>CM041295.1:60484823-61084823 GCA_023052935.1 Piezodorus guildinii
ATTCATAGTAAATTCATGTAGAACATTTAATATGTTCAATAAAAAAATTAATTTAAACTGATCATTAGAAACTATTAAAACAAATATAAGAGAAATAATAAATGAGAAATCATTTTAAGTTTAATAACAATACATTATTATATTAGAAAGACATAACTAATATTTGTAAATATTATATTTTAAATTTTGTGTTGTTAAAGTTTGTAATGTATATAGCTTATATAAGAGTATTAGAAACGTTTATTTGAAAAGAATGTTGGAGAGTTAAATTTCTCTTTATGTTTATTTATTTTTATTTTAATCGCAAATTTATTTTGTTTTGATGATGTTTTAACCATTAGATTGTATTAATACTAGAAATATATATATATTGTAAATACTGACTTAAAAGACCTGACTAAAGGTAAAATATAAATGTAATTACAATTCCTGTTCATTGTAAGAGAGGACCAGTTTGGTCCTAAATGTTACAGGTCAATAATAAACTCTATTTTCTATTCTCTCATTTCTTATGTTTTTTATTTTACAGGTGGCCATTGCTTGTTGATCCTCATAATCAAGCTAACAGATGGATTAAAAATATGGAAAAGGAAAATGAACTTATAATTGTAAAATATTCTGAAGATTATGTTGAAAAAATCTTAAACTCAGTTAATTTGGGAAGGCCCATTCTTCTAGAAAATGTGCATGAAAAACTTGATTGTATCTTAAATTCCATTTTGGAAATAGAAATATTTAAACAAGGTCTAAACGAAAAGTAACAATTTTGGAATTTATGTATATTTACTTTTAATATTTATAGAATAGAATAGAAAATAATTTTTATTCTGGGACTGGGTCCCTTAAGAATAACAGGTATGTACAGTTGAAATATACATGTCTGGGAAGAAGACAAAAGGAGCACAATAAATAACTATTTGCAATTATGGATATATATATAATTGAATAGAATAGAAAACAATTTTTCTTCTGGGACTGGGTCCCTTAAGAATAACAGGTTTGTACAGTTGAAATATACAACATGTCTGGCCAACAGACCAAAGGAACATAATTAATTACTATTTACAATTATGGATATATATATATATATATATATAATATATATATATATATATATATTATATATATAATATATAATTAATTGCAAGAGACTGTGGATGTAGGGAGGTTGCTGGGAGTTAATGGTTTGGTAAAGATATGATACTAGGAAATATTGTTTGTTGGGTCACAAAGACCTGTTCGGAGTACTGGTGACAAATCTTAAAAATATGTTCAAGAATCCTTTTAGGTTTCAAGCACAGTCGAGAGGCCACTAGCACAGTGGGGGAAAATTAGTGCGGATACAAGGAGCTTACAGGTAGATAGTGGAAGAAGATGGCGGGAAAAATGGGAAAATTTGATGGGAACTTATTGTTCTTCAGAAGATTTGGGCAATATGGGGTTTCCTGGAAAGGATTTGGTCAATGGTGATACCCAGGTTTTCCCAGACAGAGGATGTGAAGGTGATTGGGTGATCATTTAGGATTAGACTGGGAAATTTAGTATTGATCTGAGGAGGGTATTGGAACCTATAACAATGGCCTGAGATACATAGCATATAGACTTAATAAACTGATTCTTAATATGCCCTTCTTCATATTATTTTCTAAATAGGTTATGTTTCTAAATATATGTATATCTACATATTTCAGGGAATAAAAAAATATTGAAGCTGCATGATACTGTCAATGAATATAATTTAAATTTTCGATTTTATATCACAACAAAATTAAAGAATCCAAATTATTTACCAGAAGTTTATAAAAACTTAATCGTTATAAATTTTACTATTACAGAAGAAAGTTTATCAGACAAACTACTTGGTGTTGTCGTTTCAAAGGAAAGGTAATTAAAGTTGAATTCTTTGAATTATCATCATTGTAATTGATATTTTTTTAAAATGGCTTAAAATTTTATTATCTCAGACATCTATCTAAATAATTTTAAGTTACATATCAAATTAATAAGTTTACTTTGATAGATGAATTAAAGAAAGATAATTTAAAAAAATGATCTTATTAAAAATTTGGGTTTTAGATTTACATTTAAATTAGTTCCATATTTATAATTTAATGTTAGTCCGAGGATAATCCTTACAATAATTCAAAGAAAAGTATGTAGCTGAATTGGTAAAATCTGGATTATTAGTTTGTACAGTAATAAACCTCAATAACATATGTTCTAACTCTCACCAGAACCACTAAACTCCACCTTTGTAAGACGCTAATCAGGCCAGTTCTGGTATAACGCCTCCAAAAGTTGGTCTATTCCAAAGACACAGGAGCAAACCCACCTCTGCTTTGAGAGACCTATCCTGAGAAGGATCTTTGGGGCAGTATCTGTTAATGATGTATGGAGGCAGTGCACTAATGTGGAAATCAAATAGCTTCTTGGTGAAGCTGATGTTGTAAAATTCATTAGGATCGGGCGGCTAAGATGGGCTGGACACATCACCAGGATGGGGCCTGATGAAGTACTTAGGAAGCTTCTGAAAGAGAAGTTCTATGGATCAAGAAGAGTTGGCAGACTCCCACTACGGTGGGCTAATAGTGTGGCAGCCCACGCGTGGACCCTCATAAACCTCCGCAATTGGAAAGCAGCCGCACAGGACAGAGAAGACTGGTGGACTAAGTTGCAGGTGGCCCTGACTGATGAGAGTTGTAGTGCCATCCGAGAAAGAGAACATATTTATGTATGGGCATAATGTTAATAAATTGGGTTGATTGTATTAATATTTGAATAATAACTTCTTAATTTAGCATCAGTATATTAAAAGTTAAATGTAATATTAAATCTTATAATGAAATTTTTAAGGATAATGATTGTCCATTAGTAATGTATGAATTTTCAAAAGGAGTAATTTATCTTTTTAGGCCTGAAATGCAACTCCAACGGAAAACATTAATGAAAGAAAGCGCTAAAAATAAACAAGACCTTCATGGAGTTGAAGAAAGCATTTTAGAAACTTTATCATCAGTCAGAGAAATATTTTAGAAGATGAGAATGCTGTGAATATACTAGATTCTTCAAAAGTAATGTTGGAAATTTTGCTACTATACATAAAGCATACTTAAACAAAAAAACCTTTAAACATAATTTATAGCTTTTTTAATATTACTAGTGGAACTGTAATTATTTTCCAAAGGTTGATCATCATAATGGAATAATATTGTAAAATGTTTGTGAAGTGTTGCTACAAGGTCCAGATTTAATGGTTTAATTACATCATCTTTGCTTAATTATTTTGATTTTCGATGCTCTTTAGTAATATTATCTTTCATTCTTGATCAATTGATCCATTTAGGGCCTTTATATGAATAAATAATTATGTATTCGGTTTAAAATTTGAGATGATAACAAACTTACTAGCTAATATTATGATGAATGCTGCCTTACATATACTTTTTTCCAAGATAAACATTCAAATTTCGTAGTTAATTAGGATTTATAGAATCCTAATTTTCTTTACTTGTAAAAATTCTTAAAAAAAAAATGTAACTTATACATGTGCAAAATTGTGGTGTTATTGAATCCATCAGTTAATTTATGTTCAATAAATTTATAAATAGTATTATCCCCCAAAAAACTTAAATAAAAAAAAGAAAAGTTAAATTCATCAAAATTAAATAAAGCTAAATATTTTAGATAAAATTTTATCTAGAGAGCACATAAAATTTGAGTGATTTTTATAGATAATAATTATAATGATAATGATAATAATGTATTGTTATATTAATAAAATGTAAATAAATATTTCCATTAAATCTCAATGTAATTTTTGTTTCAAATTCAACTTTATCAAGCAGTTCTGATTAAAACAAGGGAGGTAAGTGAAATTTAGACACACCAGATTTCTCTTTTTTTATGATGTTCAATTCTTCAATAATGTAAATATAGATTTTTTTTTATGGTCTATACCCAATCCTTGACATTCATCACGTTATTCCTGACCACCAGTTTGGATTTTGCTCATCCCATTCCACTATACAGCAGTGTCACCGGGTGGTGGATGTGATATCTTCCACATTGGAGCGCGGAATGTATTGCACTGGAGCCTTTCTCGACGTGGAACAGGCTTTTGACCAAGTTTGGCATCCAGGACTGCTCTACAAACTTCGTCACTTCCTCCCCCCTACCTACTTCTTATTAATCCGCTCCTACCTCACAGATAGAACCTTTAAAGTAAACCATAACCTTTCCTTCTCCTCTATATTTACTCAGAATGCAGGTGTACCCCAAGGGGTCCAATCCTTTATACCATATATACAGCTGATATTCCTATTCATCCTTGCACTGTCCTCACTACATACGCTGATGACTCATGTGTGTTATCTGTAAACAATGACCCAACTATTGCTTCCCAAACCCTTCAGTCTCACATTCCTTCCATTGAAGAATGGTGTCAAAAGTGGAGGATCAAAATAAATCCTACTAAATCCCACCAAATTACCTTTACCCTGCGCCGCAAACCTATGTCTGCCTGTCCCACTATATCCTTTGGCAATATTCCACTCACCTCAGTTGAACAGATCCGATACCTTGGACTGCATCTTGACAGAAGACTTACTTGGAATCCTCACACTAGACTGAAACGACAAGAAACAGTTTATTACAACATTTACTTGACAAACGTTCAAAACTTCCCACCTACTACAAAAAACTAATTTATATTACCATACTTAGGCCTATTTGGACATATGGAATTGAACTATGAGGATCCACCAAGCCATCAAATTCCTCTCGCATCCAATCCTTGCAATCCAAAATCCTCCGAAAAATCCTAAATGCCCCTTACATTGTCACCAATAAAATAATTCATAAAGACCTGAATATCCCATTAGTTGCAGACTTAGCCCGAATTAGATATACTTCCTTTCACTCCAAATTACCACTCCACCCAAACCCACTTGTCCGAAATCTCTCACATCGCCTTCTATTCCTGATCATCCTCCGAGGCAGCTGAAAAGACGATGGCCTCGAGACCTCCTTGTCTGAAAAATCTTTGAAGTGCTACCACTGGGTAGATTCTTCTCACGCCTATCATGTCCATACCTCAATGTTCACATTTACTTGATGTATTTTTTTGTGTTAATACAGTTGTAAATATCTCTATAATAAATAAAAAAAAAAAGATTTTTATGGAATTATAAATTATTTAATAATTGTTTGTTTTATTGATTAACTTTGTTTTCTATATTTATAGGCAGAAGCTGACATTTTGAAAAAAAGAGAAAACAATGCAAAAGAAACAAGAGCCAGTATTGAAAAAACTTGGTTAAGATATAAACCAATCGCTGATCATGTTGCTGCCCTCTATTACACGGTCACCAATCTGTCTACTTTAGATCCCATGTATCAGTATTCTGTGAAATGGTTTATAAAAATATTCACTCATTCAATAAATACAGCGTCAGTATTGATTATTAACTTTATATTTCCTATGTTAAAGTGTAAATGTTGTCAATCTCGTATCAATCCTCTTTTTAATCTGAAGCCTTATTGTGAATCTTTTGATACCACCCTCTTTTTAATTTTTTACAATTCAACCCATTAAATTATTTAAATGAAATTTTATTTGATTAAAAAAAAGACATAATTTATAATGTATTTGTTATCATCATCATTTAAAACCCCTACATTCCACAGGAGAGCACAAAAAAACTTTATAGATCTGTTTATTAATTTTTTGGAAAACAAAAACTTGGTATTTTTAAGTAATAATGATTTTATTTCAGGGTTAAAAGTAGTTCAATCGAGGAGCGAACTAACAACTTAAAACATATGTTCAACTATAATTTATTTGTAAACGTTGCTTACACATTATTTAACAAGGACAGGATTTTATATTCCTTTTTATTGTGCACAAAACTGTTATTGTAAGTATAATATTTCATCTACACTCTGAGGATTGATATTTTAAGAATATTTATAAGAAAAATGATTACTGACTTGAAATTTTAATTACTTTAACTTTTCTACTTTATTTTTAAGTATTCTTTTTCATTTTATTCTCTAGTCATAGTCATGACTTTTACTTACTTTGATATTTGTGTCCTCCAGCCAAAACTGTCTTTTCTATACTTGTACACCACTATTATTTTCAATGAACTTTTCCCTGTGAATTTATTTCTTTTTCTATATTTATGCATGTATATATGTGTATATATAATATATATATATATATATATATATATATATATATATATATATATACACACACACACCCACACACAACAATTAAATTCATCAACCTTTTTACATACAATTTTGTAATGAAAATTAATCAGGTAATATATCTATGCAAATATATCTACTGTAGGATCAAAACGTTAATAAAGATTGATAAGGAGAAGGAGAGACATTTGTATAGACCTATTGCCCAATTAATTTTCATTAAAAAAAAAAAAAAAAAATATATATATATATATATATATATATATATATATATATATAATCAAGTGCGTGCTTGGAAGTAAAAACAGTCTCTAGCCATACCCTTTTTTTTGTTATACTTCATTCTATTTTTATTTGTTCCAATAATGTTTAGGAATAGTTTCTCCTGCAAATGCCCTTGGAGATATTTTGTGTAATACAAAATAAAAATTCTGTCTTGATGCAGCTTAGTAGCTTTCTTAGCCAAAATATGTTGCAAATAAAAATTTCATTCTTTATTGTACTTCAGTACTAGAAACGCATCTCTTTCACACAAAACAAGAACTTATCACTGTAGGGTCAATATTTAGACTGGCTTACCATGTAACAGCAATACAAGTTCTTATCTATTCTGGATTCAGTAGATTTGTAGACTGTTTCAGCCTTTTATGAATAGATATTATCTTAATGAGTTTTGCTACCTTTTGCAATTTCTGTACTATTACAAATACTTTCTCTATAAAAAATATTTTTTAAGAATTATAATTAAGATTTGCAAATAATTGCTAAAAATCTTTTAAAGTTCTATAAAAATTAAGATTAAATTATTGACTAAAATTGTATTAACATCAAAATTAAAATGACTTTATTGAAAAGTGATTTTTACATGTAATAAGTTTTAGATTTATTTAATGTGAAACAAGCCAATTGTTTTTTTAATGGTATGTAGTTAATTCCATTCTTCCAGTAGAGTTTTTGATGTTTATTGATTGTATCAAATTATCAACCTTTTAGGCTAGAAAATAAACTCTCACAAGATGAATTTGACTATCTACTTGGAAAAAGAAATACCGAAATCCTTAAAAACTGTTTGTCCACAGAGGAGAATAAATTACAATTACCTCAGAAATTATGGGAAAGTGTGTGTTACCTGAATACCCTTTCTTCCTTTGAAGGTGAGTCATTTTAAGGTGAATTAGTTTGAGTATTCTATTCTCTATAACCTATCAGTTGTTTAGAGTTTATGATTTTCTGTTTTAGTTTCTTAATTACTGAATTTTTCAAAAAAATATCTTAATTTTGTATTTTTCTATTTCCATTTGTTTGCCATCATTAGCCATTGTCTTATACATATGTTTTTATTCTATTTTAGTATAATAATATTGAAACATCAATATAGTGATTATGTTTTATAATGAAATTATAATTATAATGCATTTTAAAAAAGGATATTTGATATATAATATAGGAAAAGGAGTCCATTCTTACTAATTTTGGACAGGTGTAACCTCAGTGGTCTAATGGGACTAGGGAAGAATAGAGCCTAGAGTAACATTGAACCCTTTCATGTTTCTCAATTAGGACTCCCATCGTAGCATCGTCTGACTAGCCACAGTAGCATAAAGTGGCATTAAATAAATAAACATACAAGTTTTAGAATTTTTTAAATGAGATTATGCTGTGTTTTGTCATGAGTTATGTAATTTAATTTAAAAAAATAATGCATTCATTTGGCTTTTGCTTGAAGACCCTGGCTAATGATTTCTTTGTAAAGATCATAGGTAGAAATAATCGGGAGTCAGTCATGTTAAAAATATTTTTTTAATTTTGCTGTAGTTTTGGCTTAAACTTGAGGGCCATCATCAGGGCATCAGTGAGCCATGTCAAGCATAAACTGCATAAATAATACAAACCAATTATACCTATGATAACAGTTGACCATACATCCTCAATATAGTTTTTTGAAAAGATGTTTGGGAATTACGTTAGACAGTGGTTAGGTCTACTTTGGACAAATGCTCTATGTATCACCTTAAATGTACATTGTATTTATTTTTATTTTATACTTCAGATGTAATTAATGATTAAACCCATTTATAACTAAATCTTTTAAATTTAATCAACTTTTTTTTTCCTAGCCCCAGTCGATTTCAGAGGGGAGTTCGTTACTACTATTATAAGAATTTATGATAAGACTTTTATTAAACATGATTTTCTATATGATTTAGTAAACTTATTTACTAAAAATTATAGATTTTAGTTGTGATGACCTCTTGCCAAATATTGGATCCAACAAAAGTGGGAACTCATTTCTCATAAAGCCATGAGACCATTTAAAAAAGCTCCAGCCAGGCTACTACCATAAAGCACGTATTAGCAACAGGTAGTCTAGAGAAGCATTTCATTGAAGAAAGAAAGTGGTGTATAATAAACATATAATATCCTTATTATCATCTCAAATAGATGTAGAAATTAATCAAATGCACGAAGAATCTGGAGCTTCTTGGATACCTAAATGGATAGTGATGGTACAGATAATTACTTTAACACTAAGGGAATAAATAATACATATTTTGAAATGTTTGAGGGTGGTTTGGCTAGAAAAGGGGGTTTATCATTACTTAAGAAAGGTTTAAGCCATTTGTAATTCTCTAACAAATAATTTTTGCAAAAAAGAAAGACATGCTTCGTTTTTGCTGAAGTGGTGGTTGTTAGTTATTATTGCTGGTGATGTATGCTGCAAAAAAAGAATTCAAAGAAGAGCGAAATGTTATTTTAAATAAAATTTGTTTACTAAATGCAACATGTATGTTATTAAAATGTATGCTTTATTATTCTTAGATTCACTTATGTACTTCATATGATACATTTTGTTCTTCATTTACTTTCTAATTTATTTTCGATCTTGTAAGATCCTTTGATCTTTTTCCATTTTCTTTATGATTTATTATACTTTATTTATTTAGTCTTTCAAATTCTTCAAATTGTTTCTTATTTCATTACGATCTCCAAAGTAGCCTCATCTGTAGTCCAATGTAAACACAATACTGGGGATAAACTCGGTTCCCCCATATTTTAATAATTCAAAAAGAAAAGAAATTAACATACTTTGATCAAGGTAAGAATTTCAGCGAGTGTAACTTCTTGAATTAACAATTTATAGATCCAAGTTATTAATTAATGTTGTTTAAAAAATGTCCAATGCAGCCCTGCTCACTTCTATATACTTCTGCCTAATAATGACTTTATTATTTTTAGTTTCATACAACTTTAATAAATATAAAATTATTCTAGGTTTAGTTGATAGTATTAATAAACAGTCAAGTCTTTGGTCTGAATTCTGTACCAGATACAACCCAAGCTGTGAAGAATTACCTCCTCCTTGGAACACAAATCTCACTTATTTCCAAAAACTTATTCTTCTTCATGCTATGAGACCAGATCAGGTATGATACATATTATGAGTTCCATTATTTTGATACACTATTCAATCCTTTTTAAAATTAATGAAGAGACTTATGAGAGACTTTTATTATTATAGACTTAACTTCAAGTATTAGATCCACTTAGAAATTTCTAACAGATTTGGCTCTGTAGTGGGGTTCATTTAATTTAATATCAATAAATATGTTTACTATGTAAACACATCCTGTACTTAAAAAACATTCAAATATTAAATTTTATCTTCAATTCCTAATATCCGGGAGAAATAGTATAATTTCTGAGTTAGAAAATAATAAATTCCTTCTTTACCCTTCTGAAATAGCATTGTTTTGTGAGATACCTTTTAATAATTTTTATAATATTTTTTTAATTTTCGTTTAAAATTACCAAAAAATGTTTTAGTAATTTACATTATAATAAGTTGTTTTTGATGGATTTTTAGAGATGTTGATATTGCTTGTAGGATCCTGAGGATGGGTAAAATATCCTGAAATGTTGAATTATGATTTTTCTGTAAGTAAAAAGTCTTTTGGAAGAAATATAAAAATCAATCCTATTATTTTCTACCTTAAAAATAATCAAGTTTGTGGGGTGTGAACTGTAGGGGGTGATGAAAAAAAAATTGCTAATCCTGTCAACAAATTTTTATTGTATATAAATTAAACCATATAAAAGATATTTGAAAGATAAAAAACTATAAAACCGTAATTTATTTTTCCAAGAAATATTATTTTGACGAAATGCTTAACATTTTATTGAGGCAATCAATTAAATTTCACATATTTTACATAGTATTAAGTTAACTACATTACAATGCAGATCACTGGAATATTAGTTATAATTTATCTTTAGGTGTATAGTGCACTTATTATGTGAAAACCATTTACTTTTATTACCCAATATTTATAGAAATGATCATGATAAACCTGCAAATAATAATTATAATGACAATTTTTTTTTCAACATTTCAGTTTGCTTCTGGAATAATTTACTTTATCAGAAAAGAAATGGGGGAAATGTTTTTGAATCCCCCTCCTTTTGATTTAAATGAAGCATGTGAAAAATCTGGAAGATTCACACCTTTTATTTTTATCCAGTCTCCTGAAAATGATTCAATGGAAACATTACTATCATATGCAAGAACCAAAAATAAGATAGATAGATTGAGAATAATTTCCTTAGGAGAAAATCAGGCAAATTTTATGTTTTAAAAAAATAAAATATAACTGTATACAAGTGAAATTAATAATTTTTTTTACTAAAAGATTAATTGTTACAACTATTTATGTTTTAGGGAAGTGTTGCAGAAATCATCATTAAAGAAGCAATTAATGTGGGTGGATGGATATGTCTTCAGAACTGTCATTTAGCACCGAAGTTTATATTAAAATTAGAAAGAATCATTGATGAGCTTGATTATGAAGCAGTATTACCTGATTTCAAACTTTGGATGACTACTATATCTTCAGTAAATGTCAGTATTTATCTAAACAATTTTTTATGAAATAGTTATGTGTGTGTGTGTGTGTGTGTGTGTGTGTGTGTGTGTGTGTGTGTGGTGTGTGTGTGTGCGCATGTGCGTGTGTTATAATGTCATTCGACAAGTTTAATTTTATACAATAATTAACTAGTGCTACTACAATTTATCTAGTATCAAAGAATTTTATATCAAAGAAACTAATATAGAATATCAAATATAGAATAACTGTATCTAAGTTGTACAAGTTTAAAAGTATTTTAAAGTTAAACAACTTAGAGTGCTGCCAATGTGCAGTTTCTCTTCTTGTTTTTTTTCATGTGTTTTACCATTGTAGCATATTTGATGTATGAACATACAGTTGTAAATTTCAATAAATAAATTTTAAAAAAAGTTAAACAAAAAAAATGAATCAAACAAATATGATATATTTTTCTGTTGTTTCCTCAATGTTGATTGTTTAAATTTCATCTAGTTTCCGGTTTCAATTCTTGAAATTGGATTGAAAATAATTATTGAGGGGCCTGTTGGTCTAAAAAATAACTTACTTGAAAGATATTATTCACAACCTGTTTGTGATAATATATTCTATGAATCATGCCCTGAAAAAGAAAAAACATTCACAAGATTGCTATATGGAATCACTTTTTTTCATTCTATTGTAAGAGAAAGATGTACCTTTGGACCCATTGGTTGGACATTTCCTTACAATTTCACCGACTGTGATTATGTGACTACTATTTTACATCTTCAGGTAAGTTTATCATTTTGTCTAATTATCTTTAGCTGTCAAATTAGATATAATCATAATGTATGATAATCATTGCATCTATGAGCTGACTTTGATGACTTTTGAATTTTAATTACTCATGGATAAATTATGACGACCAGTCTTTTATGTTAATAGTTTTAGACATTTTTCAACAGTCTTTCACATTACTGTTAAACGAAATATTGTGAAGAGAGTTTTATGAAAAACTACAATCAAGAGTGTATTACAGGATATGCTTTAGGTGGACACAGCGGGTTGAAAATATAAGTTATTTTTTCCAACCTGTTGCTCTCTCTCTCTCTGTAAATCTATCCATATCCCTGTAGGCATTTTCATATTTTCTTTAATTGCACTTGTTTAAGGGCTAGATCTTAAATAAGTAAGGTAAAAAAAAAACAAGAATATTTATTTATCAAAGAAATTAGTAATTTTTAAAATATACCATTTGATATACCTAAATTAGATGACATGTATATATGATAATATTTTCAAACTTCTTATATTGAAAATATAATTATACATAGTATAGCTTTTCTATTAGCTAAAATATCATTTATGCATGATGTAGACATTTCTTTCTGAATATGAAGAGGCCCCATTTAAAGTGATACTGTACTTAATTGAAGAATGCAATTATGGAGGTAAACTAACAGATGATTGGGATAAGAAAATTTTAAAAGAAATTCTTAAACGTTTTATAAACAAAGAAATAATTTGTTGTCAAGATTATTCTCTTCATAAAAATGATAAATCTTATTGCCTACCAGTTCGATATGACTACAAAGATTTCATTAACTGTATAAAGGTAAGATGGCAACATAGCATTTTCAAGTATATATATATATATATTTATTGCATAAAAATTGTTTAAAACATAATAAACAAAAAAGCCAACTTATAATAATTTCCTTTAATATTTTTTGAAACCTCGTTTTAAAGTCTTAATCATGTTTTTTATATTATTGAAGTTGTGGTTGGTAAGTTAACACTTTTCGGACACTTTAGATACACCATCTAAATATATTTTTACTTTTCCAGCACATTTGAATGCACATTCAATGCCTTATTTTTAAAAAAGAATATAACAATCGTAATGTATAAAAATTATATGTTTGTTGCCATTTTGATGCAAAGCATGCACTTTTATCCAAAATGTGTAACCAATCTAAAATAATCGCCACTAAAACCTGCCGTGGACTGATAAATTTAGTTTTTACTTATTGTTTTGTGTAGAGCTTACCACCAACCCCTCATCCTGAGGTTTATGGATTAAATGAAAATGCAGGAGTAAGGCGTAACCTGAATATATCAAATAAACTTTTAAATGGCTTATTAGGTATATTTGGAGACAATGTACTAAACAATAACAAAAAATCTGATCTTGATGTATTTAATATTGCAGAGGATATTCTACAAAAAGTAAGTTCTAAACCTTTAACCTTCTGAGTGATAGCTTATTTACACAATATGTTTCAAATATTTCTGATTATATACCTAAATGTATATTACTTGGTTATGATTAAATCAAATTTGATTTTGAAAATGTCTTTATTTTTCAATTTTCTAATGGATGTTATCATATCCCTCCAATAAATTTGTCATGCTTTAATTATTTAAATGAAATAATGCTTATAGATATGATAATTATATTTTTTATTTATTATTTAAATGTTCCTAAAATAATTTCTTCATCTTTGAGGAATACCAGTTATCACTATTAAATTTATTTAGTTTAATTATTTATTTTCATAAATATTTAGATGCCTGTTTCATTTGATACTGAAAAAATAATAAATGAAAGCTCAAGTTATTATAATGAATGCTTGGTATCAGTTCTATTTCAAGAAATGTTGGCATACAACTGCTTGCAAGATGTGATTAAGTCATCACTGAAAGATCTATTGAATGCAATAAAAGGACATACTATATTAACTCCACCTTTGGAAGAAATTCTGACATCTTTAGCTTCATCTCTTGTTCCAAAAGTTTGGCAGAAATTTTCTTACTCCAGTTTAAAACCATTAGGATCATATATTAATGATCTCATAGAACGGGTTACACTGCTTCAGGTGCACTATTAAGTTCATTTTAAAAATGTTTAATGATTATTTTTTACCTTGTATGTAATATTAAATAGAAATTTAAAAAAAAATCATTTAAAGTAAATTTCTGGTGAATTTAATCTTATTTTTTTTTTAGAAATGGTTCCATTTGGGTCAACCTAAAGACTTTTGGGTGTCTGGATTCTATTTTCCTCATTCATTAATGAGTGCAGTAAAACTAGACTTTGCTAGAAAAAACAAAATATCAGTTCTAGAATTAACGTTTGATTATGAAGTTCTAACAACAAAGAGGGCTGACAATTATCCAGAGGTAGGAGCCTTTCTGTATGGAATTCATTTGATTGGTGCCCGCTGGGATAGTACCAAGTAAGTATTAAAAGCCCTTAGTTCATGAAAATCTTATATATTTCTATTATAAAATGAAGAAAAAAATACATCATTTTAATTCAAATACTTTTTTTGATGAGTTTGAATTACATAAGAAGTAAATTACAGTTTTTCTTTTTAATGTTGTACACTTGCAAATCTAATATTTATAACTATCCTATAACCTAAAATAAATAGTGATTTAATAATAATTTATTACAGTATCATAGTAGCTTTAATTACATATCAATCAAATGACTATCTTTGCTAGAAAATCTATAGAAGCTAGAAATATATACTCGATTTTAACTTTAACTCATCTTTGTACTGATAAATATTTATGATTTTAATAAAAAATGCATGTTATGTCATTTTTATTAAAATTAAAGGAGAGTTTTACTATTAATGAATTTCGATGAAATTGATGATGGTTTGTTAGCCCAAAACGTTTTAATTTTTTTTTTTTCAATAAAAAAGGTGAAGAATTTCAGTGCAATGAACGGAATATTTTTCTATTTTTTTAATCTAAAGTTATAATAATTTGTGCAGACAATGTCTCGAAGAAGAATTGCCAATGGTGATGTGTGAGGAATTACCTCTCTTATGGGTGAAACCTTGTGTCAAAAGTGAATTAAAAGTAGAAGGTAAGTACATCTGCCCTCTCTATAGAACAACAGAAAGAAAAGGTAAAATAACATCAGCTGGTTTATCTACTAACTATATTTTGCCTGTTTTACTTGATACACATTTAAATCCATCCCATTGGGTCACTCGTGGTGTAGCACTGGTATGTCAGTTGGATGAGTAATATTTATTTGAAATGAATCATACCAGGTTTCTCATTTTACTTACTTCATTGTGATGCTTGAAAATTCTTTATGAATCATAAGTATTCAAGCAATTAATGAACTAAATTATAAACCAATAATATCATAACTCACACAATTAAACCTTAGTTTTGCATATCTCTTATAAGATTATGTAAATAAAAATGGATTATTGATAATTTTTGAACTTAACCTGTTATTATCTAATTATGAAGTATTGTTATCTGATTTTAAAGTATAATTTATTAGTTGGTTATTTCATGGAGTATTTCCTATGGCATAAGTTTAATAAATTGTTAGGTAAAAAAATATATATATAATTTTTTCTCAAGATTTAACTTAATATTCATATTATATTGAGTTCTATGAAAATAATGTGAAATTCGTGAAGAAAAGAAGTAGTTTAAATTGTATTATTCAAAAAGCAATGAACAACCATAATATTTTGTGAAAATTCCTTAGTCATTTTGTTATATTGATGTATACATGAACTGTATATAAATTATGTATCAAATCCTGAGATAATGAGAAATATTTAATAAAAATATTTTGGGTGTTAATAAGGGAAAAATAAAAAGATGTTATACCCTTGTAATTATGATTAAGAAATTCATTCAGAAAAAAAATGTTTGTAATTGGCAATTATAATTTTACTTTTTTATGGGCTGTGTAATATGGATAACTTGGTATTGAAATCAATTTTGTAAATGACCAACATTATTTATAATATTTAGACAAATTAAATTTATAATACAAGCTATTTAACTAAAATATTTAGGAAAGATATATTTATGTTATTGATTTTCCTATGCAGTGATTATTGTGATATATTGTTGTTATTTTTATATAATCATGATTAATATATTAGTATATTCCATTGTTCTAAATTATACACAAATATATTACTTATTTTATGCACACACAATGGATTTATGATTCTATGTTAAATTTAAATATCTCAAACTTTATTGTTAAATTATTTACAGTTTTTTTATTTTAAATTTGATATCTCTGTTATGAAGAGTGAAATTTAATTCTCATTAAGGATTGTTCTGGGTGTTTGAATCAGAGACTTTGTATCTGATCCTGAAAAGTATCTAATACACGTAGTTGATACAGACAAAATGTATCAATACAGATACTTAATGTGATATTACTACTGAGTCATGACCGTAGCTCTTTCACAAATTATGGTCTGAGTAATTTAGTGTTGTAGATAATTTAATTATCTTTCCAATTATCATCTGGAATGTTTTTATGTTATAAGTAAATTGGTTTTGTTTGGTAACAGGCCATGGATTTTTTTAACAGCATGGCCACAAAGTACAATACTGTCTGTGCTAAAAGTGGTCTGAATTTGATGATTTTTTTTTTTCATTTTGCATAGAAATTAATTAAATTTTGTTTATATAAGTTTTGTCGATACTGAACCTATTTTTTGAGTTCACAAATACAATGTTTTATTCATAACTTTTTCCATTTTTTCCTTTTTTCATGTAAAAACTGTAAAGAACTTTAAGGAGAATATTTTAGGTGGATTCCATCTAAATCTATTTTGGTGTTCAAATATAAAACAAATATTTGTTTCTTGTGAGCAGCTATTTATTAGAACCCTAATATAATTTAAATAATCTATAGATAAAAACCCTTCTAAGAACAAAACTACCAACACCCAAGATATTTTGGCACAGATTTGACCCACTGGCTGAAATTGTATTTTGTACTCGTGGAACTCTGAAAGAAAAATTAAGATCTAATGTCAACCAGATACCATAAATTTGATTAAATTACAATATCTTACTTATCTAGTTAGTAAGGAAAGTAAAAACCTTTATTCATTTTACACGGAAAATTCACCTTTATTTATTTAGTAATGCAAGATTAAGGTAGAATTGAGAGATCAGAAAAGTATCTGGTCCTAGTTGACTGTATGTCATCTCAATACCACTGTCCCAGTAGAGTGGGATACCAAACTAATATAAAAAGTCTTGGTTATAATAAGATGTGATATTGGAATGTTTATGCCTAATTTTGGGAAATAATCAAATTATTATAACCATAACATATTTATATGAAATGAGAAATCCTAATTTGATACAGCTGGAATGATGTTGCTGGCTTATTTTAGGGTAATTGTCAGTTTAAGTGTTATGATCTCTTTATGAACTATTGGAAAACACATGTTGATTTATTGTATTGCATACAAGTAAACTTAACAACAATTTATTAATATTTTAATTTATACATCATCATTTTTATAATACACCATCATGATATTTTTGGGGAAGGGTGTGAATTAATAATGTTTTATTTTAAATATAACTATGAACATATGTTTATGATTAAAAAAAAATTAACTATAAGGAAAAGTTAATATACAAGAAATAAATGGATATAATATTAACAGTCTTAATTCATCAAGTAGTTTGTACTACATCAATACTATCATCTATTAATGTAATAATATCTTCTATAACATCATTTGCTTATAAAACAAAAACATTAGATTTTTCAAAATAGATCACAATTTAAGTTTATAAAAAATTATACAGTAACTCAAGCCCTGTAAAAATGATAATTAACTATTCACAACAACCGACAATTGTTAATGAATAAATTTTTTTTCTTTTTGTTTTTAATTTTTCCTGATTTCAAAACAATTGTTCCATTACCGTAGTTCGACTTATTACTGTTCATCATTGGTCCAAAGGCACCTGTAAAAGAAAAAAATTTAGTTTACACTAATTTGTTTTTATTTTTTGTAAAATGTGAATACTTGATTCTTAATGGGGCTAACTTTGGTGGACCATCTAATGATTACAACTGTAACTTGTCCAGATGATATGAATGGAATTTCGTGTGTCATCTCTCTAATAATAGTAGAAAATACAAATATACATACATACATAGATACATATATATATATATATATATATATATATATATATATATATATATATATATATATATATGTATGTATGTATGTATATGCATATTTACATTATAATGAATCAAAATTTTAAAAATTACTTATTGTTAATGGATGGTGTCCATTTGAAGACATTGTATACTCTTCTTCTTCTCTACGTAGCTCTGCTAAGCACCTTGATGCTAAATATCTAAAAACTGCATTTACATTCACATCTTCTTTTACTGAAGTAAGGAGAAGTCTGCAGCCAAGAGTTCTAGCTAGTAGGTCCACCTCTTCTCTGTTATATGAAAATAAAAACATAAAAGTCTAATTTGTTTTCATCAATGAAATATCTTTATAACTATAGTAAGTAAACAAAACATTGTAAAATGAATAATGTAGTTATTGATAAGATAAGTGTAGCCCAGATCATTCAATAAGTACTGATATTTATTAAAAAAATGTTTTAGTTTAACTGTTTTATAAGATCATGTCCAATCAAAGTCTTGAATAAAGTTTCAACTATCAATAATCACATCTTAGTAGATAGTAAATGGGTGTAATAATCTAGTTATTTATTGCCCTAAGCCTCCCCCCCCCCTTACCTACCTCTTGACATAAAAGTACAAGAACTTTAATAATGATAACTTTTATGGAATACTTTAACCAACAAAGTTTATAAAATATTATTCTCACATAAGAAAAAGTAAATTAGGACCAGAAATTATTTAATAAAAAATTGCAGAGTTATTTTTTCAGCCCTAATTATATCTTGATGGACTAAACAAACACTTTATGAAATGAAAATTCAAAATTTTTGAGTCTGAAATATTACAAAACAAGTTTTGTAATTTTCTGTTCAGTTCATAAAAAATATGTAATACCTTACTTATCACCTTATGTTGTTCTACAAAAGAATAAATGGTATTTTATCTTCAGGTAAATTGATACCTTTGTGATGGCCTGATGTGTGTGAGGGAGTGAGGTTATAACACACAGCTGGTGGGAGCAAAGAGGTTATGTGAAATGGATTTGTCACTGCCTCAAACATGTTTATATTTTAGTTTTCTTTATATTTAATTGAAGGTCATTTTTATTTATTATTTTATTTTCTGTGTTTTATGATAGTAGAAAGATTATTTTATTTTACAGTGGCAAATCCATTGCAACCTCTCACCAGCTGTGGGTTGGCGCTATCTCGATTTGTGTGTGCTCCTCATATTGTGTTCTCCTTTTGTATTATAGTATTCTATGCTTTATTTAACTGTTTTTATCATTACGAACAATAAAAGAACCATTCGTACTAATAGTGCCAGGCTGTAGTTATTTCGCCCTCACCTCCTCTAAAGTGGTGACCCCGACGGTGAGTTTTAAACTATTATTTTTTCTTCTCTTTCTCCTTTTTTTTATTTTTCTGGCAATATCATTACAATGCCATTTGATTTATTCACGCTGGACATGGAGGACAAGAAAGTGGAGGTGGAGTCAGCATCGGCCCCCAATGCGCTGGCGAGATTGCCAACTTTTTATAGAGAAGAGCCAGATCTGTGGTTCATTCAAGCTGAGGCGGTATTCAGCTCATGTAAGATCAGTAATAGTAAGAGCAAATTTCAGCTGATTATCGCCCAGCTTGATTTTCAGACTCTTCGACAAGTCGCAGATCTGGCTCGTAATCCGCCTGTTAATGAGCCCTATGAAAGGTTAAAAGAGCGGCTACTTTCCAGCTTCGGGCAGTCAGATAGCTGGAAGATGAAAAAACTCCTGGAAGAGCAGAAATTGGGCGATCAGAGGCCTTCCCAATTTCTGCGAGAGATGCAGCAGCTGGCAGGAGAGAAGGTCCCGGAGGACATGCTTAGTACTCTGTGGCTCCGGGGGTTACCTGAGGGAATGCAGGCGGCTTTGGCTGCTACCGATCATACTGATCTGACCAAGTTGGCCCGCATCGCAGATAAAATAGCGGAGATTCAGCAACCCCCAGGTAATCCGATTATGGCTTATCAGCCGGAGCCAACTCCGGGGCCTTCAAGAAGAGATGGAGGAGACATAGGAGCTGCCATCGAGCGCCTGACTGCCGAAGTAGCCGCTCTAAAAGCGCAAATGGGGGTCGGCAAGTCGGCGGGACAGCGGATCGTCTAGTCGGAATCGCAGGGGCTCTAGAAGCAAGAGTAGACGGCGTCTCTGTTTTTACCACGAACGCTTCAGAGATAAGGCGACCAGATGCCGTCAGCCCTGCGACTGGAAACCGGCTAGGGCTTTAAACTAGTCATAGCGGCGAACAAGGCGGGTCCCGTCGCTATGGCTAACAACCGTCGACTCTTCGTCTCTGACAGAAAGTCCGGGGTCAGATATCTGGTGGATACCGGAGCCACCCTATCTGTCTACCCGGTGACGAACAGGACGAAGGCCACCGAGGAGTTCACGTTGTATGCTGCCAATGGGACGCCCATTCCAACGTATGGCACCATTGTCCAGAACCTTGATCTGGGGCTCCGGCGGAAAATGTCGTGGCGATTTATCGTTGCCAAGGTTAGCCATCCCATCATCGGCGCGGATTTACTTTTTCACTACAACATGATGGTAGATCTCGCCGGGTGCCAGCTGGTGGACCAGAGGACGGGGCTGACATCTAGAGGTAAATTGGCGAAGGTACCGGTGCCCACCATCTGCTCAGTACCAGCAGGAGAATGGTACTCCGCCCTGCTGCGCCGGTACCCTGCTGTGACTCAGCCTTCGTCCTTTATGACAGAACCGAAGCACGATGTCGTCCATCACATTGAGACCAGGGGAGCCCCAGTCACCGCGAGAGCCCGCCGCCTGCCACCGGGAAGATACAACACCGCCAAGAAGGAGTTTATGCAGATGATGGATGAAGGGATCTGCAGACCGTCGAATAGTCCTTGGGCCAGTCCGCTGCACATCGTCGAGAAGAAGGATGGAGGTATCCGGCCCTGCGGCGACTACAGGCAGCTCAACGCTAAGACGGTCCCGGACAGATACGCTGTGCCCAACTTGGCGGATTTCAACGTTAATATGCACGGTAAGAAGATCTTCCCACATTGGACCTTAACCGTGCATATTACCAGATTCCGGTGGCAGAAGAGGATATTCCGAAGACCGCCGTCATCACACCTTTCGGCCTCTTCGAGTTCCTCCGTATGTGCTTTGGTCTCAGGAATGCATCGACAAACCTTCCAACGGTTCCTGGACCGTGTGCTTCGAGGGTTGGACTTTGCCTGGTGGTTCCTCGACGATATTATCATCGGCTCAAGAGATGAAGAGGAGCACAAAGCACATATGGAGGAAGTGCTACGGCGGCTGCAGGATCACGGCCTCACGGTGAACCTGACGAAGTGTGTCTTCGCTCGTCAGGAGGTCGAGTTTCTGGGACATAGAGTGAACTCCTCCGGCATCAGCGCCCAGTCAGCGAAGGTGGAGGCCATAGTTTCCTATCCTAGGCCTGCTACTATCAAGGACCTGCGGCGTTTTCTGGGTATGTTTAACTTTTATCGCCGTTGCATACCCAGAGCGGCGGAAATGCAAGCTCCGCTCAACAGGTTCCTTGCTGGAGCGAAGAAGAATGACAAGAGGCCAGTCGAATGGAACAACAAAGCCGTAGAAGCGTTCGAGCGCTGCAAGACTGCCATCAAGAACTCCGCGGTACTGGGACATCCTAAGGCTGACGCTGAGCTTGTCCTGGTATGTGATGCCTCCAGCACAGCTATGGGAGCAGTCTTGCAGCAGAAGGATGGCGACGTTTGGCGGCCTCTTGGATTTTTCTCCAAGGCTCTCGCTCCAGCGCAACAGAAGTACGCCACGTACGACAGGGAACTATTGGCCATCCACCGCGCCATTAAGCACTTTCGCCATTACCTTGAGGGGAGACATTTTGCTGTCTGGACGGACCACAAACCGCTTGAACAAGCGTTCTATCAGAAGCCAGAGACAGCGACGCCCATGCGGATTCGGTTGGTGAACTTTATCAGCCAGTTCACAACCGACATCCGCCACGTACCCGGGGAAGACAACGCAGTTGCCGACGCGCTCTCGAGGGTTGAGGACATCGACTGTACCGAGGACTATGAGCGCCTTGCGTCCGAGCAGCAGAAGGATCCATCGGTTTCTGAGCTTCAGAAGAACAGCCGTCTTCAGCTTCGCTGGATCCAGCCTCCCGGTACAGCCTCGTCTGTCCTCTGCGAAACCTCTACGCCTCAAGCGCGACCATACGTTCCTGAGTCCATGCGAGAAGAGATCTTCCACCGCCTGCATGGGCTCAGTCACCCCGGGATACGGACCTCGAGGCGGCTGGTCACGCAGCGTTTCTTTTGGCCAGGCATGAACGCCGACGTCTCGAGGTGGGCACGCTGCTGCATTCTCTGCCAGCGATCGAAAGTTGTCCGTCACAAGTGACTCCTCCAGGTACCTTTGCACCCAGCGGAAGGATGGAGCATATCCACGTGGACATCGTTGGGCCTCTGCCACTCTCCAACGGCATGCGTTATTGCCTCACGATGATAGATCGATTCACGCGTTGGCCTGAGGCGTGCCCGCTAGAGGAAATTACAAGCACCAAGGTAGCAAAAGCAATAGTGGGCACGTGGATTTCCCGTTATGGTACGCCTGCAAGGATTACTACCGACCAAGGGCGCCAGTTTGAGTCAGACCTCTTTATTAGCCTCACTCGCGTCCTTGGTATCCAGAGGAGCAGGACTACGGCGTACCATCCTCAGTCCAACGGGTGCGTGGAGCGGTGGCATAGGTCCCTCAAGGCATCCCTAAGAGCAACGTTGGGAAATATGGGGTGGACAAAGGTGCTACCCACCGTCCTATTGGGTCTTCGGTCGGCGGTGAGAGAAGATGTTGGTGCCAGCGCTGCGGAAATGGTCTTCGGCCAACCACTTCGCCTCCCTGGAGAATTTTTTGAACCCTCTGAACGGCGGGAGGACGCGGAGGCGACATTGAAGACGCTGAGGGAGGCGATGAAGACGCTCCGTCCAGCTCCGCACCGCAGCAGTACGGCTCGCACCTTTGTTCACCGCGACCTCAAGGACTGCACCCACGTTTTCCTTAGGGATGACACCGTCCGACGCCCGCTGACGCCGCCTTACACCGGCCCTTATCAGGTTCTCTCGAGGGAGGAGAAGACATTCAGCTGCTGTTACCGACGGGACCGAAGACCGTCTCCATGGATCGCCTGAAGGTAGCACATCTTCTCCCGGGACCGGCAGAGGACAGCGGCAACAGGGATCTGCCTACTCCATCGCCCTCTGGTGTGGCCAGCGGCAAGTGCGATCACCCCACTCCTTCTCCCACATCAGTGGACTCCGGACCTTCAAATGACCTCGACTCAGAACAGCAGGATGCACCACCGCCTTATCGCACCCGGTCTGGTCGGGTGGTAAAGCCAAAGGTTCGTTTCTGTGCCGATGTCATTGGGGGGGAGTGATGTGATGGCCTGATGTGTGTGAGGGAGTGAGGTTATAACACACAGCTGGTGGGAGCAAAGAGGTTATGTGAAATGGATTTGTCACTGCCTCAAACATGTTTATATTTTAGTTTTCTTTATATTTAATTGAAGGTCATTTTTATTTATTATTTTATTTTCTGTGTTTTATGATAGTAGAAAGATTATTTTATTTTACAGTGGCAAATCCATTGCAACCTCTCACCAGCTGTGGGTTGGCGCTATCTCGATTTGTGTGTGCTCCTCATATTGTGTTCTCCTTTTGTATTATAGTATTCTATGCTTTATTTAACTGTTTTTATCATTACGAACAATAAAAGAACCATTCGTACTAATAGTGCCAGACTGTAGTTATTTCGCCCTCACCTCCTCTAAACCTTAAATATATTTTATGGGATTAAAATTTTATAGAAATATGTAAATATAAACCTTTCTAATTATTTTTGGTCTCAAATGTTTATTTCACTGAAAAGTTAACTTTGGTCCATGAAGTAAAAAGAAAAAAATTGTTTTTCTCAAGGAATTGAGAAATCAAGACAATCAAATGATCATGAGCTTCATTTTTTAAAGCTTAATATTATAATTATTAGTAACACTTTGAAGGTAACTTACGGTTCAATCACATTTTGGTCCATCATGTCTATTTTATTTTGAACCAAAACAGTTGGTATTTCGCCACATTCATCTTCAACCTAAAAAAAAAAACATTTTTATTGTAATAATATTCTTGATAAATTAAGGCCTATAAATAATGAGTTGAAATAAACAATATTTTCAATCATTTAATAGTTATGTATACTTTAAAGTTCTAAAACCTATTACTGACTTAATTTTAAAAGTTTTTGGAACTGATGAAAAATTAATATTTATTACAAAGCAACATCTGGATGTTGTTTGATCACTTTCAAAATTATTAGAAGATGTTAATTAAATGAAGGTTGCCTTTAGTCGGTCTCTTTAGACTTCCATATTTATATCAAATTTTGAGCAAGATTGAAGTGGCATAGGACTAGATACCAACAGACAAAACTAACTATACCATTCTGACTAACAAACTTAAAGCAGAAATCAGGAAATTCAAAATTCAAAACTTACTGAATACAACAGAAAATCTCACTGCTCCTGATAAATCACTTTGGACTACTACAAAGAAACTGCTTCAGTTCAAAGATTTTAATCATCCTCTCCTCAATGAATCCCAATCCTGGACCAGATCTGATAAAGAAAAATCCCAAACATTTGCTCAGCACCTCTTTAAAACCTACAATCCGCATCCTGATATTCATAATCAGCAACACCTTGAATGCATTGAAGCAGAGCTGGATATTCCACTCCAGTTGGCCCTTCCTCCTAAAGCATTTCATCCTTCAGAAATCTCAAACATAATCCGCAGATTACCTTCTCCCAAAGCTATTGGATACGATCCAATCACTCCCAATATCCTAAAATAACTTCCCAGAAAATCCATCTTACCTATATTTACAATGCCATACTCCGGACCAAATATGTTCGTGAATCCTGGAAATTATCCATTGTTAAAATGATCCCTAAACCCAAAAAGCCTCTGTAGCTCCCATCCTCTTACTGTCCTATATATCTTTTACCCATTATGGGCAAAATCCTGGAAATACTAATCTTAAATAACTCTATCTATCCTAGAGACTTTTCAGATAATCCCGGACCACCAGTTTGGATTCAGTTCATCCCACTCTGCCATCCAACAATGTCATTGTGTGGTGCATGTTGTCTCATCAGCATTGGAGCACCGATTGTACTGCACAGGAGCCTTTCTCAAGATAGAACAGGTATTTTACCGAGTCTGGCACACAGGACTGCTTTACAAACTCAGAAAATTCCTCCCTCCTGCATACTACCTCATTATCCAGTCTTACCTCTCTGAAAGATCCTTCATAATAGATCCTATTCATCCCTTTTTACTCAGCTTGCTATTGTTCCTCTAGGTAGTATCCTAGGACCCATCTTTTACACAGTTTATACAGCTGATATCCCAACCCATCCTAACACCTTCCTTTCTACCTATGCTGATGACACTTGTGTTTTATCAGTCAATAACGATCCTACTATTGCCTCTCAAACTCTTCAATCCCGCATCAGAGACCTTGAGATATGGTGTCAGAATTGGAGAATTAAAATAAATTCCAACAAATCCCACCAAATTACATTTACCCTTCGTCATAAACCTATGACATCCTGCCCTACAGTGTCTTCTAATAATATTCCTCTAGTCCCGGTTGAACAGATTCGTTATCTAGGACTCCTACTTGACTAACGACTAACAAGGAATCCGCACACAAGACTGAAATGACAAGAAACTGCCCGTCGCTTTCTTCAACACTTACTGGACAGAAGCTCTAACCTTCCACTTATCTACAAAAGGCTCATCTATATCTCCATAATAAGGCCTATCTGGACCTATGGAGTTGAGCTTTGGGGATCTACTAAACCATCAAATCTTCCCATTTTCAATCCTTACAATCCAAAATCCTTCAAAAAATCCTCATTGCTCCTTACTTTGTCATGAATAAACTCATCCATAAAGACTTTACTATCCCATATGTTGCTTATTTGGCCCGAACCAGGTATCAATCCTTCCATGACAACTCCACTCCCTCTCTAATCCACTAGTTTCAATCCTTGCCTCCTCTCCCATTCCTGACAATCCTCTGAGGCGTCTGAAAAGAAGATGGCCTCAAGACCTTCTAGTTTAGATTACCTAGTTTAGTGCTGCCAATGGGCATTTTCTCTTAATGTATTTTATCTGACAGCTAATTTACTTGACGTATAAACTAGTACAGTTTATATTTTTATGAGATCCAAGCTATATATATCATGGTGATTAAATGTAATTTGCTACCTTTTTTTTCCAAGATTGAATCGCTTCAAATGAATCTCTGTCAGTCGTAGAGAAAGCAAGAACACATGCTTGAGCACCTCTGTAATATGCTTTGGTGATTGCATCGAACTCTTCCTGTCCTGCAGTATCCCAAAGCATCAATCTGACATCTTCTCCTTCACATCTTTTGATATGAAAATTCAATTAAAATTACAATAAAATAAGAAAATAACGACAGTTGTGAGTATTTGAAAATATTTTGTTTTTATGTTCAATCCTGAACATTAATGCCATGTGTTGTGATTAAGAAAAAATAGAGTATATTTCACTTTTATTCATGATTACTGCAAAATATTTAAAGTTTATAATTTAAATAAGAAAATTAAGAGAAAGTTCTTACTCTATTTGTCTCTCAAGGAAATCTACACCTATCGTCTTTTTGTATTCTTTGGTAAAAGTACCTTTACAGTACCTTTGAATCATACTAGATTTGCCAACTGCTCCATTCCCTACAATTACAACCTGAAAAAAATGGTTTATTGGATATTCAGTGATTCAAAAATGTTTAGTGCGCTAATCTTTAATAGAATTTAAATTAAATTTAATGAAAACTATTTGTTATAACACACACACACATACACAATTTTTTTTTTATTTGTTGCTTAAATGTGACTTAATTTGCACAATATTTGCAATAAACATAGGGATTCCTTGACTCTTACCCTTCACAATAGCATGATGACACTTAAAGGCTTGGGGCCTGTATTCAGTATGCTCATTGACTTTGATTGGTCCAACTTTGTGAAGAAAAAAAAAGGCAATAGAGACTATAAATAATTTTGTTACCTTAATGGCAATCTCCAAATCCTCTTCTCTCATAGTTCTTGCTCGTTTCTTAGAAGAATCAGATTGTTTTTCAGAACCATCATGAATGAAGAAGTACAACTGTAAAATAAAAAAATAAATAATTAAAATTTGAATAGGTAATCAGTCTCTAGATTAATTCAAATAAAACCTCTGCAAATTATTACTCAAGGGTTTATTATTTCAATATATCAACTAATCATTAAAATCAGTCATATTAAAAATATAAGGCATGCCCATCTATAACACTTTAATTATCGTTTTTGTTTAAGTTCAATACCAAATATGTTAGCTACATTTTCGGTAATACTTATCTATTGCTGATTTTTGTTTATGATTATTGGACAATTAAATCATCTTTTACTTGATCATGTGGAATCTTCAAAATATGTATAATTCTGAACTATCAAATAGCTAAAAAAAGGTCGAACCAGTTACCATTACAGGACTAATAGTTTATAAATTATCTCTGGCTTTTTATTTATCTTTAATAATCTCAGTATACTGATTAAACATTTCATTTGTTATTTCTATCTATAAATAAATTGATCGATGGGCAAACATCATCTGTAAACGGCCGTCATTTTGAAACGAAACAGCTGATAGCGTCGTGTTTTGAGGATCTTTGTGGATTGATTGGATGCCAAAACACTCAAACTTTGGCCTTAGCCGTGGAAGGCGGACAGACGGATGTTTTTATTGAATATTGGATTATATTTATCTTGGGACGTATAACTTCATTAAATTAATTTTTCTTTCTTGGTCTATAACAAAGTTTCATTTATGAAAATAATAAACCAACATATAAATACTATTAAATTTTAATTTGAGTTATTGTAAATACCATAAAATTTAATGTCTATTGTGGAACATGTTCCACTCAAGTTCGTGAGAATAACTAGGTAGCTACTTGTAGGCAGTAGGTAGCTTTCAGGTTTTAAAGAAACGTTTGATTTTGGAATTTTTGAGTTTTAAATTTATAAACCATCTGATATCAAACTATGAACCGGCGCACAGTGGAGACCATTGTGGCCCAGGGATTTAATACGCCTTAGCGTCTTTGATTCAAACGGTGCTTTTTCTAATGCGGCCTAGGTGGATTGAAATTTATTTCGTGACAGTTCCACAAATTATTATGTAATTTATTTTACACGATTTTAAGATTTTTTCAAAATACGGCTCTAACGATTTCGATAGACTTGTTAAGTCAAACGATAATTACTCCATGCTTCATCTAATAATTCAGCTAGGTTTTATCCTCATTGGGACAGGCTGACAGTGAGAGCTTAAGTGCAAGTGCTTATAGTTCAAAATTATTTCTTCTTAAGTAATTTGAATTTTCTTCATTTAATTTTTTCTTTTTTTTATTGATGGTTAATTTGTTAGCAAAAAATAAAATAAAATACATTTATTTACAAAGGGAATACAATCAAAGAATGACCAGCCTAAAGAATAGAATATTTATTTATATACAATATTTCCAAAGTACATATAGATATGTTTGGTTTCAGGATTTTAGTTAACCTTTTTTATGATAATAGAGTTTCGATCATCGTTTGATTTAGTTAATGATAATACATTGTTTTCCTTAAGACAGTAGGAAAAGTAACATGAAAAAAAAAAAAAAAAACCTAGCCAATATAAATTGCAATATTAATTTAAAACTACATGCTTTATTCTTTTGTGCGTGTATCCCCTTAGTGATGTTTTATTGTAATTAACTATTTGAATTTCAGTGGGTTATCAGAAGTTGTGGTTTTATCAAAATTGTTTTCGGTTTTTGTGTAGATAAACTGTTGCAACGCGGGAAGATTTAGTTCATAGAGCATTTTTGAGATTTTAGTATATCGTGGGTAGTTATTGATGATTCGCATACATGTGTTTTGTATTGTTTCTAGTTTTTTGTAAGTGGTTTTGCAAGTCGAGCTTCAGACGGGCGAGACATAACAGATCTGGGCACGTATGACTGTTTTATATAGTAGGAGTTAATTCTGAGTGCCTAAACTGGATTTGTTAATGAAATATGGGAACATCTTATAAATACATTGTTTGTTTTTTTTTCGGATTTTCTATTGATATGTTCGGTAAATGTTAACGATTTGTCTAATGTTAAGCCTAAGTACTTAACTGATTTAGACCAGTGAATGTGGATGGAGTTTAATAAAAAGTGAAGGTTTATGTTCGGTCTGCGCTTAGTAAAGATTATAGCTTCTGACTTGTTGGCGTTCATTTTTAATTTCCAAATATTACAGTATTTATTCATTTTTTTTGATTCATTTAAAATTGTTAATCATTAAGAAATAGATAAATACAGACTAAGAAAAAATTCCATAATTAACTAAAGGAGAAATATTGAAAGCAAAGTTACGGCAATGAAAATAGTAGTGTAAATGTATACTGTATAATTACTAACCTATAAAGTTTTGAAAAATAATAACTTGCATATTGTTTTTGAAGGCAGAGAAGAGTGACGAATAACTAAATTCATGTGTCATAATTATTCATAATATTATTACATGTTTCACTACTAATATGGGGCAAAAACCCCGAAACGTAAACTACATTTATTTATGAAATCGTTAACAGAATAATATATAATTGGAAGTGAAAAGTGCTCAATTATTTATTTTTTAGTATCGTACCAAAACTTATATTATATAAATAGTGGTTCAGTCAAACTAGGATAGAAAAGAAAATGTTATGTCGTAGCCAAAACACAGTTTTTGGGTCAATGTGAATTAAAGAGGTGAGTTTTGAATATAATTACTTGTTTTATCAGCTTAGCACACCTTTATTAAATATGTCAAACAAATTATTAATAAACATCACAATTTTATCAAATATTATCAAACTCTTTAATAATAAACACCCACTGTTATTGAAGTCTCCTCCATCCCACATCGGAGACTTTAACGCTTTAAGAATTAGAACGATTAATGTTTTTTTTTTTTCATTTCATGATTGTTGTAAGGGCCAGAACTAGCCAAAAAGTGCAGTGCCACTGAATTTCAAGCCAAATTTTATTTTTGTATTAATTAAAAAATATTTATTTCTATGTTTGCTTATTTAGACTTCAGTTCGTCCAATAAAATGTTTTGATGATGTCTATTTCGAAAATAATATAATCTAAAATATTCTTCTAAAGTGTGCCGTGGTCTATTGGATTGACCACTAGACTGCTTCTCTGCTCTCTTCGGGTTCGAACCCAGCTGTGGCAGATTAATTATTTACCCTGTTATTTTAGTCTTGGAGCGATCCAGAGGTAGAGAGACCCTTCTGGGTCCACCGAGATCATATAAAGTGGATATTCATAATTTGAGCCGAAACGTGATCTAGGCTATTCACTTTCCTGCAAGGTCGTGGGCCAAGAAACAGTACGGATCTCTATATGTAATGAACGAAATACCCTTTTTTGCCTGTAGAGTAACAGTTTTTTTTTTTTTTTTTGTATGAAGATATATTTCAAATATGTTTAATAATTTGACGGATTGGAAACAAAATTCACATTGTAAACGACTAAATTGTAAATAATTATAAAAGTAATACGATATTATTTTAGGTTTTAAAGAAATCAATAGGTACCCTAAAAATGAGTATTTTTGTTGGAATTGACCGCTTTTAGTTCTGAGTATTATTAATAAGATTATTTAAATTTTAGATATATATTGCTACGTTTATTTTATTATATTTATTTTCAATCTTATTAATTTAAATTTAATTAAGATGAGAAAGATATCTTTGTGCCTCAATGATTGTCATTTAGATGTATAAACTGTTTCAGTTTTGTAATGCTGAAATACTTTATGTCAACAGGCAAATGTCGTGATTTGTAAAGTCGACGTAAAAGGATTAAATTCTTGTATCCAACATCATAAATTTTAGTCTTCATTTTATTTATATTCCTGAAAATCACATGTATCCGAGCAGAGAGCATTGTACATGTTTTCAGCTGCGGTTCTAACTTGATAAGGATGCAAAGTATCGGCTTGAAAAATGTTTCACCCATGATTTTTAACGGATATAATGATAGGTTATAATTAATAGTAATAAATTTAATTCAAATCCTTTTTTTTTTCACTTTCTTTATTTAACATTGAAGTCTACGGGTAAACCATAGTATTTTATTTGTTATTTATTTATCTTTTATTTAAGAGAAAGTGGTGGTCCCAGAATTGCTACCTATTTAATTTAAAATTTTTTAATGATGTATTGATTGTAACATGCTCATTAAACACGCTAAGGGAGAATATAATTTATTTATTTAGTAATGTTACTATTTATCTTAGAGAGACATTGGTAATAGTGTCTGAGGTTCATTGACAATATATTTACAAAAAAAAAAAAAATAATAATAAAGTAAAATCTCAGCTACGGAGAACAATTAAAAAAGTAGAGATAGCGAGGTAAGATAAGGACCATACCAAAATATATTATACAATGTCGCAATTGCTAGTATTACAAAAAGGTCGGTTAAAGGTATGCACGTACTAACTTGTACTAAGTATTTTATAAAATATAAATTAATAAATTAAGTGTGTGACTGTTCATAACGTATGTTATAACATGACATATTGTTTCATAGATATTTGTTTATTTTACTATTCTCAATTCATTTATTCGTTCCGGCTTTATTTGATTTATTACCTCAAAAATAAAAGCTTGAGAGTCCAGTTTATGAAAGATGGAGTACCTACTTGCGGGTGAGACGGGACACCCAGATATAACAGAAACCAAAACCAAAATGAACAAAAAAAAAAACTTAAAACAATAAAAAACTTATAAAAGAACCAAGAAAGGTGACGAAGGAGCTCAGACATGAGATGACGAAGAACAGGATGTCTGCACTGCCCAAGCTTGTATTCCAAGTCTACTGAAAAGTGGATGTCTTGTCAGACTTGCGGTAACTAGGCGCATTGTGGCCGTGCAAGAGTGGAAGTAAACGATGGCGAGTCTGTCCATATTTGCCCAGTTTCTGAAGATTAAATATTCGATTAAATAAGATTAAAATGATTAAATATTCTATACCCCATTTTACCCAGGGGGGTACCTCATCTTCCTTGATGGGGAGTTTTTTTTTCAAGTTGGTAATTCTATGAGAAGAATTTATTTGACGGATCGTTATTAAAAGAGAGAATAAAAGACCTGAATCAATCTTTTAAAATAAAAGTTTTACAGGTTCTGAGTGGTTCCGGCTCTCATCCACAGCCCCCGGCGGGGCTCTTTATAAGAATGTAAAAAAATGGAGATTCACTCACAGCCTCTCCCCGGGTATGTGAGACCCGTCAGCCAAAGGGTGGCCACTCACAAAATTAGTCGTAGGGAGTGATGATCCTACACTAAAAATTGCATCGTGAAACGTGAGTGTAAACTTGCAGGAGTTTACATCCGAGGCCCAGGGCCTAACACGGACCTGTCGCGCCACTGGAAGAGCATCATAAACATATAAAGACCCTAAGGATTAAAAGTCCTGTAGGCTTAATGACATCCTAAAGCTCTAATATAATTTGTTCTCGATCTACAATGTTTTGTAATATAAAACAGAAAAAAAAGTTGATATCCATTTTCTCTCATTTTTTTAACGTTTTAGTCCTGGGCTTTCTCAGGGCTTTGGTCTCTTTTCGCGGCTTGATATCTAAAAGCGTTTTTGATCTGCTCGTTGTGTAGACTTCTCGAGGGGCTTTCTAAGAAGTGTTCAGTCACAACTTTCTTTTTGGGATGCGTTTTCCCTCCTACACCTTCACGTGTCGAAGTCTATCAATACTTCTACGCAATCTGCACTAACTTTCCTTTCGCAGACAGGAAGAATCTTTTTATCCAGCCCATCTCTTTGATCTCTGTAATATATAAAATGATGCTGATTCTTGGTTTCCGAGAACTCCTTTAAAAAACGAGATGGATTTTGATACGGTTTTCATATCACTTAAGGCATTCTTTCCTGAAGGCTTATAGGTAAATACATAGAAATTACGTTTTTCTTTAGGAGAGTAATTTAAACTTTTTATATCAAGCCATCAACAAAATATTCTTGAAGTGTTAGCAGTAATAGAGACGTATATAATATACTGTTGGAAACGGGAATATTTTAGAAAAGTTATTATGCAATAAAAAAGTCGTAAAAGTTGATAAAAAGCTGTTATAAGCTCAGAACTTACGAACATATGTTATTTGTAATGTTGTAATAAGGGAGGTTATGGTGATGCAATGTTTGCCACCAAGATTTTAGAAAAAATATTACGTAACAAATTTTTTTATATGTTACAACTATTTACACTGAACGTATTTTGATTTATATACCAATTTATCTTCTCATTTCTGCCATAATTAAATATAATAATGACGAGAGGTTATAAAATAAACAAATTTTCTTGGTAAGTGCACTTTTCGTTATGATGAACTAATCCTACAGCGAAAATATTTAAATCGGTCAAACAGTGATTTTTTAAACATAAGTGAGACCGCAATCAGTCAGCTGTGCGAAACTAGTTATAAATGTTAGAGCAGGCATAAATATTTTTGTTCCAGGACTTCTGTTTGGAAAAAAAATACTATCTTCATTCGTTTGTAGTAAACTATTTTCTAAAGAATGATTTTAATTTATATATATTTATTTCATTACCATTGGCGATTTCTTTAATCGCAAGTACCGTTCCATAGAAATACAACTATTTATGAAAATAATGTAGAGTGCAAAGTCAGATCTTGAACATTTTATTTATTATTCTCTAACCTCACATTTAAAAATTTTATTCAAGAACTTTCTTTTAATAAGGGTTACCTTAGGTTTTATTGATCTATGAAGTAAATTAATTTTACAAAGTATGTGTAATTGTATTTGAATAACACGACTTGTAAAGACAACATTCTAATTCATTATGAGGAAATAAAAAACGAAAAACATTACAATGAAAAAAAATACTTCCTCTTTAATATTTTTGGAATGGTGTCAGAACTGGAGGATTAAATAATTTAACCCTCCAAAATTTACCTTGCTATAAGCGACAAATCCGATACCTAGGACTCCATCTTGATAAACGTCTTACATGGAATCCTCATACGAGACTTAAAAGACCAAAACTACGAATCCTCTTATCGGAACTTATCTTTCCATCTATTCCTGACAACCCTCCGAGGCGATTGAAAAGACGATGGCCTCGAGACCTAATAAATTAAATTGACATTAAAGTGTGTAGACGGTATACTGTGTAGTTCTTCTCAAGACATTTTAAAGCCAATAATGTAAATTAGCTCATTTACTTATTGTATTTATTATAAGTACAGTTGTAAATATCAATAAAATGTTTAAAAAAAACACATTTTTCATTACTCCTCCTTGGTGCCTTTTAGTCTGGAGCTGCCTTCTAAGACAGCTAAAAAAAAACTTGGAGTTCAGATCCCTTTCTTCCTATCCAATTCTATATATATATATATATGGATAAATTCTGGATGTATTATCCATCCATAATAATGTAGGTCTCAGTCGAGGACGACCCCTTAGTTTATAAAAACTTCCGTGGTTCCCGGTCTCCAATCATGCGGCACGGATGACCGAACTGTTTCAACGGCCTCTTGTACTCCAAGGTTTCTTCCTTGTACCGTCACTCCTGACCTGATATCTATTTGTTTGGCCAGTCACTATAAATTTAGTATTTTTTAAATTTATTTATTGACCAAAATTAAATTATTTTTCTTTTAACATTCTCTGAAGAGCACATGTTATTTTAATATATTTTCAAACTCGAAATATACAATTGCTCAGTTTTCATTTACATTATTTTTACATATTCGACTTAGACTTAGTTTTATAGTTTTTTATCAAGCAATGATATTGGGGAGGAAGTCTGACGCAAAGTGAATTCTTAGAAAATACCTGAAGTTACACATTTTTATCAATCACTAAGTAATGTATTTGCACCTTTTTACGATTTACTCAAAAACTGCTGAATCGATTTTGTTTATACTAACTAATGTAATGTACTTTAAAATCATTAGGTTTTTTTTTTTTTTGCATTGAAATAGCATGACAGGACTTAAAATTCCTAGTTTTTTTTTTTATTTTCAAATTCTAGTGTTGAGGTATTTGTTGTATACTTTAACTTTGTAGATTCGAAAAAAAAAAAAAAAAAATATCATCTTATTAGAATTGTTAAATACGGCTTAATAACACTTTGAAGGAATTCGAGAATGAATAAAGCAGAAAAGAGCAAACATTTTTATTTAGGTAATTTTTGTTCCCCTACATAAGGATAGTAATGTATATGTATAATATACCGTTGAAAAGCTAAAGATTTTTAGAAAAAATGTAATCTTATATGTTGTACAAAGTTGTGGGAGGTAATGTTGAGTGAGGAATAGGGCATACAATAAAATTATTATAATAAATATTTTTATATTGTTATAATATTCATTCTAAAACATGAGTTTTCAACGAAATTAAATATAACTCTTATAAATTTTTTCAAATTTAACTTTGTTTTATATTTCGTAAATTGATTTTAACATCCAAAATAAGTGGAAAAAAAGTCGTGCATTACTCGCACCAGATTTTTTTCAATTTATTTCATTTTTTATTTTTGTTACATTCTCCTTGTCAGTAAAGTGTTTGGGAATACAGGATTTATTGACCGTCATTTAATATTTTTGAGAGATCATTATGTATCCCCACAAACAATTAAAAACAAGTTTTTTTTTTTTTTTGATACAATAAGGGAATGCATCAGAAATACTCTTGGATAGAAACTGTCATTCTGTGATTAAATTTTATTATGATAATACAAAATATTATTAAACAGTAGTATATACTTCATATTTGGAAGAAAGAGTTAGAAAAAAAGAAAGTAGAAAGGGGATAAGGCAGTCCGAAGTTGATAATATGAGTGAAATCGGAAATATTTCTTCAGAAGATTAAGGACCTCTGTGCCATTTTTAAATCGGGAACACCAGACGCTGTGGTAGACAACCTATTGGATTTTAAAACAAGTTCGTAACGTTTTTTACTCGTTATTGCAATAAAGACTTCAATTTCTTGTAAATATTTTTAACCAAATATATATGACCCATTTTGATCTACTACATGTTTCCATCATTCAGGTAATTTTTTAGTTCTGTCCTCCCAGAACTTCTCAGGACGACTTGAACGCTTTACGTCTTCCTGGTCAGATTTCCAGTTCTGGACCGAGAAAACCACATACGGACGGTGCTTTCTCCTATGGCATCATAACCATAAACAATGCAAATTTTGTTGACCTTCTGTGCAGCGGATTTTTCTTTTCGGAAATAAACAATCATTAAATGACGAAAATGAATTTTTTCCTCTTCCATTTTGAGCAAGCAAAATACCACTTAAAGATAAGGAATCTCGTTAGAAACCGTAGATAACTTACACATTATATATATATATATATATATATATATATATATATATATATATATATATATAATATATATTTATATAAACATAAACAAATATGGGGACGTTTACGTATTTTTCTTTAGATATAATATTATATTATAAAAATTATTGCTTACTTAATGTATTTAGAAATTAATGAGTCTTTAAATGTCACATAATTATTGGTCTTAAATTTTAAAATAAAATAAAACGTAACCTTTAGTTGCTGGTTCGACAGAAGTTCTGGCAGAATAATTTTTTATTGCCAACAAATCTAAAATGATCATTTTCTTATTTCTGCCTGAATTCCTATCTACTCACCTCACTATTTCGTCTATAATTATAAATTAATAGAAATTATTACGTCATAGTTTGGATTATGATTATCATGTTATATATTCGTGTATATGTATATATATATATATATATATATATATATATATATATATATATATATATATATATATATATAATATATATATGTCAGTCTTGGAGTATCTCTGGTGCTGTAAGGTGTTTGTTTAGTCTTGTGTTTAGTTCTCATGATTATATATATATAATTATATATATATATAACTTGGATATCATAAACTATATCTTTCGCTATAGTTCAACTTAAAAAAAAACTTGTTCGGATGGAATGGTCAAAACCATGAGTACAGAAATAAGATATTCTTCAATTACTTGTACATATATAGGATTTTTGAGCTAATTAAAAAAATATATATCCTAACGTTTATTTACACCAATAATTCTCCCTACGAATAACAAACAGTAGATAATAACAAGCTGAGAAGGCTGGTTTCAGCCTTAAGTATATATATTTTTTATGTGACAGTATATTTTTTATAAATGCATACACTTGAATGACTACTGGATCCTTGAAAATGGCAAAGGGCAAAACGTAGGAGAGACTAAAAAGAAATAAAAAGATTGTTGAGTGTAAAATATGGATCGTCTTTTTATTAAAAAAAAACAACTAAAAATAATTAAAAACAGTTATATCCAAACGTTTATTAATACCAATAATTCTCCCATTGCCCTAATTTTGAACTACATTTATTCAGAACAACTGTTAAATGTAAATATGCTTTTGATATTCCGTTTCCATTTCATCTTAAAATAATGCTACACGATACCATTAAAACACGATGGAAAAAAGTCATTTTAACATGAACTAAAAACTATTCCCCTAAACTAGTTTAATTAAATATTCCTCGAATTCGTTATTGAAACTTAAATAATAACCACTGTTAGAAGTTTCCCCTTTATTCCAAAACCAACAAGGAAAAATAAATCAAATAGTTGCTAAAACCAATTCAATCCGAAAGATTGATTCACAATACAAGCCAATTTATCAAATAATACAAAATTAACACAGAAAATAAATTTAATATATCACGCGAGAAATTAATGAATATGCACCGAAACCGCTAAAAAGAAATTAATTGGCTTCCTGTAAAAATTATAGAATGTAACCCAATTTATGGATATGTATGTTATTAATGTATAAAAAGAAAAATGAAAGTCTATTGTCTATCGAGTCTAGGATAGCAAAAACATAGAATATTGAGTCGATTATTCAAACTTTCACTGTAAAGATGGCAAAAAGTGCCTTCTTTAACCACGTGGGACCTCATGTTACTTTAAAATGTGGAGCATTCCAGATTAAATTAAAGATTTGATATTTTTTAGCTTAAACAACACATCAGTTAATCATTATGTTATTAAATATTTGAAAAGTAACTGCGACTAAAAACAAAACCCTACAAAAAAATAAATAAATCTTTTTAGCCGGTTGCATATGCAAATATTTACCAGAGCGATCGAATCGCTGGCTATAGAACTCTTGTTTTATTTTCACCTCGGACGTCGAAACGACTACGAGCTACTTCATACCTCTTTGCAGATTTTTAATTTCTTCACGTACTGAGAGTATCTCGACCACGAAAGGTAGGGGTCTTGCGAAATACAAAACTATAATACTGATAAGATCAGAGGTGAGGATGTCAATCATGGAATCAACGTGAGAACCGGAATAGGTTTTACTCCAATTCAGGTTCTCAAGGTCAGGTTAAATCTGAAATGTTATGCCCTGAATCGAAGACATGCAGGTCAGGCCAGGTGCCGGACCGACAGGTATGGTGAATAGGAACATATAGAACGATGAAGAGACGATGGGTATTGGCGAAGAGGTTTTACAGGTAGTCTGTTGCAGAAGTAATAAAATAAGCTAATAAAACATGACCGAAAATGATTAAATTATTTCAGAGGGAGATATAGTTGTAAAGGATGAGACAAAAACAATTTACGTAGGACGATACACCACTGCACAAAGAATAGTACGTGTATTGCAGGAACTTTAACAAAAATAAATTCAATGGGATAATATTTGGAAGGGACTTAAATTCCTGCATATCTATCGGGTAGGCTATTCCGAAAAAAAAAACAAAAAAAAAAAACATTAAGGAAGGAAATTGAAAATCTTTCGGAAAGTACAATAGTATAGTTAAAGTTGTGGATAAAATAGCGAATGGATTCGTCATAATGAGCAGGTAAGAAGTTGGAATTGAAGTGACAGGTTGTAAGGACACTCCATATGTGTCCTATCCAAAGACCTATCGGAGGTTAGGAGGAGACATTAATAATAATAATAAATAAAAAAACCTTTAATTCTGGGACTATGTCCGTTAAGAATAACAAAAATGAACGGTAGATATTAATATTTATGTCTGGTCAAGAAAACAATAAAATTAATTTTTATTTACAAATGTGCAAAAAATAAAAATTAAACACTACCTAGACTTATATACATTCATGTATAAAAAGTATGGATAATAACACACAAGAATAAAAAAATAAGGAAAAAAAAGAAGAGAAATCTCCGAAAGGCTAACTGATGGGGTTATACATTAGTATAACTAACAACTAATATACATTAGTTGAAAGGTCAGGCGCTAACATGAAAAAATACGACTCAGTTGGAAAAATAATGGATATTAAAATAAATATGAAAAAAAAAACATAAAAAAAACAACAAAAAAAACATATCCTCATCATTAGAATTGGAGAAGTTTTGATTGCAATCAGGGGTGCATAGAGATTAGATGAATACGTTGGTCTCAGGCATTGGTATATTTAGATCAACGGATAACCGTCATGCTTCCGACAACAACGCATACTACCGGCCGTAAGCCCCACTAATTTGGATATTCCCGCAAAACTTCCATGTTGAGCGAATCAGATCCAGTAAATTTATCACTTTGGAGGAGACTTATTTTTTGTTCAAGATGTATCCGGTAAATATACCGGAATGTTAGTTGATACTCTAAAGTTCAAAGTTCCTTTGCTGTAGCACTTTGCCCCACCTATGCGGCGTTATCCATTAGAGAGAAGGATAAAAGTAGAAAGGTCAGGCACTAACATGAACAATTAAGGGTAACTTACACCAGACTGAATTGCTGTTGTCATCACTTGAAGCAGTGCTTAATTGCTAACCGCCATTTTAATTGATAAATAATGGGACGTTCCCACGGATACGGTGTTTATGAATTATAGTTTATGGGTGTCGTTGGCCTCAGACCCTCGGAGGTTCATGGACCAACTGTTTCTCTACTGCCTATATCAAAGTGAATTCTAAGCTTTGGTTTTAGATGGTTATAAACTATTCAAGGAGTGTGCAATGGTTTATAGTTAGAAAAAATAAAAAAGGTATCTAAAATAGACAAAAACAGTGAACCTAAGGGAGTGATGTAGCCTTCTCGTATCATAATGAGGATATAAAGAGAGGATTGTAACTATGGAACTCCTCTAGTCACATTATTCATAGACAGTGGCGGATCCAGAGGTTTTTTTTTTTTTTTTGAGGAGGATACTTTATTTATTTTATCAGAATTGAAAATTTGTTTTTAAGATGAGAGAGCGAAGGTTTAACGTATTTATTAACACCATCTTAAGCCATTTCTCATCTATTACACATGCTAGAATAAAATTTTCACAGATAAGATTAAGGGTATAGATTTGAAGAAGGATTTTGGATTGTAAGGATTGGTTAGGATGGTTTAGTCGATGGTTTAGTACAGCCCCAAATCTCCATTCCAGAAGTCCAGATTGGCCTTATGATTGTCGTGTAAATGAGTCTTTCACACACACACACACACACACTATATATATATGTGTATATATATATATATATATATATATATAAAACCCGTTTTTCTATATTCTCTTTCATTTTTTTTCACAGTTATATATGTTACTGCACACTCATTGCATTCCTTTTGTATCTTTTATCTTGCTGATGACCCACAATGGGGGTCGAAACGTTGGCAGACAATAAATAGTTTAGTGAAGTGAGAATGGTTGACTGTGTGTTTATAGAGGAGAAGTCGAGGGTGCAGTTAAATTAACATATAACTAAGTAGAAACTTAATTTAATGGTGCCGACGTTTCGGCCTAAATATTAGGCCTTCTTTAGGGCTATAAAACAAAAGATAACATTGTATTTTTTATGAGTTGTTATCTTTTGTTTAATAGCCCCGAAGAATTCAGGCCGAAACGTTTCTGCTTCATCGTGTGTTAATTTGACTGCACCCTCAACTAATTTCTCCTCAATAAATAGTTTAAACTATTTAATTTTTTTTTTTTTACTGACCACCACCTGGACTATTTCCTTCCTGTAATTATCAACGGTCAATTAATTTTACCCATCGTTATATAAATTAGTTAGAGTAGAATTGATTGATGTATCGGTCGTTAATGCCCTAGATTCGATTAAAAATAACTATCAAACCGAATATAAAATTTTTTGTAGGGTATTTGAACGCTGATAGTGGACATAAGAAAATCAAGTTTCCTTAACATAACGGCAAGAAGACGTCCTCGAAGCTACTTTCACACCGGCTCCAGACAAAATGAGGTTGCTCCTTGTACGCTACCTACCATAGGACCAACACCATAACCAACTCTGTAAGTATGATGAAACAGTTAATTATATATAATCACAAATTAATATTTAAATATAATATCAACCAATATATATATATTTTTTTTTTTTTTTCAGAATAATGATAGAATTTGCTCCTAATGTCTAGATTAGAGGCAAACTTTATGGTTATGAGTAGAGTAGACCCGGATTTTGGTGCAGTAAAAAGCCGAAAAACGTGCAGCAAAAACCCAGAAACGTGCATTATCGTGCAATGAAACTCTCGAGATGTGCAATATAGTGCAGCAAAACCCAGAATATTTTATATTGAGGGTATATATACACCTTAAACGTCATAAAAATAAACTAACCTAAGTCTATATAAAAAGGAACTTAACCATTAGAAGTTGTTTTCTTGAGGAATTACTTCCCTACAGCTAAAAAAAAAAAAAAAAAAAAAAAAAAATCTATACACAATTATTTTAACTAGAAAAAATTATTCAAATCTTTGACTAGTTTAATCAAAAAAATTGGTCATCAATACATTTTTTATCTGATTCGTTCCTTCAATAGTTAATTAGATTGTGAATTTAAAAAACATTAATAAGTCAATATAGAAGAATCCACTGAAAACAGATTAAAGAATTGATCAGAAATGCTTGTGAATAATAAATAGGGGTATGTTTATATAGACCAGGGTAATTAATTAAATATATATAATTTAATTTTAAATATTATTCTGTCACGAATAAGCTCATCCATAAAGAATTTAATATTCCCTATGTTGCTGATTTAGCCCGAACCATGTATCAATCCTTCCATGAAAACTCCACTCCTACTCTAACCCACTAGTTTCAATCCTTGCTTCCTCTTCCATTCCTCACAAGCCTCGAGGAATGGACGAGGCGTCTAAAAAGAAGATGGTACTCGAGACCTTTTAGTTTAGAATATTTTTAGAGTGCTGCCGATGGTAGCTTCTCTACATGTCTTGTTCATGACTATTGTCTTTTAGCCAATTTACTAGATGTGTTGTACAATACAGTTGTAAATATCAATAAATAATTAAAAAAATAAAATAAATAATAATATTCAATGGTAATTGACTACTTTTTTGTATAGGCCTATTTTTGCTCTGCTAACAACAAGATAAATAATAATAATTCTATAAATTACACCCTAAATTATAACAAGGAAGAATTTGTTGTTAACTGTTTTATAATTAACATCTGTTTTGGATTTTCTGTCACACCATATTGTTTTTGACTTATCAAGAGCAATAAAAAACAGTTTTCCCATCAGATCTAAGCTCGGGTAATTAGATATCCAACCTTTAAAGAAAATAGACAATATATCTTGAAGTCACCCATATCCGTATCTTGCGACCTACGAAACATCGTAAATATATTGAACATTGATAGTGAAGTTAAATTGAACAGACTCTCTATTTATATTGCAACAATACATAAGTTTGATTTTGGAAGTGGTATTTAAATAAGTAGTATGTAAATAGATTTTGAAGCCAGTTAATTTCTATTATGTCCAGTTTTTTTTTGTTTAATATTTTGTAATGGAGTATTAGACTTAGGTTTCATAAACAACATTGCAATCAAGCTTTTTTATATGGGAAAATTAAAATATCTGTTATCTATGCTACACGTTGTTAATATATGTCGATGATTAAATATAAATATAAGGGGTACTCACTACGTTTGCTATAGCATGCTATTTGTGTTATTTTGCTAAACCCGTCGAGTTTCTACAGTTATTTCTTGTATAAAATTGATGGGTTTAGCACAATAGCACAAATAGATGCTATAGTAAACGTAGTGAGTACCCCTATAGACGTTATAAAATAACATATTTTCTTGCTAATTGCACTTTTCATTACGATGGATTATGAGTGTATCGCTTTGGGAGTTTTAGCCCAAAAGCGATAAACTCTAAATCGGTCAGACAGAGCTTTTTCAAACACAAATTACGTACGAAGCTGGGGCAAGTCTACCAGTCCATTTATATTTTGGCAACTACATGACTTGCTAAAACAACAAAAAATAAAATGACTAATAAATTAAGTATAGAAATATGGATTAAGAATTAAATAAAATATAAAGAAATGGATAAAATAAGGATAAAGGATCTGTAGATAAAGGAGAGCAAAACGGTTCATGGAACTACTTTGAGACGTTCCAGATTCAACTTGTTCCATCAACTCAGTCTATTTATTTTTAAAAGAGAAATCCAGTTTGACTACTAATAAGGATTGGAATTCTGTGTCATTGGAAACCTGTTCTACAAAATACGAAACAGTATTTACATTAGATCTCGGTTTATTGATATTGCATAGTATATTATTAAATATAACACAGTATTCAGTTATGCTTATGAAATATAACAATTTTACTCTACTTCAACAGAATAACTATTGATTGCCACGGAACTATCTATATCATCAAAGAGTTAAGATCGAACATTTATATTAAAATAGAAAAACGAATATTCAATGCTAATTCTTCGAAAAAAGTTTGAGTCTTACTATAAAAATGTATTTTATTCTTAAAAAAATCTGGTGCACAAGACACGAATTTCACTTACCTCCGTTTCTACAATCAAGAAAAAGAAAAGTGCTTTATTAAATAAACATTATGCTGCATAAATACATTGGGTTGCTTAATTGCACGTAGCATACTTCATCTATCGAAATGAGACAGTTGTTAAAAATTCTTTTTTTTACAATATTAATTTAAAGTTAATATTTTAACTTCCACATTTTAATTAAAGGAGACCCTAAAACGTTTACTTTGGGTGAAAACTGGACAGTACAGTCATGTTCTTTGGTTATTTAATGCCATCTTGAAGCAAGTTGTTCTATTCCCTTCCGGTACCACTCTTTTGATGCGGCCGGGAAACGTTTACTCTTCTATGTTTGAATATTTCCGCTTAAGAAAGTATTGCATGGAAAAATTTACTCACAAGATCATCAGCGGTAGAATTTCAATGACAACGTTTTAACAAGTTGTAGTACGAAAACATTCTTACTATTCACCAAAACAGGATAGGCAACTGTTTCGAATAAAGTTCTGAAAAAAAAAATATATTATATATATATATATATATATATATGCATAAGTTACACGTTTTTCTTTACCATCCGATCAGATGGCTTTATTCATGGACATACTGTATTATAATCATTATTATTATTTTATCCAATTCTAGTGTATTTAAACGTTTATTCTTTTTATAATCTTCATCCAAAATTATTTTTCTTATCTTTCAAAAATGTATTTACTTTATTATTTATTTTTTTTATTTTTTTTTTTTTAGTAGGTTTTTGTACATTTTTCTTACTACCTTCTACTGCAGGTTCAAATAGTATCAGACCAAAATTATATTGTTGATTTTAAGGAAATCTGTAATCATTATAAATATAATTGACAATCGCTTGTATATTGTAATTATGTAAATAAATTTATTCTATCCATCTCTGAGCTCTGAATTGATAGAACGATCTTTCGAAAAGTACTCAGGATGGATAAATTACGTATTCAACTTCAAAAAAAAAAAAAAAAAAAAAAAAAAAAAAAAAAAAAAAAAAAAAAAAAAAAAAAAAAAATGGCAGGTTTGTCTATTTATTCAAATCGACTTACTATTAAGCAAATTTACTGCCTTCATTTAAGTTATGATTTTTCTTCAACTTACATTATCTAACTCGTGGTTTCGACGGCTTCTAACTTTCTTTTCCAATAATTTTGCAAAAACCTCTTAAATTTCTCAACTCGTCATTTTACACGAAAGAATGCCAAACAAATACTAATATTATTTTGTAGGAAATATTTTTTTCAGAACATAAGAATACAGATGTATCATATATCGTTGGAAAACTAAAGATTTTATAAGAAATGTTATCTCATATGTGGTACAAAGTTGTGGAAAATACTGTAAAGGGACGAATACGGCATGAACTTAAGTGATTATATACATATTTTATTGCTATATTATTTAAAGTAAAACATATGTTTAAAAAAAACTGAATACAATTCATTAAACTTTTTTCAAGTCTATCTTTGTTTTATAGTTCTTAAATTAACTTTAATAACGGAGATAAGTGAAAGACGTGCATTGCCCGCACCAGATTTTTGCAATTTATTTATATTTTTTTTGCATTATCCTTGTTATTAAAGTGTTTTTCAATACAGAGTTTATTGATAGTCATTTAATATTTTATGAGAGATCATTATGTATCCCCACAAACAATTAAAAACAAGGTTTTTTATATACAATTAGAGAATGCATTATAACCCCAATTAGAAATACTCTTGGATAAAAACTGGCATTCTGAGATTAAATTTTATAATGATAACACAAAATATATTTGTGTAAGCTTTTTCCTACTGTTCTAAACGTAATTTAGGGTACAAAAAGCACTAACCCCTGTAAATATCACGTAAAAGTTCATGTAATTGGTGCAATTACCACAACGTGTATGAAGTTTGAGGCATGTGGCCACTTGTAAATATTTAAAATAAAAATCGTAATAATATATATATATATATATATATATATATATATATATATATATATTATATATATATATATATATATATATATATATTAAACAGTAGTATATACTACAAATTTAGAAGTAAGAGTTAGACAAAAATAAAGTAGAAAGGGGATAAGGCCTATAAGCCCGCACCATATTTGCAACTTTTAAAATTTATTTAAATCAGGGAGGTAATACAAACATTTTTGAAAGAAAGAAAGAAAATAAATTTTATTCTGGGACCTTCAGTCCCCTAAGAATAACAGAAAAGTACAAAACTTTGACTTGTGTCTGGCACAGAAATTATTAGATTTTTTTTTATTAGACATAATTATTAGATTTTTCCTATGGACTATATTTACTGCGGAAAATGCAGCCTGTATGAGTACATTTTTTAAAGATACATCTCTAATTAAAGAAAGATACGCCATGTTGTTTTTTTATTTGACTGAGCATTGACCAAAAGAACTGAGAGGAACAGTTAGGCGAGGAGTCGAGGATAATGGACAGCGGACCTTTTCCATTTGTTCCATTTTCCCACAGGTCCCCTGCCTGCATCCTCCCCGCGTCATGAAGTGGGTACCTGATCCATCCCTCCTTTCGCTAAGCTCCATTTAGATTTCACCCGCGCTGTATACTTATCAGAAGTGGAGGAGGAGAAAATCGAAATCACGGTGGAGAAACTTGTAATCCAAAAGGAGTAAAAGTCAAGTGGCCTGTATTAATAATGTTGAATAATGATGGTTTTCATGGAAACCTCAAACGAAAGCTGAAACCTTTTTGGAAAACGTATTGAATAACGTTTATTAAATAAATGACAGTGGAGGAAAACATTTAACAACAGAAATTACAGAATTAGAATACCCTGCAGATAGTTTTTGGAGGAAAAATTGAGGATAAATCATAGTGACATACCTTGTTGTTTATTTATTTAACGTACCTTTATGCTGCTGTGGCTTTCGGACCATGTTAAGTGGGAGTCCTTAATTTTTCCTATCCAGGTTTAATTAGGATCTTTAACGAGTATCTGACATCGCACAGAATCGGGACCACCTTTAAACTCCCATCCGAAGGACGGCATAACTAAAGATTTTTTACTCCCATTAAAAAACCTAGGGCCACCTGCGGGTTCGAACCCGGGACCTTGGGCATAGGAGACTGTTATGCTAACCACCGTGCTACAGGTAACCCCGACATACCTTAAATATGTTATTTCGATTTCGTAACATTTTTGAAAGAAATGCTTCATTGCGATACTTACTTGATTATTACATTAATATATAATTGACTATCTAAAACCTATATCGTTCATTATCAACGAATAAAAACAATATGCTTACATACAAAATCTATATAATGCATTAAACATATCATAATAATACGCAAAAAATACCAATGACTGTTTTGGTGTATATAAATCTATGTAAATTCATAAATAATTCTATTATACCTAAAGTGAATATTAATATAATATAAATTGTAACTGATGTAACCAGTCTAGCCAAACTTAGTCAATGCAGCGTAAATATTTGAATCTGAAAAGTCCTTAAACAAATGTATTTTTATTTATTTATTTTATTTGTTTAGACAGATGTATTATTATTATTTTTTTTTAATATATTTTTTATTGAAATTTACAACTGTACAAAAAATAATCAAGTAAATATGCTGAAATGGTATTATTATTTTAAAAAAAACACTTTTATTTTATCTCTACTAAATTGAAAAAAAAAAAAAAACACTGTTAATTTATCTTTATCAAAACGTATTGTAAATAGCCAAGCCAGGCTCTATTTGTAGGGGAATACCCCAAAGACAAAGAAATTTATTCTATTCTATTCTAATTTTTCGATTATTTTGACCTAGGGGAATTTTTTGAATAATATTATCGGTATTATAAATCTTCATATTTTTTGAGCACATTATTTTAATTATAGATTTTTTATATAATTTTTTTCTGTTTCCAACAACGTTTTGGCCTAGGCCATTTTTCATGAACCACCAATCTGTCAGTTTCATATACATACTGAACAAGCTTTGTCATGTTTAAGAGTACTGTAACAGAAGCTGAAAAGGGTGAAAAGGCCTGACTTAATTAATTTATTGACTACATATACATATTTATATGTATATGAACGTGACAGATTAGTGATTCCTTGAAAATGGTCTAGGCCGAAACGTTAGAAATAAAAATAATAAATTGTTGAGTATAAAATATGGATCAAAATTATTTAAAAACCTATATTGTATACGATAATAATTTCCACTCGGCCCTGATTATCCGATATTTTGCAGAGGAACATGGTTGCTCGGGACACGGTAGGTTATTTTTTTTTCTATAAAAACGAAGTCAGTGCAAGGCACGTGTGATATTGTGCTTATATATTTCAAATGTAGATCAGTGAAAGTATAAAATTTTATTCATCGTTTAAAACAGATATGAATCTATGCCTTGCACATTTTACTGATTTATCTAGCTATATATAAAGCAGACGCTAAGTTATGCAGCCCAGTAAATTATGCACAGGAATTCTTTGATCATTCTGTTAAAAAAGTGGTATTCCATAAAAGTTCCGGATTATTATAGAGCAATCAACAAAGTGTGTTAAATAATTATTTTTTACAGAGTTAAAAAAAATCTGGTGCACACACCCTTATCTCCGTTGTTAAAATAAATTTAATAACTTTTAAATAAAGTTAGAGATGAAAAGAAGGCTGAAAGAATTACAATGAGTTTCGATGGAAACATTAAATAATCTATTTTATTATTATCTGCCTCAATTAGTTAGCTTTATCACTCTCCATTACCTTATACAACTTTGTGTATAAGATAATATTTTTTCTAGATTTTTTAGCTTTCCAACGGCATATTTATGAAGTGAAAAGTAATTTTATTCTTGTACGAGTAGTTCCCTAAGAATAACAAGAAAAGTAAAATATAAACAATAATTGTCTGATCATTTAAGACTTCAGATTACCAATAAAAAACTGGTTTTGTGACAAGGAATAGTTATCATCTACAACTTTAAATATTACATATGTTGGGGAGATTGATACTTTAGGAGATGAAGAAATAGTTGATGCTTGAAAGTGGATAACGATGAGGCTTTACGAATGGATATAGGCAAAGAATTCCAAAATAGGGTAGCACGAATAACAAAAGATTTTTTGACTGAGGCGGATCTGTGAGAAGGTATATATAAGTTAGAATCTAGTGTTTACTGAATGCACAAAGATCAAATGGTAAGCATATCAAGAATATAAGGAGTTATTTTTGTTTTGAAAGATCGGTAGATACAGACGCCAAGGAGGTATTGTCAACGGAAAGAGGGATAGAGCCAATTTAACTCGGTATACCAATTAGAAAAACGGTAGCGCTTTGAAATTCCAAATGTGAATCTTATGAAGCAATTCATCAGTCTCTTTAATGTCATGTCAAACCTCTCGGACATCCCGCCATATAAGAGGCAATCGTAGTCAAACTGGGGGAAAATGAGAGAAGGGACCAGTACGGGTTTTAGGTGGGTAAAATCACGAAATCTTAGGAATTGTTTTAGGATAGCGATGGATTTTCGGGTGATTTCAGAAATATGGTTACTTCCGAGGTACTTAAGATAGGTTCTGATCAATAATGACTCTAAAGTTTCTTACTGAAGTGTGGAAGTGGATAGGTAGGCTATTGAGGTAATGTAGGGGATAATATGGAAGAGAATTCAGAAGGTTCTTGGAACCGATGAGGAAGGCTATGGTTTTTCCAGCAGCTTCAAATCATCGGTCGTAACCCATGTATTAATGTTATCAATATCTTGTAATTTTTGGAAGGATTGAAAGAAAAATAGTTTTGCAGGTCATCTGCATACAGGTGGTATAGTGAGTGGCTGAGGCAGTCAGGGAGATCGTTGATATAGATGGAAAAAAAAGAGTTGGCGAGAGTGAGGACCCCTGAAGAACACCACGTGTCAGGGAGGAGGAAGGGGGTTCATCGGGTATGACAACAGTTTGAGCTTTAGAGGAAAAAAAAAATAGAATGAGTCTTTTAATAGAAAATCGTAAAAAAGTGTATGTTACAATATGCATCTTCTGGTTTGCTGAGTTTTATTAATAAGTTGATGTAACATCTCGGGTGTATAGTCGCATCTTAAGCATCAAATTTCAGTATCTAAAGAATACTCATTTTCGTGCTAGACTTACTTCACTCGATGCACAGAGTTTTCGCGCGACTTGGTTATTTGAACTGAGGGAACCCTAAAAGTGTAGTTCCGTTGAAAATTAAGTTCCGAAAATTTTCATGATCGCAATACTTTACCTTACTATGTAGTTCATATATAGGTAAGTGAAAAGTTAAAAATCTTCTTTAGCTCTCTCCTTGTGCCTTTCAGCGTGGAGATAGAATAGTTAAAAATAAAAAATATATATAAATTATTATATATATATATATAAATTACTATACATATATATATATATATATATATATATATATATATATATATATATATATATATATATATATATATAGATAGATAGATATATAAGAAATAATAAAAATAAATTAAAATTCCAGACGGTGCATGAGAGGTAGGTGTGGCAGTGGAGCAGAGGACGGTGGGTATGTGGGAACTCGTTGAAGCCAATGCCCGACACTTCCTCAATCTCCCAGAACTTCTTATAAACATAATTAATAATTTATAACGTCTCTTTTGTTCCTTTTTTTTTTTTTTTTTTGTTTTACTAAGTTTTCAATAGACTGAATCATGGACGAAATGAGCAGGAATTTTTGAGGAAGAATTTAATATCATATCACAGGTATAATCGACTAGAAGAGTCAATAAATATTTTTACTTTCACCTATATATGATTGATATATATATATATATATATATATACTGTAAAGGAAAGTAATCGTGAAAATTTTCGAATTGGAGTTGTGACAGGAAACATGTTTTAGAGAACGTTAATCCCAAATGAGAAAGTCCCGCAAAAAAGTCTGTGTGTTTTTTTATGTAAGCTTGAAAACAATAAGTTGTATAAACTTTTTTTGTCAGATAAAATAGCCATTGGTAGTAGTTATTACATTGAAAATTTGAATACGCATTTGCAGATGACGTGATAAATAAGCATAAAGTATCAACACGATTTAAACTTGAACACCAGGTAGCTAAACAAAAAGGAAATACCAAGCAACGTCGCAGACGCTTTGGGAAACAATGGAAAAAGGATGCGTCTCCTCTCTGCAATGGATTTTAACAAGCAGATTTGACCTACTGTTATTTTCCTCCTATTTTTTTTTCTTTTAATTATTATATTTATTATACCATTCATTATTATTTCACTTTATTTATTTTTTTATTTACCTATTTTTTATTTATTACTATTATTATTATTTTGTTTCAATTTTTAATATTTTATAATAAAAAACAGGTTTTTCTATGTATTTTAGTTAGTCCTGATGATGGGGAACGCCCTCGAAACGTTGACTCGTTTAAAGTTTATTGAAATAAACTGTTTTTGGAAGACATGGAAACCAACTAATTATTTAATATTTTATTTATTTAAAAAAATTAAGTTATAATTTATTATTTATTTATGTTTTATTATTATTTATTTTATTTACTATTATGTTTTTCCTTTTGAATATTATCTAACATTCATTTATCTCAAATAAACTTATACTTATATTATTCTATTTGGCCAATATTGTTTAATTAATTTTTTTTTAATAATTTTAAATTATTTTACAATAACTATTTTAACTACCACTATTTATTTTAAATTAATCTTCTAAAATGAACATATCTGGCACTGAAAACCGCGATGTTTTGCGCCATTAAAATTTAAGTTTTTAACCGAAATATTTGAACTAAATAAACAAAAAATCTGCAACACACGGCTTTCACTTACATCCGTTGATAAAATCAGTTCAAGAATTTTAAAATACAGTAAGAGATAAAAATAAGAAAAACTAATAAAGAATAATTTAAATTGAATTTCTATAGAGACATGTGTTTTATTAAATAATCAATCATATTCTATCTAAAATAATCAGTTAGTTATAACCGCTTTTTATCACTCTCCATTAACTTTTACAAGCTTATGCATAAGATAATATTTTTTCTAATATCTTTAGTTACCCAACGGTATATTCTACATGTATATTACTGTTCTTAATTTAAAAAACAAAAAATTGCATTAAAAAAAAAATTGGGAGGTTTCTCCTTTAGTTGTATATCGAATTCGTTGAACTTATATTTTTACCTGTTTTTTATCAATGCTAACCAGAAAATGTAGTTGATATTTTCGAATCTCTAAAATTATTGGTAGTTCAAAGGAATAAAATTTTAAAAATCGTCATTTAAGCCCTGTCAGACTGTTTCAATCAGAATGAAACTAACATGCCATTAAAGTCCATTAAATTTTACATCGATATACCGAATCAGAGCCGTTTATGAGAAAAATCGTAAAAAGGTGCATAATGCATGATATAAAGTGGTTCTTCTGGTCAGCCGATTTTGATGAAAATGTTGCCTTAACATCTTGGGCGTATAGTAGGCTTAAGTACGAATTTTCAGTTTCTTATGATATTGCGTTTTAGTGTTAGACTTACCAGACATACAGAGACCTATTTGCGGGACTTACTTATTTGGACTCAGGCTACCCTAAAACGTGTATTTCCGTTGAAAACCGGAATCTGAAAATTCTTTCTCTTATTATAGATTTCATATATAGGTAAGTGAAAGTAGAAATTCGCATAAAAAAACAACAATTGAACAGACTAAATTTATTCGATACAATATTTCTTCACCATCTTTATTTCTAATTGGATCAAAACATTTACGGTATTTTAAACCCATCGAAATCAAATAAAGGCTGAACCAATCACTTAAAAACAATGATAAAAACTCCTTACACGAAAATAATAAACGTGCTTATAACATTGTTGTAGAGAAATTTAAGGTCAAAATGATTGAGCCCGAAACAATAATCACTGGTTTTTATATTAATAAAATGATTTTTAAATAATAAAAAATAAGACCAACTCTTTTCTACCCCAGTTGTATAGATCCAGAATATGGACTACGCAAAAAACTTGTGAAGAGAAGCCGTTGGAACAGTTAGAACATACCAAGGTTAGCTAGCGCTCATAAAGACCTCTCTAACCTTTCAAGAAAGAGTTATTTTGCAAGTCATGAAAAAAGATACCGAAGCTTTGGACTGAGTCCCTTCTCCAGAACTACATGGCGTGGAAGACCTATGTTGGAGTGAGTTGACAGTGTGGCAAACGATGCGCTTAAAATGTTAGGAGTAAAAAATTGGATGGAGGTTGCTCAAGACCAAGACAATTGACGGAAGCTGGATGGGGATACCATGAGTTTCAACGAATTGTTGAACTGTCAGGAGGTTAGGAGTCAGCCACATATCTTAACAATATATTTTTTTTCTCGACATTTTTGTGTCAAATTTTCGTTATGTAAAAACTGATTTGTTAGGCAGAAGTGTGCTTTTGACTGCCAGGTCGCATTATGCGTGTTTAAGACGGAAAATGTTCAGTTGTGCCACCACCCGACACACACTTAACAGTATATTGATTTATTTATTTACATAATTTTTCGGTAATTTGACTTTACCTTAGTTCATTCTGCAAATATTGAATAAATGCGATCTCAAAGCATTATTATCAATGTTCATATTTAGACAAATTGTAATATATATGAATAAAAATAGTTTCAATTCGAGAAAAAAAATCGGGTGCGCGTGGTACACGACTTTCACTTACCTCCGTAGTTAAAGTCAATTTAAGAATTTTTAAATATAGTTATAAATGAAATTGGTTTAAAGAATTGATTAAATTGGTTTTCGATAGAAACATATGTTTTAGTAAACAATCTATTATAATATCATCTAAAGCAATCAGTTAATTTTTTCCGCTTTTCATCTCTCTCCATTACATTTTACAAGTTTGTGTATAAAATAATACTTTTTTCTAAAGTTTTTAGCTTTCCTAAGGTATATTTAACATATCTAATATGGGTGGCTAGCATAACAGTCTCCTATGCCAAAGGTCACGGGTTCAAACTCGCAGGTGGTCCTAGAATTTTTTAATGGGAGTAAGGTCCTTCGGAGGGGACGGTAAAAGGTGGTCCCGAGCCTGTGCGATGTCGGGTACTCGTTAAAGATCCCTATCCTAATAAAACCTGGATAGGCAAAATTTAGGACTCCCACTGAAGCATCGTCCGATTAGCCATAGTAGCATAAAGTGACGTTAAATAAATAAACAAACAACAATTGATGTTGATCAAGTTGATCAGGTTTTTAATCAATGATACCAACATGAAATGGCTATTTTTTTCAAATCTACAAAATTAAAGATACTTTAAAGGGAGAAAATTCAAACTATTGGCATTTAAGCCCTGTCAGACTATTTCAATCAGAATGAAACCTACATCATATTATAACCTATTAAATTTTACATCAATATAGCGAGTTTAATCAAAATCGTTAGAGGCGTTTTTGAGAAAATCGCAAAAACGTGCGAATTGCATGGTATAAAGTGCTCTTCTGGTTAACTGATTTTAATAAAAAAGTTGCTATAACATCTCAGGCATATACGTTCTTAAAATATGAAATTTCAGTTTCATAAAACTTATCGTTTTCGCGAAAGAATTACCACATACACACACACGGACACACAGACGCACAGACTTTTTTGTGGGACTTGGTTGTTTGGACTCAGGAGACTCTAAAGCGTGTATTTCCATCTAAAACTGTAATTCGAAAATATTCACGATCGCAATACTTTCCCTTACTTTTATATTTCATATATAGGTGAGTGAAAGTAAAAATGTCAAACGAATTATTTCAAAATAAAATATATATATATCTTCAATTATTTTTTGAGGATTTCAAACGTATGCTATACTACGTTAAAATATTTATTCTTTCTTTTTTTTTTTAAAGGAATTCTTTCATATTAACGGGCTTTTAAAATTGCTAGCAACGAAAAATGGTTGTTTATTTCGAAGCAAAAAAATTAAAGGTAGTTTAGAGGACAAAAATTTCGAAAATTTGGCATTTGCTGTCAGACTATTTCGAAGAGAAAATCTCAGGATATTAAAGCCATTTATGCATGGCATAGCAATCCACCTTTGCTTCGCACGGCTGGAATTTGAATGTAGTGTCAATTATGTTCACTTTGACCAATTAAGATTTATCACTAGTGGATTAGGAGTTGATTATAACGAAAAGTGCACTTAGCACGAAAATATTATGTTTATCTTATAACTACTATTCATTATATTAAACATTGGCAGAAATCAAACATAAATTGGTTCAATTTGTTTGTTTGTTATGTTAAGCAAACCTTTTTCGGAGACTTGTTTATTTGGATACAGGGACATTAAAATTCATTCGTTGGAAGAAAGTAAAAAGGTAGAAATGTTGCGAATACTCAACTTACGTAACATAAGAAGAAAATTTAAAATATGAGCATTTAAGCTCGGTCATACTATTTGAATGCGAATGAAACCTACATGATTTCAAAGCACACTAGCAGTTGTTCAATTTTTAATTGGCAGTTCAACACGTCATTTTCTTAAGATGCATTTGGCTGCTTAGCCGTAATCGCAAAATCGTAAAAAGATACAAAATGCTAAATAGTAGAGCCGCTCTCCTGGTTCGTCGATTTTGTTGGAATAGTTGCTGTAACATATCAGGCAGATACGCCTCTAAAATATGAAATTTCAGTTTTGTACGACAAATCGTTATCGAGCTTAAAGTTATCACATACACACACAGACCATTTTCGGGGACTTGGTCATATAGACTCAAGGAACCCTAAAAGTGTATTCCTCGTAAACTTAAATTCAATCATTTTCACGATCAAAGTAATTTCCCTTACTGTATATTTGATAAATTGTTGAGTGAAAGTAAAAAGAGAAAATACAATGTAGTTAATCGAACTACGAAAAATTGCAAAAGCCTCATCACCTTTATCACTGAATATTACCAAATGAAGTTATGTATTGAGGTATGTAAAAAAACAAAACAACCTGTACCTCTACAAACCATGAAGGGTCTTAGGCTTAATACAAATATAGATTCGTACTTTTTCGAGGCCAACGGCTGTACAATGAGGTGATTAGGCCTTGATCACGCTCAGTTGCCTGGTATTCCACCCATTTTAGGTTATCCACTTTATGGAGACTAGGTCTGCCCCAGGAGGGTTCCATACCCTAGGGTCGCCCCGGCTGAAAAACAGAATATTCTGCCACAGCCGGGATTACGCGGAGAACTGTAGACGAGTTCTCTATCCACTGGACCACGCCGCTCCCATTGAGGTATGTATGTATCCATAAAAGAAGTGATCTCAGATTCAAGACAATTCTTTGAATGAAAAAGTTAACTGGCATTATATAATTGAGACGTTGATTTCCAAAAGGTACTGTATCCATTCTGGGGAATTTTACAGGAAGCGCGAAAATCTCTCATTACTATATTATTAAACCAGCTAATTTGATTCTTTTCACATTAAATTCTAGAATTATTTATTTACTATATTAATAAAACTTTATTCAAGTAATGAAATGAAAAGTTCCGTTATGATTTGGATTGAAACTAAATGTGTAATAAGTATCTTAAGAAATTAGTACCATTTCTAAATCACGTTATTAAAGGACATGAGTGTTCATTAAATACAATCAAATTTAAGATTTAGATAAAACTAAATGAGGAGAATATAAATATGTAAAAATATCAATTTCGTAAAAAATGTTCTTTAGTACCTTTTGGAAATCAACGTCTCAATTGTTCCCTCTTATTTTAATTGTATTATATGTACTTCGTTAGATTTATTCCTATGTTTTATCAATTAACTAATGTTACCATAAAGAACGATATAATCCCTAGTCTTAAATAACATAATAGGATACGGCGGTCGATGATGCAATATGATTGGTTACTGTTCGATTAGATCCTATTAGTAGCATTATGTCAGAGAATGATAACAACAATTTGTGGTTTGTCGATCAGATATACTTTACATAAATTTATCGAATTTTCAACTTAACGAAGTTCTTTCTCCTAGAAAATAGCAATCTATTATATAAATTGTTTGATTATCCACTTTTCTAGAGCTTATGAAAAAGAAAATAAGTAGAATTACCAAACCAATTTTTAGTAATAACACAACCATTTCTGATCGTATTTATTACGGTACTTTGAAGAGTAGACTTAATCATCAATGATGATAACTAACACTACCATCAGATATTTTTTTATTTGTGTTTATTAGAGTGAAAAGAGTAGATGGAGTTAAATCTCTCTGTTTAAAAATATTTTTAGATTAGTAGTTATATCACTTGTAAAAGCCGTATTATAGGAGTTTATGTTTTAATAGTTAGTATAAAACTGGGGAGCCCGTGGCTGAGTGGTTTGCGCGCTAGCCTGCTACGCTGTAGTTGTGAGTTCGAATCCCAGTCCCAGGAGGACTTTTTTTTCAAGCATACAAATAAATGGGAATTCACTCACAATCTCCCCCGGGTATGTGGGACCCGTCAGCTAATTGATAGCCACCCATAAAAATTGGTGTAGGGAGTGATGACCCTATCCTATAAAATGTCATCGGGTATCTCGGTGTGGAATATAAACCATACCGCGCGGCCAAGGGTCTCCAAGGCCTGTCGCGCCAACCGAAAAAAAAAAATTATAAAAAATAACACGTAACGACTTTTTTCCTTTTACTTACCCATGTATGAAAATTTCCTAATTCGAATTTTCACCGGAAATAAACGTTTTAGAGTGCCTTAATTTTAATGACGAAGTCCCAAATATGGTCTCTGTGTAGCTGCTGTCTTGCTCGAAAACGATATATTGTATAAAACTGAAATTTCATATTTTAGAAGCGCATATGCCTGAGATGTTACAGCAATTTAAAAAAAAAAAAAAATCGTTGCCCAAAAAAAAAAAAAACGGGTTTGCAAGGGAGGGTTCTCATCCTGAAAAGCTACCAAATATGCGACGAGGCTGTTTCCTGAGAAGGTTTTTCGTTTACAGATCACGCACTGCACGACCCAAGACATCCCAACACATTGAATAATTCACTAACAGATTTCTTACAGCCACTGGTTCCTACAGAACATTAATTACCTTCTTTTGGCAGATCCTACCAGGTTCCAGACATTTATATATATATATATCATTTATACTCCTTCTAGCCGCAAATTTACCATTCAAATTTAACTAAACCGTTAGCCATCTCATTGGTATTTTAAAAATTGTACAGTTTCATTTTTTAATTGTATATTTGTTTTTGTTTAATCTCATGGTCATGGTTTGGACTTGACTTGTAGTGAAATAAATTGGGAATATAATTCACAAAGAAAACAAAAATAACCTGTACCTTTAAATAACCAATGAAGGGTATTGGGCTCAGTACATGTAGGGATCCGTACTGTTTCTAGGTCAAGGGCCGTGCGATGAGGTGATTAGGCAGAAGTCACACTCAGCCGACAGTTTTTCCCCATTTTGGTACCCACTTTATTGCGACTGGTTGTGCCCCAAGAGGGTTTCTTATTCATTAATCTAGTAATTTTCATTAATGGAGCTAAGTACTACTGGAGAAGACTGGAATATCCTTTAGGCATTATTTGGTGAAAAATGTTTAATGTACTAGTTCCTGGAGGACGAAGTTTGTTATTAACTATTCTGTCGTCAGAAAAATAATGCACGATTGTCAGTTGTTTTTTTTAAACACCCCTCTATATAACAAACTGTTAACGTTTAATGAATTATTAATTTGTATGTATATAAAAACTTATTAATCCTCTTCCAAACGATAATGTTTTGTAACCTCTGTAGCGGAGAAGGTCGTGGAAGGACTTCCTCTCTTGATGGCGATGATCTATGATCGTTGGAAGAAAACTTCAGAACAACTATTGGAGAACTTGTAGAGAAACTCAACCTTATCAAATCGTCCGTCGATGATCATCTCAAGGCGATGGGAAAGGTAAGAAAGCTTGAAAGTTGGGTCCCATTCACGCTAAATCACCGCCAAACAAACCAGCGTCAAGAAGTTTGTCCAACACTTCTTCGCCCAAACAAAAAATACCTCTTATATGAACAGAATTGTTACTTTTTGATGAAAAGTGGGTGCCGAATCGTAATGTAACCAAATTAATTCAATGTATCAGACATTGTCAGTAATAAAGACATCTCAGGTCAACCGCAAAAGGTCCCATTTTGTTGCATTACAAGGCTACGTGTCCCATAAGTAACGTCACAAAAACTGTTGGAGCTTGAATATTATTATATCTTCTTAATGCTATTTAGTAATTATACACTTAAGAACCATACTTAATCTCTCTTCATATTTCTCACAATTCAATATTTTTATTTAACATCTGTTGTATATTAAAATTTGAAGCCACATGATTTTACTGGTGCATTCGAATTTTTTTTTATGAGAGAAACAATTATTTATTGAGCAATATTACAATCTGTCCAATTCAGGACATTCGAATTTAAAGTTGCTATTTTACTAGTTGAGTTTCAATATTTAATTATTTTTTAAATAGCCTTATTTTTAAAAAAAAAAGTTATTCATATCTTCAAAATCAAACCTGTAACCTAAAAGTTCAGAAAGATTTTCTTCACTTAATTGAGCTTCCAATTCACCTCCTGAAATTTGTCATTTATTTCCCTTAACCTATCATAATAGTAAGTTGTTTCCTCAATTGATAGTAATGATTCTTGTAATAACTTCTCCAGCCTTGTAAGCTGACTTTTACAAACTGCACGTTATGATTTAAATTTATCCATCGTCGCCTATATTATATCTTCTTAATGCTATTTAATAATTATACATTTAGGAATCATACTTAATCACTCTTTATTATTCCCACATTAATAAAGATGGGAAATTGTATTCATAGGTAGTAGAAGAGTTGCCAACACGTTGGCAGAAATGTATTGATAGTAATGGAGACTATTGCGATTAGATAAAACAGTTGTAAATCTTTATTATTATTTTATATCAATTACTATTTTGGAAGAGTATTTTAGAATATGATTATATCAATTGGAACAATCTCTTCTTGTTTTTGTTTATATGCATTTATTTATCCATATATGTCAATAATTAATCTTATAACGTTTCGAGGTTTCACATTCCTCATCTTCAGATGTTCAATATTATATCCATTTCCATATCGTTACTCAATATAGGTCATTTAACACTACATTCATTCACATTATCAAATTTTAACATTTCACCATCACATATATTAATTTATCTTGTGTACTTGAAACTATCATGTGTACTATAGTTTAGTATAGTTTCAAGTACACAAGATAAATTAATATGTGTGATGGTGAAAAGTTAAAATTTGATAATTTGAATGAATTGTAGTGTTAAATGACCTATATTGAGTAACGATATGGAAATGGATATAATATTGAACATCTGAAGATGAGGAATGTGAAACCTCGAAACGTTATAAGATTAATTATTGACATATATGGTTAAATAAATGCATATAAACAAAAACAAGAAGAGATTGTTCCAATTGATATAATCATATTTATTATTATTATTTTTTTTCGTTTGGCTTTTACAGACGTTGGAGATCTTTAGCGACCACAATTAGCCCATTCCACCTCTGCCTATTTTGGACAACGGCCCTTCTGTTTACTGCGTGAAAGTCCGCAGCATCTTCCTTGATGTGGAAGACCCATCTCGTTCTCGGCCTTCCTCTGGGCCCAGTTGCGACCACCATCGCCTTCATCGTTTAGAAGAGAGGGCCGGATGGATCACTTCTTGCCACATGCCCTGCCCATCGTAACCTCTCAGCCTTCATGTCATCAGCGATCGATTGCTCTGCTTTAGTCTTACGTCTCCACAGTCCTATGTCATGATCCCATTTAGGGACAGTTATAACTTGTAAGACTTTCCCTTCGAATCTTTCAATTTATCTCTCCAGGGTAATTATCATTTTCCATGTTTCACAGTCATACATCATTAATGGTTTGACGATGGTGTTGTATACCCACATTTTCAGATGCTTGATGATCGTCTTTGATTTCAGAATGGTAAAGGCAGTGAAAAATGTTGTTTGCATAATTTATTCTCACTCATTTGGTCGTTGATACAGGTTACCGTAGATCCAAGGTATTTAAAAGAATCTACTTTTGGGGACGTCATATTTTTTAAATATACGTTGTTTTCCGTGTGTAGTTTACGGCTCACAATCATATATTTTATAAGTATTAGAATTCTTGATTACACAATCATGTTCCCATATGGAAATATTTCACCAAGGGAGGATATAAATAATTTTTCCTCATCAAACTAAATTCCTGCATTATTTCTGAACAAACCAATAATCTTCGAGGGAAAAATTCTACCAAATCGAAACCACCATTGTATTTGTATAATGTTGTAATCAATTTGGCACTAAATCTAGTTTCTAAACATAATATGCCAGGGAGAGAGTGGCTCGGAATCCATATCCTGCCTCATGGTGCTGAGTTTGGTTTAGAAAGTCTTCCCGGTATCTCCGCATGTTTCTAAGCCTACTTTGGCCAAGTCGGATAATTGGCTTGAAAAAAAAACAAACCTGTTAATGAGGAAGTGTCGACCGGTAATGAAAGACACGCGGAAGTCGTCTGCACTATTAGATCACTAGATATCATACTATGGTTGTTTATTATTCAGAGTTACTTAATAATAATTAACAGTGCGGTCCTTAAACAAAAAAAAAATATATATAACTTATTTATAATTTAGTAAGTGGAACTATTGCTTTGCTAGAGATTCTCGAATCTATGTCAATTGAAATATACATGTTGAAGTACCCTGAGCCCATATAAGTCTCACAAGTAATATGTGTATGAGGAAACGAAAGCCGGATTGAAAGAAAATTATATATGTAAGATAGCTGCTTATTAACGCCATCAGGATTATATAAATTTTTACCATTTTCTTGAAAAAACTTTAAACGATTTCTATAAAGCGCATTATATCAATGTATAATTCAACGGTTTTAAAATCCCTTGAGTCCAAACCGTCTACAAATTTAACGCCATATTTTATTAAACATAAAACATAGTTTATTTTTATTTTGTTTTCTTATCTTTGTTAATTTGATAGCTTATTATTTAGAGTTAGTAAGAATGGAGCGTTAAACGAATGTACATTGTGTTATTGTTGAACAGTAAGTCTTGAGACCACAGTACGAAGATTTGCGACAGATTTTGAAATTCGGGTCGAAATAACTTCTAAATTTATATTCAATAATAAGGAATAATGTTTGGTGCATTAAAACTGAAAATAAAGCCTGATTATATTGGTGCATTTTGTGGAAGCCAGCTGTAATGTCAGCGGCTTTTTATAGGGCAGAAGAAAATGAATAAAATTAATTTAATCATACTTAATTTTGAGTTTTATTGCTCGAAATATAATCGAATATTATTAAATAAGAATTGAGAAGTGATTTCTACTTGTTAAAAATACCAGTTATTAAAAAATGAATTTGATAATTAATAAAATTAACATTTTATTATTTGTTATCTATTTATTCATAGGAAAAGTATCGAAAAAAAGTATTATTTTGTCAAGTTAAATTTTTCTTCTTTAAATAATAATTTCTAATAAATCTAGAATAAGCAGTGAATTCCTGAAAAAGGCAATTATGTATGCAGAAACAACTACAGAGATGGATTATAGGTCATATATGTTAATTTGGATGCCCCTATAAAGAATATAGTGGTAAAATTTAACAAAAAAAAAAATAATAAATTCAAAGTTCTAGAGATACACAGTGTATCACACTCTCTCACTATTAAAGGACATCTCATACTGATAAATAAAAATCTGGTGCGGGCAACACACGACTTTCACCTACCTCCATTTTTTAAATCAATGAAAGAATAGAGATAAAAATACGTGAAACTATTAAGAAATTAATTAAATTGAATTTCTATAGAAACATGTGTTTCATTAAAAAATCTATTATATTATTATCTAAAATAATCTGTTAGTTTTATGTTCATTTCATCACTCTCTATTAACTTTTAAAAGCTTGTGTATGAGATAATATTTTTTCTAAAATCTTTAGCTTTCTAACGATATATCATACATGTATATTACTGCTCTTATGTTAAAAAAAGAAAAATTGCATTAAAAAATATTTTTTTTCTGTTTTCTCCTTAGTTGGGTATCAAATTTATTCAATTTATATATTTAAATGTTTTTCATCAGCGTTAAAAAGATAATATAGTTATTTTTATTGAATCTACAAAATTAAAGGTACTTTAGAGGAAGAAAATTTTAAGTATCGGCATTTAAGCCCTGTCAGACCATTTTAATCAGAAAAAAAACCTACATGATATTAAAGCCCGTTAAATTTTACATCGATATAGCGAGTTTAATCAAAATCGTCGGAACCGTTTTTGAGAAAATCGAAAAAAGTTGCAAAATGCATGGTATAAAGTACCTCTTCTGGTAAGCTCATTTTGATGAAAAAAGTTTTGTCACGTCTCGGGCGTATAGTTGTCTTAAATATGAAATTTCAGTTTCATAGGACTTACCGTTTCCGCCCGGGAGTTACCACACACACACAGACCTTTTTGCGGGACTTGATTATTTGGACTCAGGGGACCCTAAAACGTGTATTTCCGTTGAAAACTGGAATTCGAAAATTTTCACGATCGCAATACTCCCCCTTACTATATATAGTAACTGAAAGTAAAAAAGTAATCTTTCGTTTATCTTAATTTGATCAAAAGTTGTAGACTTTTGGCCAATAAATCCCGAAATTTCCCCACTGTTCAGCACCAAAATTGCGGCATTCAGAGAACCCACTTGTGATAATCGAGAAACAAACTCACGATATCAGGATGAAAACGATGCCTTGTGTCTCGGCTAATATACCTTTCATAAAAATGTAATTTCACTTTCGTGCGACATTTCGATTGTGGGCTAGGCTTACCACATTCACGGGTAATATGATGGCAATACTTTTCTTTTCGATATATCTCATAAATGGATAAGTGAAAGCAAAAGCAGCAAACGGAATTAATTTATACTGAATCAATGATTTACAAATAACATGGTTGTATTATAATATATTTATTAATAATAACATTTATGATTCATCAGCATAATTACTTTTGTAAAATATGAATTTCTAATTATTCTAGGGAACTCTGAAACATTTTTTTGTTTGAGATAAATCAGGGCTCCAAGAGATCCCACCGATATTCTTCCAGGCTCGTGAATAAATAAAGCCTTAAGTCGCAAAGTTTCATTCAATAATGATTAATTATTTGCTTGTCGTGTTGATACCATCTGTTTTCCAGCTTACATGGTTGTCCATGGTCCTTGGGAATGGCAATAACATCTTTGTCCTTGGATAACAATCTTCTAATTTCCATCGAATAAATTAAATATCGGAGGAATAATTAAATATTATATTCAATTTATGAACTCTATAAAACGTTTATTAGTGTTGATACATTTTTGATAAATAAAGAAATTAAGTGAGATCAACAAACGAATTTCAATTACCACCCTTGTTAAAACCAATTTTAGAACTTTTAAATAAAATAAAAATAGTTTATTGAGCTTAGATGGAAACATTTATTTTAGAGTAAATATTATAAAAATAGAATTTATTATATTCTTGTCCTACAGTGTCCTTTAATAATATTCCGCTAGTCCCGGTTGAACAGATTCGCTATCTAGGACTTCTACTTGACAAACGACTAACTTGGAATCCGCACACAAGACTGAAACGACAGGAAACTGCCCAACGCTTTCGCTTACTTCAACACTTACTGGACAGACGCTCTAACCTTCCACTTAACTACAAAAGGCTCATATATATTACCATCATAAGGCCTATTTGGACGTACGGAGTTGAGCTTTGGGGCTCTACTAAACCATCAAATTCTTCCCGTATTCAATCCCTACAATCCAAAATCCTTCGAAAAATCCTCAATGCTCCTTATTTTGTCACCAACAAACTCATCCATAAAGACCTTAATGTCCCATATGTTGCTGATTTGGCCCGTACGAGGTATCATTCCTTCCATGACAAACCCCACTCTCACATTAACCCACTAGTTTCAATCCTAGCTTCCTCTACCATTCCTGACAATCCTCCGAGGCGTCTGAAAAGAAGATGGCCTCGAGACCTTCTAGTGTAGTTTACCTAGTGGAGTGTTGCCAATGGGCATATTCTCTTCATGTCTTTTCATGTATATTATCTATATTATGAGCCAATTTACTTGATGTATTCACTAATACAGTTGTAAATTTCAATAAATTAATAAATAAAAAAATAAATATTATATTCTTAAGTTAATACCTCACTCTTCATTACCTTCTACAGCTAGATTTTTTCTTGAATCTTTAATATTACCACGGAACATTATTCATCTGTATTATTATTTATTATGTCTGTTATTTTCTCCTTCAGTCGGCTATAAAATGTTTTCACATTTAATTTAAATGTTTCTTCTATCAATGCTTACTAGACGAAATAGTAAATTATTTCGGATCAGTAATTTGAGATACTTTCATTTGACTTTTAAGCCCTGTTAGACTATTTCAAGAATGAAACTTACATGACATGAAAGACCAATTTATTTGACATTAATATAGCGAGTTTAATAAAAAGCGTTATAGTAATTTTTAAGAAAATCGTAAAAAAATGCAAAATGTATGGTATAAAGTGGAACTTCTAGTTCGTCGTTTTTTATCATCATTTATCGTCCCAGTTTTATACTTGTGTCGAATATTAATTTTTAGTTCCGTAAAACCGTTTTCAAGCTTGACAATATAAAAACACACAATACAATATTGATAGCAATATAAAAACACACACGTGACCATTTTGGGAGTCTTGCTCATTTGCACCTCAGAATGTATATTTCCGTTGTAAACCAGTATTTAAAATCTCAGAGATCGCTATACTTTCGTTTAATACATAATATTTCGTATAAGTAAAACTTACTAACTGTAAGTATGTTCAGAAAATCCTCTTTAATATCCAAATCAATCATATTTTTATCTTCACTTATTTTAATACTGATAAAATATATATAGTCCATTGCTACTTTGATTATGACTTACTTCAAAAAAAAATATGTCCTTATTCAATTTTTACAAAAATTAGTCTTTAATTCAATGAGAAGTGAAAGTGATTTTTTTGTTCACTCTTTTAACAATATACGAAAATAAAGCAAATATTTACTTTTTAGTAGCAACTGTTCGTACATAAGCAGCCTTTAGATACATAACTTACCTTAAGAAACTTACATAATGACAGAGAAAAATGACCGAATCATATCAGTAACAATACGACAATATTCAGCTACAGGCTCCATATAGGCAAATTATGTACAAGGTGTTTCAGGGTTAAGTCTACAGACTTCAGGAATGAATTAAGGACCTTAAAACAAAACATGAAAATTCCTATGGACTTGTGTGTCTAAGCTATTTTTTACTACCCATGTTTTTTTTCAGGTATTATCAGCTTATATCTTTTGATTATAGCTAGAATAGCTTCAGCTTATATCAAGTACTGTTCGATCATGGGGATTTACTGATATTTAGGGCTTCAGCTCAATTATTTCCGGGCCCAAAGACATTAACTTCAATTGCTTAGAACTAATGTTTGTCAAATTAAATGACCTACAAATTTTATTTAATGGATTTTTATCTAAAATCAATTCCCGAAGAGCTATATACTTTTTTTCTCGTTTTGAGTTCCTTAATTCATTACTGAACTCTGTCCATTTAACCTTGGAACACCCTGTATACAATTTGCTTATATGGAGTCTGTGTCTGAAACATTGTCGTATTCTTACTGACCTAATAAAATCCTCGAGAAAAACTAATAGCCGCCAGATGTTTCCCATTACAGTGAAAGTAGAACTTTTAAAAACCTCCTTTATAAGAAAAGCCGTAGCAATTGAATACACAGTTAGCAATCATTACCCTCGTGCTGCCGCAACTACCTGCTTTCCTTAAACACGGAGGAACGCTTATGTAGGAAAAAAAAAAATATGCGATTCCAGTATTATTCTATTTTCCTTATTTCACATTATCTGTATATATATAACAGTAGTCAATTTATTTATTATCATTCTTCCGACTATCGACCACAAGCATCGAATGCCAGCTTCGTAAAAAACTTCCATATCACCTTTCTCAAATAGGGATCATTGCAGTAAGTTTTTTTTTCGGTTTTAATCAATTCTGCGTAGACAATACACAAAGTTTATGAGCCTATAAAATAAAAGATTTCTTTTATTGCCTATTAACCTTTTTAAAATCTTCGGATTTTAAACGGTATATTATAGGTCTATACTACTACTCATATTTCCGGAAAATGTTTTTGATTACTTGATAACAGAAAATTTAGTTTTGTCCGCTTAAGAAAAACTTGATTGCAATGGATTGTACCTGTAAACCTTCAGGGTTCATTTGCCTTGTGATAGGGAAAAACGTATCAAAATCCATCGTGTAGTTTAAAAGGAGTGAGTTGCCCCTGTTTCGCTGGTGTGCAATTCAGAGTCATTTATGTTTAAAAATGCACAGTTTGACCGATTTAGAGCTTATCACAGAAACCAAGAATCGCAAAATCATTATATATACATATATATATGGGGATATATCATACATATATCATATATCATATCATACATATGGGGAAGGGAAGAAGATAAAAACAGACTTAGAACGTTTCGAGGTTTCACATGCCTCATCTTCAGATGTTCAATATTATATCCATTTCCATATCTTTACTCAATATAGGTCATTTATCACTACAATTCATTAACATTATCAAATTTTAACTTTTCACCTTCACATATATTAATTTATCTTGTGTACTTGAAACGTTATAAGATTAATTATTGACATATATGGATAAAAAAATGCATATAAACAAAAACAAGAAGAGATGGTTCCAATTGATATAATCATATTCTAAAATACTCTTCTATAATAGTAATTAATATAAAAAAAACAGACTTAAAGGAGGAATATTCAATACTAATGTTAGCGACGCGCTCGATACTTCAGTAATCGATAGATAACCGCGTGAGGATTATTTACTAAATACCACATGTTTTTTTGTTTTTATCAAGGAAGTTTACACACTACAGAGTGAGTACGGAACGGTGTTATATCGCAGGCCTGCCTAATAGACATTTTGTTTTTAGTTAAGAGCTCATTTTATGTAAGTTTTGTTTGTCTAAATTTGTATGATTTTTGTTTCTTTGGTCATTGTCTTTTTGTTTTGTTTTTTATTAAATTTGTTTTTAATAAATTAAAATGTTTAATTTTGAGTAACTATTGTTTTTACATTTAACCTAGCACAACGAGGCTAAACTAACTTTCATACATTTAAAAGAATCAACTGTGTTAAATAATATAACAAAGAATATAACCTGTACAATACTGTACGAGCGGAATGCTGAATAGCCATATGCTCATAAGTTTATGGCCTTATAACGACAATCTGTTATCTTGTATAACTTGTTTTACTGCATATTAACTGTTCTAAATTCTTGTACTTTCCAACGGTATATTATACGTTATAAAGAAAAACTTTATTGCAATTTATTTTACTTATAAACATTCAGGAAAGAATGCTCGTATATGATAGTGAAAAACGTATCGAGATCCATCGATAATAATAATAATAATAATAATTCTTTATTTATTCTGGGACGAGTCCCTTAAGAATAATATTACAGGAGATGAACAAGGGTCTTAAGACTAGAGTCTTAGAGTAAACATATTAAAAATATAAATATAATTAAAAATAACAACAGAATTGAATTAAAAGATGAAAAAATAAAATAACTCAAAAGACAACTTCTAATAAAATGTGAAAACAAGAAAAATATAAATAAAGATATATCTATATGTTAAAATGAGGAAAGAAAATAACATATAATTAAAAGTACAATAATATTATAAAGAAAAATTAAAAATATACAGTATATATATATAAAAAAAAAAAAAAATTACAATGCTTTTATATGTTTGTAAAATTATATGTGATTTAATCTTTCATCTTTGAAAAGATAATCTTATTGAATAATATTTGCTACGAATGTATCCATTAAAGTTAAGTAACGTATCTGTCTGCTTTATTTGTTGATTTTCCCTGAAATTAGGATCTAATTGGGATGTTGGGGAACTGGATTGACAGGAAATGGCTGAATAGACGGCATTTAAATTTTGAAAGAGTTTGGGAGTTACGGATGTTGGAAGGGATGGAATTCCATAGAGATGCGGATCGGATTAAGAATGATCTATCAAAAGCTGTGGATCGATGGGGCGTTATATGCAGATCAGAAGGCCGCGAGCGGGTGTTACGAGAACGAACGGAGGATTTGAATTTAAGATCAGAGATGTAGAACGGACATCGGGATTGGATTACTTGGTAGAGGAAGGATGCTAGGAAGTACTTACGGCGGAAGGAGGGGTAAAGCCACTTTAACTCTATGTAAAATCGGGTGACAGAAGTGTCTCTGGATATCCCAAAGATGAAACGTATAAAGCAATTAAACATTCGATAGGTTTAGAAGTACTCAGAAACCAAGAATCGCGATGTAATTTCATACATAGAGAATAAGATATTATATTTATATTATATTATATATATATATATATATATATATAATAATATATTATATATTTATAAAATTATATTTTTATTAACCAATTCAAGAGAGCAATAAAGAGATGGAATCATAGACGCAAGACAACAAATATAACCAGAAAAATATCTAACCGCATTCAATAAACTCAGAGGTATTTGTATATTTGCATTAAATATATGATAACCTAAATAAAATGTAAGTAATTAAATACATTTTTTTTTCTCAAAAAATGTCGAATTACATTTCCAGGTTTATTTTTACTTCAGGAAATATGATTAGTTATACGTTGGAAAGATAATGAACTTAAAAAAAAATGTTATTTACCTCCACCAAAAGTACATAATTAAGTGAAGAAAAACGCATAAACTTGAGTAATAGTTAGAGATAATAAATTATATTATTATATTATTTAATCTAAAATGAATATACATGTTTCATAGACCGCCATCGACGTATATTTATCATAGACCGTAAATATATTTATTTTTCTCTGTCATTTTTTAAGGTCAAGGTAAGTTATGTGTCTGCTGCTCACTAAATATGTAAATTTTATGTTTAATTTAATTTAAAATTAAAAAAAAAATAATAAAACTTTTTACATTTCCGATTTTCTACAAAATAAAGAAAAACCTTGCAAATCGCTGATACAGTTTTTGACTTTTCTGTTCCTTAAACGCTACTTTGCCATTTAAATTCAGGACATCCTATCAACATTATACTAATATAAAAAGTGTTTTCGTTTTCGGATATAAAAATGTATATATTATTAAATATACTTCAATTCCAAGATTTATGAGATTGATTAGTTATGGGAAGAATGATTTCTTATCCCATTGCCAATATAACCTTCAGAACTGAATAAAACTGAATAGAATGGAATAATGTTACGTATTTTGAAACCTAGAACCATCCTGTTATCGTCAATTATAGTTAGGCATTGTGATGTTGTCTATTTTCCTACAGCAATTATACACTCAGCCCTTCACCCCTGCTTAGATTAAAATCAATTAATTCCCATTGAGATAGTGAAAAATGATGTCGAAATCGAATTTATCATATTATTAGATAATCATTTAAATTAGCTTTATTTATTTATATTGTTTGGGCCAATGGTTAAAATATGAGAAGGAGACTCTAACATTTATTCCATGATAAAAGGTATACTCAAACATCAGCAACAATAACCCATTTTTATTACATTACTTGCCACTAATATGTACGCAATAACAGCGATGAGGGTTGGTTAATTATTCAAAATAAACACAATAAAATATAGGAGGAAAAAAATTGAAAATATTTATTTATTTTATACTGATATCTAAGCCCTGTCAGAATAATATAGTATTAAGAGAAAACCTAAAGGATATTAAAAAATTCTACAAGACACGATTGTCACTTTCCTCCGTTGTTGGAAATCAATTTAAGAACTACTAAATAAAGATAGAGATGAAAAAAGGTTAAATAAAAAAAAATGTTTGAATAAATAATCTATAATATTATTATCTTCAACAATCAGTTAGTTTTATTCCCTTTTCGTCACTCTCCATTACCTTTTACAACTTTATGTATTTTATATATTTAAAATTTTTTTTTTTTTCGGAAGTACTTAGCTTTCTAACGGTATATACATATAATACATCTGTATTACTATTCTTGTGTTCAAAAACACAAAAATTGCATAAAAAATATGTTTGTACTTTTCTCCGTAAGTTGTTTATCAATGCTAATAAGATGATGTGCCTAATTTTTTTAAATCTACAAAATTTAAGGTCATTTATAGGTAGAAAATTTAAAATATCGGCATTTAAGCCCTGTCAAACTATTTCAATCAGAATGAAACCTACATCATATTAAAGTCCATTAAATTTTACATCGATATTGCTAGTTTAAGATCATTTCAGCTGTTTTTGAGAAAATTGTAAAAAGGCGCAAAATGTGGATATAAAGTGGCTCTTCTGGTCAGCTGATTTTGATGAAAAAGTTGCTGTAACATAGAAATAGAAATAGAAATGGAAAAAAAAAAAATTATTCTGGGACTAGGGCCCCTAAGAATAACAGGTTTGTATAGTATATGGAAATATACATGTCTGGCCAACAGACAGAATGAACATAATTAATAAATAATTACAATTATGGGTTAATATATGTGTGCATATCATAAACGCATATACACACATATATCCAAAAAAATAAATACAATGATAAAATAAAAACAATTCTCAGAAAGTATTTTGTTGAACGGAATTAAAAATTAATTAATAGATAACTGCATTTAAATATAGACAATGAACAACATTATTCTTCATTCAAAGTGTGATGTCAGAAATATAAATGTTACATTTTCTAAGCGTCTTTTTGGGATAATAAAAGGTATTGGAAAAGTTGGGATTTGAATGAGGAGAGGGAAGAAGCATGGCGGATATGAGTAGGTAGAGAATTCCAGAAATTAGAGGAGCGGTCAAGGAAGGAACGATCAAAAGTTTTAGTCCTATGGGTAGGAAAATAAAGGTCGGAATGGCGCGATCTTGTTTCAAGTGAGTGGACTGAGGATTTAATATTGTAGGAGACTGTGGATGTATGGAGGGTGTTGAGAGTTAATGATTTGGTAAAGGTATGATCCTAGGAAATATTGTCTGCGGATTGGGGGGAGGAGCCACTTTAACTCGCCGTAAAAATGGGTCACATGAGACCTCTTCGGAGTACTGAGGACAAATCTTAAAAATATGTTCATGATTTATATGTTGCAGCTATATATAGTTGTCTTAAATATGAAATTTCAGTTTAGTACGACTTTTTATATATTTTTTTCTTTTCTTTGGTGATTTTTTTAATTATTTTTTATAAATATTCTTTTAATAGGTCATTTAGGTTTGCATTTTCGATTTTTTTTCCTCTTTTTTTAGGGTTTGTTGGGCGATATATTGTATACTATAACATAAAACTATTGATAAAGGGGAAAAAAAATGTAAGGTGAATTCATAAAATGTCTACTAAATATAACAATAATCATATGATTGATGAGTACGACACTGCGTGTGGTAGCAACCCAATACAGTTGGGCAGCACTGTTTTGGTTTATTGTACTATTATTGAAATAAGGTATTTCTCGACAATTTAGATTTTTATAAACTTTATAAAACCATATTTATGGGTCTACAAAGGTCGCCAAACTTCGTAAATGCTCGCTCTTTGTTATTTAACTTTTACCGGAGTAGAGTTCTCTCAGACCGTTACGAAGAAAAGTGAAGTTAGAACTATCTTTATGCCTAATGAACCGCCTTCCAAGGTAAACGTTTGGATGAGACGCTGAGACGAGATAAACTTTCAAGACGGGTTCTTTACCCTCGCTGATGCTCCAGTTGCTGAAGATTTCGCCTTCACCAGGAACTATCCTTAGTGGGCAATAGTTTTAATGCTCCGGCCGTGACGGAGTTTAGCCGAGCTATTGGGAGGTGATGGGCCATTGTGGCCGAGATGAGCGATACCAGGCCAAGAGGAATGTTCCCCTCCTTAAAGAATAATTGTATGTTTTAAGGTTCGCAGGCTTGGATGAGCCGTTTATGTACGACCGTTCCGTTATAGATCGTTCGTATTACACTCTTCCGTTGTTATTACGGTTCGAAAAAGAGAGGAAACGCATTCCTTTTTTTTTTATATAGAAGAAGCAGTTTGTAACTACATTGAACATGGCGCAGATGATAAGCCGAACGATTTTGCTGTTTCATCTCCATTTATAAATTGTGAAAATTTATTATTCATTCATAAATAATGAGGATGTACAGTCGACTGTAGAAACTATTATATGTGGAATAATCAGGAGTCAGTCTTTTTCTTCGATACTGACTCCTGATTATTCCACCTATAATACATTCATAAGTAGATTTCATATTGTGGAGTGCGGTGGCCTTTCTATGGTTCTTGAGAACAGAGTGAAGCCTATCATGAATTGTTGAGATATGCTTTCGGTAGCTGAAGGCGTTCTCCCGTGACCCACCTCCACGATGAGTTGAAGTGGCTCCTCCCCTCCACACGCGACAGTACTTCCTTGGGTCATTCCTCTACCGAACAATAAAATCCCAGCATCCTTCCAATATCTACAGTGTCCTTCAATTTAAATGCTCAGTTTACTCGATGGAACGACTTTTCCGAGCTTCATATCCCATAGAACTAAATCCTTCTATCGATCTTTTCATATTCTACTGAATTACGGAATTCCATTCCTTATATATAAGTCGTGCTTCATCCTTATCCACATTAAAATATCTTCTTTTCCAATAAATATTATCCCAAACAGACGTTCATTGATTGTAAAATTTTAAATTATACTATTGATTAGAACCATTACAATGATCGAATCTCTACCTTTTTTTCGTTCAAAATTAGTTGCTTTTAACTTCTTCATCTATTGCTGTATTATATTAATTCTAATATAAATCTTTTTCTCTCCCTCTTTTACCTTCGTAAATAAATGCGTCTATTTAGTGTATTTTAGCCTGATTTTTATCTATATTTGTAACATTTAAGTTGTCTTTAAAGGACTAAGTTCTAGAATAAAATATGTTTTTGTTTTATTCTAAATCTTAAGTCTTACAAACAACATCCTGATCCTAAACGTGCATTTTTTCCCAGTATTTTAAATACAACATATAAATACGCAACTTTTAGGTGCGCCAAGAGAACCGGACTGCTCCACAGAATAGCCTAGTAATAAGAAATAAAAGGGGGGATATAAACAATAACATTATAACAGTAATAAAACCACAAGCACTTTATGCAACAGAATGCATTGTTAGAAATGGTGAAGAAGAGATAAAAATGCTTTGAAAAATCCTCAAGCAGAAACTAGATTAAAATGGTAAATACATACTCAATAGCATAACTATTTTCATCATATAATTCCAAGAATCTCAGACAAAATCCAGAGAAGAGTCAGTTTCTTTGGACTTATAAAAAAAATGGAGGAATTTAAAATACTATACAAGCTTCTTATTTCAATATCGAAAATAATATTAGTGATCCACAAAGAACATTTTGTTAAGAGTTATTAAAGACCTTGTCCTAAAGATAAATTTACTTGAGCCATTCTGTTTTGATCTAAATAAAACATTAACGTTGTGAGTGTTCGGACTTTACCATCTTACTACAGACTAAAACAACCACATTAAAAAGTTATATTTGTACAACTTAATATTTAGGTTGCTAATTGTTTAAACTATAAATTATACAATAACAATGAAACAAGCAAGTGTTAGTTATATAAAGTAAATTTACATTAAATGACATTCCGACTATAATAATGTGCTCTTATAATAAGCATTCCCTAATAAGTGCAATCTGAAGTAAACGCAATTATGTTTAGATAACATTACATTTCCAATCGTTCATCAATCTTAATACTATTCAATATTACGAAAGCGTTTCATAAAAAAGTCATAACTGAATACAAGGATATCATATTTTTTTTAACAAGATTTTAGGTTTAAATCTTCCGACATGATGGGTTACGTGGAGGAGAGATGCATTCGAAGATACTGCGATGTTAGAAAATATATAGCATAGCTTTATGGGCAGAATCTCATAATATAACAAGAGATATTTTAGAAAATCTCTCAACCCGATTGCCTGTTAAGCAGAATTTAATTAAGTCTTATCAAACGTTTAGGTTTTTTCCTTCATTTTAAAGATATTACAAGTTTTCCAAAAGCTCATCCTTTTTTTCTTTAAGATGTGGGGAAATGTTCATAATATGGTTAATGCTACTCTTCCATATTTCAATCTAGTCTTTTTCTATTTTAAGAAGCTTACATTTAATTTTTTTAAATTAAAAATGCATCCACCCACTTTAATATTATTATTTATTTTATTTTTTCTTGAATATGTATATAACTATGTCTTTTTTTTTATTTATTTAAACGTAACTGTATATACTTATGTTTTGTTTGTATATTTTGTTCACTTATGCTCATTTATTGTCCCAGAATATTTCTAGTTCTATTCTCTTCTAATTAAGACTGGACGTCTAAGGGTATGTTACAAGGAGGCAGAGATTCTGCGGGATTTTTTCAGGGTACATAAAAAATGAGCGTTTTTATGACGAATTTTTAGTATAAATAGATTACTTAATCTGCTAATTAATATATTGTGAATTATTTAGCACATGTATCTCAGTAATAGCAGATATATTTTAGTTGCATGATGGCTTTAAATCCATGAGAATACATCATTTCATCAGAGGTGTTGAAGGACTGCTCCATTCTCTAGCCATTAGTGCTAAGGTCAGGCTCCGAACAAAAGAAATCAAATCACTTTAATTTATTCTCAGCTAAAATAAAATACCTAACAACAGTGAATCTGACAAACTATTGATAGTAAATGAACCTTCATCTCTGGATGGTTACAAACAATATCCTTTCATCATACAACGCTTTACAAAGTTTCGTAACAGTTCGAGATAAATAATTCATCAGACCTTGTGACTACTTGAGATATCGTTACTGGGATATTTCATAATTTTTCCTATTCAATCTCCATTTTTAGACTCGACACACCTTGTAAACCTTGATTGTTATGGGTTTCGTTCAACAATGTTATGACTTTTAAGAAAAACAAGGAATATAAAAAAAAACATATTGAAATTCCAAAAAATACTCCGCTTTAACTAACAAGGGAATGGTACATTCCAAATTATGATTTCATGTCAAGAAATTTGTTTTATTGAACCACAGAAAATGTTATGGAAACGGATATTAATATTTCCCGTGTCAATTATTTAAAGTTCATTATTTTTTTATTTATTTATAGAAATTTTCAACTGCATTTAATTATAAAACAGATTAATGTAATATATGAAAAACAAGTAGAGGAACTGCCTAAAGGCCTCTGAGGATTATCAGGAATCGAAGTTGATGCTAGGATAGAAACTAGATTAGAATAATGTATCTTATGTAAGGGGAGGTACCTATTTCGAACAAACATATGAAACATTAAGGTCTTTATGGAAGAGTTTATTCATGACATGAATAGGGGGCATTGACAATTTTACGAAGGATTTTGAATTGCAAAAAGTGGATTCGAGAGAAACATTGGTTACCGAAAATATGTATTTAAACATTTTAAATAAGTATTCCTCGAACCAGAAAATCAATGCAAAGTACTATTGTTATATGCAACTAATTAAGAAATCGTTAATTATAAACTCGGCTGATTTTCTAAATATTAAAAGTGAAGCCTTATTTGAAAGGGAATTCAATAACTCTATTGAAAAATTAAAAAATCATGATCTTTCCCAAGATTTTCAAGCTATATTACAGTCAAAGTTTAATCCATTTAAGAAAATTAGTAGCTTAAATAGGGAGTTTATTTTTTTTTATTATTTGAAAATAAAGGGACCAATAAGTAAACATAGATTAATAAGTCAACTAAGCCTAAATTTAACCTAACAAACTAAAAATGACTCTTATGGATTCCAAAATAGTTATTTAGATAGCAGCGTTGAATGCCCTATTTGTAATTCAGGCAAACCAGTAGATTTTCACAATTTTTGTAGCATTACTCCGCATCTAGAAATAAATACTTATAGATTATATTAAAAGTATTTTAGATAATAACCTCATAACAGAACATTTGTTACAAATATAAAATAAAAAGAAATTTTATGATTTATACTAATTGTATTATGTATAGAATTTTTAAAATAAGAATTTTTTATCTCTTGGTTCAAGAATAATTTTCAACTTAAGCACAATATCAAAATAATAATAATTGAATCTATAATAGCATTTATGATTTTCTTCTTTTTTTAATTTTTCAAAAGTTATATCTCATTTTATGTCTTTATTTTTTGTTAAGAAAGCTTATTTTGTTGATTACAATTCGAATACATCAATTTTATTTATGTATAAGCGGATCAATTTTGTAAAACTCAACTCCATTCGTAAGGCTAGCCCGAAAACAACTAAAGAGATTTATTTAATCATTATAATGTTTTTAAGTCTGTTGATAGAAAAACATTTTTATATTAAGCAGACAAAAGAAGCTATAAGTGGTGAAGCAAAGCCGCTGAGTAGGTGCTTCCTGGCCAAGAAAGAACGGACTAATTTATAACAGTTACCGTTACATTCTCAGGGCAAGGACGAGTCACAGGTAGAGACTTCTTGGAACTTCATTAAAAAGTAACTAATAACCAACTTATAAATGCTGGCTTTTGTAAGAATTTTTACGATAAATCATTTTTTCCATCTATCGTCAATCATCCTCATATCGGTATGTATTTATTTTTCCACTAGGTAATTTCTTGTATACTATGTTACATGATTCGCTAATGAACTAGCTAAATCTTAATAATCCATTTTGAATTATATATTCCAGGAAATATATTTCATATTCCATATTATTGGATTATCATTCCTACTAGTAACCTTGCAAAAATTATTTTCATTATTATTATTTTTCATTATTTAAATTATTTTCCCCGTTCCTCCTTGCCTATGTCCGATGTTATTTTCAACCATAACTTATGGTTCATTCCCGAATAGCGCAGTGTGTACGGTAGGTGAACGGATCACAAAAGAAAAAAAAGAAAGCAAAAAACAAACAGGTAAAATGATTCGTGTTGTACTGAACGATCAACTTACATTATACTGCATAAAAGTCAATTTCTGACATTGTTTTTTATCAATTACTGTAATACATAGGACCTCATTATTTTTATGTAATTACTGATTTATATATAAGAGAAAAATGATATTCACTGAATGATACAGCAAACCAAGCATGTGTTTATTTAGATTTGGCCAAAAGAATGTCGCTTCTCGAGTCTGATTTCTAATTTTTTGTTCGTAATCTCATAAAATAAGGGCTACAGATGTCTTATCTTAAAAACAGCGAAAAGTTATGAAACTAATACAGATTACCTATTAAAGTGTTAAACGTGTTAAAGTGAAATAAATTTGGTTTTGAGAATAAGCTGGTTCCGGAGTTATTAAATTCTCTTAACTTTTTAAGTAACGTTTTCTTTAAAAAATATTAACTCCGGTAATTTTGCATATTTAAGAACCAAACAAAAACTAGAATGGTGATGAGAGCATTTTATATAATTTTGGACCTTACAACACACTACCTAAGTAGTCAAGAAAATGGTTAAAAAATATCACGAAAGATTACATTTAAATGAATCCTTTGGCGCGCTATGACAAGGAAGGCTAGTAATGATTTTCAAGCTTAATTATTTTTTCCTCCGCATCCAGTCTTTACAATCCAAAATCCTTCGCAAAATCCTGAATGCTCCTTATTTTGTCACAAATCAACTTCTCCATAATGACCTAAGCTTCCCATTTGTTGCAGACATAGCCCGTGATAGATACTCCTCTTTCCATTCTGAACTCCCTGCCCATACAAACCCACTTGTCCGTAATTTATCTTCCTCAGATATCCCTGTTAACCCTCCAAGGCGAATGAAAAGAAGGTGGCCTCGGGACCTACTGTATTAAAATAGTTAGTGAAGTGCTACCACTGGGTGGTCCTTTCTCAAGACATTTTCATGACTTTTTATATTCATTCTACATATTTACTTATTTTATTCCTTCAGTACAGTTGTAAATTACTATATATAAATAAAAAAAATATTTTTTCTTATTATTGAACTACTTGTTTTAGAAATTTTGATCGTCTAAGCTCTATCCTTTTTTCAATTTAAATTTTCAAAGAAGGATTATTTTCCAGCTCAGTAATATTTATAGTAAAATATCTCAAAAAGGACTGAGTGAAAAATAATGAAACTCAAAAAGAGTATAACATTTAATAGCTTCAACACTAAACGTTTTGACCATAAATTTATTTATAGTTTCATATTCACGAAAGGATAGAGAATAACTTGTCGAAAAATCGTGAAAATCAAAAATATCGAGCGGCAAGGTCTGGGCGATTTCGAATGGATTGAGCCATATATAGATAAAAAGTTTAATTGTTAACAAATGTCATTTTTTATTACTCTGAAGATCCTTAAAGTGATAAAATATACAAGTTAAAAGTATTATATTGCATCTGGAATCATATTAAGCTAACTGTTGAGTGTACATGAAATAAGAACGTCTTACCCATCTCAAGTTGCTGGTTCGCTAGAGCTAAAAAGACGTCCAGCGCAAATGGTTAAGTATTATACCAGTATCCACTGTATAGTTAGAAAACATTTGAGTCCATGGAGTCTTTAAATTTACAACATATTTAATGACTTAATCCGACATATGTATTTAAAGTATATGGGATAATATGTTAATAGTTTTATTTAAAGTTATTACATTATTAAAGTTTTATTACATCACTTTTAAATCCATTTCATTAAAAAAAAATACCTCTTCCATCTCTCCTGACTTTTCGTATTAGATAGACCACCCCGTGATTTCAATTCAGTTAGATATAAGATGTATGACAGTACTAAAACATAACCTGTCTCTAAAAATCATAAGAATCGGTAAAAATGTTTTGTAAGCTGCGAAACAGAATGATTATTCTCAAGCAAAGTAACAGGAGTTTTGAGGAGAAAATATTAGCGTGGGTTCACAGTCGCCGGTTGAACATGCAATTCCTGCTGGTTCGTCTCACCCGGTTGGATGACCTACTATTAATATTCAAAACAAAATTATATAAGAATATTAAAGCATTTAAAGAAAAAAATTCTTTATTGAAATTCGTAACTGTATTTAAATGTATACATGAAGTAAATGTGAGATAATATTATACTAAGTCTTGATACACATGTAGGGTAATTACCCAAAGGCAGCTTTCCGAAAACTAAAAACTATGCTTGATCAAAAGTTCCCGAGGCCAACTTCCTTAGGACACCTCGGAGGATTATCAGGAATTGAAGAGGAAGAAAGGATACAAAATAGTGAGTCTGAATGAAGTTTTTCATAAAAGGGATGGTACCTGGTTCGGGCTAAGTCAGCAACCTATGGAACATTGAGGTCTTTATGAATGAGTTTATTCGTGACAAAGTAAGGAGCTTAAAGGATTTTGAATCGTAAAAAGTGGATTAGAGAGGAATGATGGTTTATTAGAGCCCTAAAGCTCTACTCTGTAAGTCTATATTGGCTGTATGATAGTAATGAAAATGAGAATTTAAATTTAAGTGGAAGGTTTGAGCTCTTGTCTGTAAGTGCTGATATAGTCGAAAACGTCTGGCAGTTCATACTCATTTCACTCTTGTATGAGGATTCCAGGTTAGAAGTTTATCAAAGTGGAGTCCTAGACAATATAAAAACATTTAAAAAAAAAAGTTATATTCTTTTATCTTTTAATGCTATTCCCCATTAAAGTATAACCTTAATAATTAAAGTATAACTTCAACCCGTTTGAAATTTAAAAAACTTTAGAAGCCATTGGCTACAATACTTTTAGTGTAAACAATGTTGGATGACTTTTCTAGAAAATACAATAAATATCTTCTAGTCACAGTAAACATTGACAGAGCTTGTAAAGCAAGTTTTTCATTTTTTTATAATTCATATGGAATGTGCTTAGCCAATTCATTTTAGCATCTCTCACAGAATGTAAATATTTTTAAGAATAAAATATTTATCTGATTTTTTTTTTTTTTTTTTTATCTAAGATATCTCACATGTTCTTCCATCATGGGTATGGATATGGATGGATTTTGAAGAGGAATGACTATACATGTCAGTTTTAGGTTCACGAGGAAAGTGTATATGTTGTAAAGAAAGTATGCTCATACGAAAAAATAAATACTTCTTGCGCCATTAAGAGTCATATGACATATAAAAATGTGTTCAAACATCTATGTAGATTGTATCCCGGTATTGAAACATACACTGCTAAAAGCAACATTGATAGGGAAGTTGTATTTTAAGAAATCTGAAGGGGTCAGCTTCTACGTTCAAGCATCAGGGTTTTTTTTTTTTTTCCATAAACTTAACACCTAATGACTCGGTCTCAACACAGGTTAAACTGGTTTAGTTAAAAAAAAAGTTGAGAGACATCGAACTGTAAGCTCCGAGATGGGTTCATGTGACAGAAAAATGGTGAAGTCGGGGAGAAGGATTATTTTAAAAATATAAATGGTGGAGATAGTGCATTGGCTTTACATTTTAGTGAGTAATACACATACAGTTAATTTAAAAATATATTTATTTAAATTTACAACCATATAAAAGAAGAGACTAGTAAAATTGGCCTATGTAAAAATAAAAGGACAGTAATTTTTGAAGGAAGGGACTATCTACTGGGGTCTATTGGACAGAGCACTACTCTGCTGCTCTCTATGTCCTGGGTTCGAACCTCCGCTGAAGCAAAATTATTTATTCTGTTAAATCAGTGTAGCTACTCAAGGGTATGACCATACAGGGGCATATCCAACCTCTATCAAGTGGGTACATGGCCGTTGGTCTTGAAACAGTACGAACGAATGTCTATATGTACTGAAGCCAAGACCTCTCATAGGTTGTAGATGTAACAGGTAATCTGTGAAGTAGCAAAATATTGATAGCACTTCAATTGAGTTATATGTTAGGAGGTTCCGTGGCCATCTTCTTTTCAGTCGTCTCAGAGGATTATCATGTATAGTTTGGGAGGTAAAGGACTCATCAGCCAGGAGTTTTCGATCTAATGATCCATATCTATTTCGAACCAAATCTGCAACAAATGGAACATTGAGGTTTTTATGGACAAGTTTACTTGTGATGTAATTTGGAGCATTAAGGATTTTGAAAAGTTGGAATTTAAAAGTTTTGTGGGCTTGTTGGAAAGATTTTTTTTTTACTTGAGGAGGAACTTCTTCCTTTATTCTTCCCCTTTCTCGTTTATCGAATCGTTACCGATTTAACCTCAAACGGAATATGCATCCAATGACCTGGTAAAGAAGCATTCATCAACCCTGGTCCAATAAATTTAACAGGTTATTGGGGCTAATTGTACGCTTGAAACCTGTACTGGAGAAAAGAAACAAGAACTAAGGAGGTCTTGGATGCAGGATATATATTAATGAGGTAGGATTGGGGTTACCGGAGGATCGCTTGCACAAATCACACACTTCCAACCACCTATTTTTTCCTTTTCCGCCTTCGGTCGGCACGCTATCCAAACGCCTAAATTTATTATAATCTAAGAAAGCTCAAAGACCGAAATTTCATGGGAGAAAATCAAGATATGACGCTTAATTTTATGCAATATGAATGTGAATCTGAGGTACGAGGTATTGTTCTGAATCACAAATGGAACGCTGTTCTGCTACCGATCACTGAAGAGGGTGACGCTTGGTAATGTTCTTCTTTATACTCTTGTATAAACATAATTTATTTTTGGAAGGAATTAGTCCGGGTGGCGGTCATTAAATGAAACAACTAAATAGTTTCAACTATTTTATTGTTTGCCAACGTTTCGACCCCCTTTGTGGGTCATCATCAGGGCGCATGGTGGGAGAATGGAAACGTTGGCAAACAATAAAATAGTTGAAACTATTTAGTTGTTTCATTTAATGACCGCCACCCGGACTAATTCCTTCCAGTAATTCTCAACGGTCAACTAATTACATCCACAATAATTTATTTTTAATATAAGAAAAATACATCTAGACAAAAATGTTCGTATAGCATGACTCTAGTTATCAATTTTACTTACTTATAAATTATATATGTAGTAAAGTTTTAAGATCCTTTAACTGTACATGTTTTAGGATCAATAAGTTCAAATAACCAATTTCATTATTTTATTAATAATGAAGTTGTTAAACAAAAGGTATACTGGATAAGGGATTTAAGAGGAATAGCTGAAAAACATAATATTGACATAGACATTAAACTTGACAATCAAAATAAATGGGATTTAATCCTACAGGAATTTAGAGTATCGTTAACGGAAATTTACAAATTAAAATATGTACAAAAGGCTTCAGTTTCGGAAAAAATGTATCTGTATAAAAACTTAAATTATGACTATGGAACAGATTATCTTGATGATAATAAAATAAACTTTAATGGGGTTAAATGGATATTCAAAGTTAGATGTGAACTTCTTTATCTCAACTATAACAGATTTTATTCGAATAGTAGTGTGATATGTTCCTTTTGCAGTAAAAAAGAAACAGAAAATACATTTCATTTCCTAGCTGCGTGTCCGATTCTGTCTGAAATTAGAAAAAGATGTTTTGGGAAGAATTCTCTAAAAGTTAATGATGTAATAAAATGTCTCAATGGTGATAACTGGTTGTCTGTATACAATTTTTGTAAAATAGCATGGCCTTATAGATATAGGCTTATTAAAGAATTTAATTATTATTAAAAAAAATACTTTCTAATATGTGATATTAATTGATTATTGTTATTTTTTTTTTTTTTTACTGTTGTTTTATTTATAAGTTAATACAGTTAGAAGTTGAATAGAATCAGTGAGTGACCTGTTTTTGAATATTATATAATTTGTAAAACTTTACAGATCGGCACCGGACTGACGGTCTAAAAGACCATAGTTCTACAAATGTTTTTTATATTTATAATATTTGTTTTGTTGTTGTAATATGCTTAAAGAAATAAAAAACAGTTATCTATCTATCTATCTATCTAAGTTCAAATAACCAATTCTCGAAAAATGCTGTATGTTGTATATCTTGCTCGAAATTTCCCCCAAATCAACTAACCAGAAGTGCTGATTTATAATATGGATTTTACACACTTTTTATCCGATTTTGATTGACCTTTATTTATTGAAATTTACATCTGTATTGGTTAATACATCTAGTAAATAAGCTGTAATATGAAGTAGTTTTAGAGAAACTGTCATCTACAGCACTCCAGTATGATTAAACTAATATTAATAAATGGTTATTAAACAGTCTTGAATATCGGCTAGATTTTACACTAATACAATTTTAAAGTTAGATGAAGTCTAAATCGTCCATCTTCTAAAGTAGCTATAATTGAGACGTTGATTTCCAAAAGGTAATATATCCAGTCTAGGAAATTTTACAGGAGGCGCGAAAATCACTAATTATTATATTATTAAATTAGCTGATTTGATTCTTTTGTCATTAAAATCCAGAATTGTTTTTTTAGTATATTAATAACATCATATTAAAGATATGAAATGAGATGTTTTGGTATCATTTGGAAAGAAATTAAATGTGTAATTATTTCCTTTAGAAAATAATTATATTTATAAATTGCGTTTATAAAGGGCTTGGGTGTTCATTAGATAAAATCAAATAGGAGATTTAGATATAAATAATTGATGAGAATACAAATGTGTAAGAAAATCAATTTTGTAAAAAATGTCCTTTAGTACTTTTGGAAATCAACGTCTCAATTTTGTAAACGAGAAAAAAATAATCGTATAATCTTATAAGCGTTGATAAAAACGGCTAAATATACAAGTTGAAAGAATTTGATGACCAACTAAAAGAGAAAAGAGCACAAATAGATTTTGGGATAATTTTTTTTTCGAACATAGGAATAGTAATATAGATGTATTATATACCGTTGGAAAGCTAAATAATTTATAGATAATGTTATCTTATATACAATGTTTTGGAACGTAATGTAAAGTGACGAATAGGGCATAAACATAAGCGATAAATGTACATAACAATTTTATATTGTTATATTATTTAATCTAAAGCATATGTTTCCAACGGAACTCAGTATAATTCCTTAAAATGTTTACAACATTTTATTTAATAATTCTTAAAATGTTTTTAACAACCGATGTAAGTGAAAGTCGTGTGTTTCCCCCACAAGAATTTTTCTCTCAAAAATTGTAACATATTAGAATATAGAGCAAACATAATGTTAAAAAGCAAAAGTAGTGCCCTCCCAGAGTCTCTACTAGCTTACAAGATCAGTGACGCGGCTGAATAGGTGGTGCTGGGATCTCCTGGCATTACGCCTTGACATCAATTTATGTCTATTAGATTAGATGTCGCCGTTTGATTCGTAGTTCTCAAGGACAATATGTAAATATGTTATAAAGATGTGAATCTAGACAAGTTTATTTATTTTTATTTTATTAATTAATTTTGATTATAATTCGTCTATTTATTTATATTTTTATTCCCATTTGTATTTAATTATTTTATTTCTGTTTACTTTTTATATATGATATACATTTTTTTTTTTTTATAAATCTAATATAAATTTAAAAGAACAAGAAAAGCTTAAGATTAAAAAAAAAAAAAGTTGCAAATTATTAATAATAAATTAATAAACACAATAGTTTATTATTTACAAATAACAATATTAGGGTATAACTGTTTATAAAGCTGTAGATAGGCAATTAAGTAATATTAAAAGCAAGAAATAATTCAAAGGAAAATAGCATATCACCACTAATAAATTCAAAACGCTATATCTCTGCTAGTTCTTAACCAGTTTCAATGATTCTTTTTTCATTTTGTCGAAAATTTAATTCTCTATAAAATAGAACTAAAATATACTAATTAATTAATTGATAAATGGTATTTATTTATTAATTAATTAGAAGAAACGGAATTTTTTTAATTCATTATTCGGGTTCTACGCATCTTGAAACGTAAGACCTCAAATTTTAAAGGGGGAATTTATTTTTGTCGATTACAAAGGTTCATTATTTAAAATAATAAACATAAAAATACTATAGTAATTAAAAAATCGACGAATTGAAGAGAGAATAAGAAAAATCCTTTAAAATTTATAATATACGATTATTGTAGATGATTTCTGTCCTGATGTGATTTAATCTAAAATTTATTTTTTTATTCAGACTCAATGCGTTTTTTTAATTTTAAAATTCATGTCAAACTTAAAAAAAAAAAAAAAATCATAACAATTAGGAAGGTAAGTAAACGTTATGCGATGTGTGAGCACCAGATTTTTTAAATTATTATACTGAGGGCATATATCTCTTAGAAAGAAAGGTGATGCTTCATCTGGGTAATGTGAAACGGGGCATGAGCTTTCAGATCAGGTTTTTCTCAACGTCTTTTCTTTTCTGGATCTACCGGCTGTTCATGCCATTTCACAACCTTTTCTGGACTATCTTTGGATTTCACAGAAAAGAAAGCTTATTGGATCAATGAAAAACTTATGTCTTTGTTAAGCCCAGTTGTTGACAGTTTTCTATAAAAAAAATTCAAAAAAGCCAAACTGAGAACCTCTAAAAAAATCGTTTACAAAAATAAAATAAGTTACATACTTAAATGTAAAAAAATGTGTTAAACATGGCGTCTACAGCTTCTAAAAGGTTTATGATTCTCGTTATGCGATTAATTTGTACATCTTTTCACTCACCATGTATTCGAAATCAAAGAAGTGCTATATTTAGTAATAATAAAAACTTTATTCTGGAACTATGTCCCGTAAGAATACAAATGTTGTACTCTTAAATTCTGAAAAATTGTAATTTCCTTTTTATTCCACTTCTTTTTTTTTTTTTTTTTAAACTATATTTTTATTTTATTTTTCCCTTTTAAATGTTATTATTTATTTTTTTTTATATTATATCTTATTTTTCTGTTCTCATGTTAACATAAATTTTTTTTATGTTGTTTGTATATTTTTACTATAACATTTTAATATATTATGTCAGAGAAACCAATAAAATTAATTTTAATTTACAAATGTGAAAAAAAAAAAATCAAAAACTATTCAGGATAATAAAGTTTACAATTATTATTAACTGAACGTAGTATACCAAAATTGCGTTGGGAACGGTCCGACATGAATTCGCGCAGAAATTCAGAATTCTTTGAGACAATTTCCTCGGAATTAAAAATTTATGATTAACAAACACACATTATAAGAAATATATCCAGTAGGCATAAGAGATATGAAGCCCTTATTTTTACTATGTTATTAATCTTTTTAGCAAAGTACTTTCAACATTTTCTGTTACCACTATTGAAGTAGGCAAGGAGGTTATTGGGGCTGTGAATACACGAGAATCTCTAAAAAAATCATTTAAAATTAAAATAAATTACTTACTTGAATGTAAAAAATTAAAAGAAGTGTTCAACATGACGTCTACAGCTTCTAAATGATTTCCGATTATCGCTTTGCTATTAATTTGTTTATCTTTTTACTCAGGATATCTTTGAAATCGAAAAAGTGTTATATTTAATAATAATAATAAAAACTTTATTCTGGGACTATGTCCCATAAGAATAACAATGTTGTACAGTAAATTTAAACATATTATGTCTAGCCGAGAAACCAATTAAATTAATTTTTATTTTCAAATATGATAAAAAATCAAACAAAAAAGATTTAAGATAATAAATTTTACAATTATTATTAACTAAAGATAGTATACAAAAGTTGTGTTGGGAACGGTCCAACATGAAGACGTGCAGAAATTCAGAATTCTTCAAGACAAATTTCTCGCCATAAAAAATTCATGATTAACACACATTTTTCGACATTTAAATAGCTTTATTAAATACTTTTATTTATTTATTAATTTTTTTCTTTTTCATGGGTACATCCAAGAACGAATATTATAGAGCGAAACGATCATCTTTTCATGAATAAATTATACATTACTTTGCAAACATTCTGAAAAATTGTAATTTCCTTTTTTTTTCTCTTTTTTTTTTTTTTTAATTGTATATTTTTATTTTCTTTTTTCCTTTTAAATGTTATATTTTTTTTTTTTATTATATCTAATTTTTCTGTTCTCATGTTAACATATTTTTTTTATGTTGTTTGTATATTTTTACTATAATTTATCTTTTGAGTTTTTTTTATCTGCTCATTTTATTAGTTTATTTCAATCTTTTTCAATTATTTTACTCTAAGACTCCAGTCTTAAATCCACTTTTTATTTCCTGTTATATTATTCTGAAGGGATTCGTCCCAGAATAAATAAAGAATTATTATTATTATTATAAATATATCCTGTAGGCATAAGAGACATGAAGCTCTTATTATTACTATTTTATTATTCTTTCCAGCAAAGTACTGAGCTAGGGAGGTTATAGGGGTCGTGCCCCCCCCCCTAAAGTTAGTGGAGCAAATACAAATAAAAGATCAAAAACTAAAATTAGGAAAAATTACTAGTTAGAAATCGTAAGCACGTCACGGATTTTTAAATTAAAATGGGTATTGATGGTGTTTGAAAAAATAACTATATATTTTCGACCAACTTAAACCTCCCGAAGAAATTCTTGCGTACACTCAAGGAATTCAATACATTCTGATATGTGTAAATTTTGTAAATGAGGCAACTTGAGAAATCGTTTGTAAGAGAATATTTCTTTTGTCCTTCGAACAGATTGATTTTTCTACCTAAGTAGCTTAAATACATTTAATCAAGGCAGAAACTTGAGGCCTGTGAATCAGGGTTAAAAAAAAAAAAAAGTGCAAATAAAAACGCCAACAAATTAATTACGCAACAACGTAAAACATCAAGTGAGCAAGTAGTTACCAGAGCTTATATAAGCAATTATTAAAGGTTTAATAAAAAATACTTTCAGGTCTTAAATTAGATTTATATATTTATGATAAGTTTTTGCGATTATGTAACAGGTTAATAAACTGTACGATAAAGTAAAAAAAAAAACATATAAAAAATAACTGCAAGAACTCAATCCAGAAATAAAAAAGCTCCCGCAGTATCACCATTCCCACGTATATCAGTTATCTTACTTCTCACGTAATATGTATGACGAAAATATTATTTTGTAAACATTTTTTTGTTAGCAGACGTAAGAATTTGTTTATGTTTTGAGCTTTACAAAAAAAAAGTAGTTTACGAAATATTCACATAATGTTAGTTATATATTTCTAGTAAATGAACTTTATGCATGATGAACCAAATGAAACATTCTTGTCTCGCGTAATTTAGTGTATCTCTTAAATATAAACATATTTTTATTTATATATATTTTATTAAATTTCACAACTGTATGTACAATATATACAATCATTTAAAGTGCTGAATTATTATAAAGGTCGTGAAAAGACTTGTGAAGAAACAACCAAGCGGTAGAACTTCAATGTTTATTTAAGTTAGTAGATCTCTAGGTCATCTTCTTTTCAATAGTCTCAGAGGGTTTTCAGAAATATGCGAAGTTGATAGTTTGCGGACAAATGAAATAGATAATTATAAAAAAAAAAAAAAAAAAATTGATAAACACATCAATTTGTAATTTTAAAAAATTCTAATAATTTTTGACAATTGACTTTTTTTTTCTTCTTAGTAGCTGTTTTAGTGAGATTTATAATGAGCCATTATTTATATTAAGAATAATTATTATAGCTGGTAATTTTAACTTAAAAGCCTATTTTTGGTAATAATGAAATATATCAAGTACTTAAAGTAGTAAGGTGGGAGCGGCGTGATCTATTGGATAGAGCACTATTCTACTGTTCTCCGGGTACCGGATTCAAACCCCGAATGTGGCAGAATTACCTATTCAGTTATTGTTGGGTGACCCTGGGGTCTGGAGACCCTCCTGAGGCACATCTAGCCTCCATAAAGTGGATATCTTAAATGGAAAAACCTGGGAGCTGAGTGTGACTCATGCCTAATAACCTCCTTGCACGGTCGTTGGCTCGGAAACAGTACGTTGTTTGACATTATTCATGCTATTATTATTCTATAGACCTAATACTAAAATATTTCAATTTTAATGATGTAATTTAAAAAGCATGTCATGGTTGTTATTTAAATACTTTTATTGGCAATAGAGCTTGGACTAAAAAGCATTTAATAAATTCGTTTTCAATAAAATTGTTAATTAAATAAACTTTAATGTGCTATAAAAATAAATAAAACAAATACAATAAAACCATTAGATGTGTCCTTCCTCATTAAGTTCATTTGTGTTCAACCAGCTGTAATAGAACCAAGGATGGGTAAGAATTTTACACAAACAAAGCAGAACAAAGGAATAATTTACACGAAAAATTAACTTACACAATCTTGGATTGTAATCATCATAAATACTTCTAAGAAATTTCCTTCTGTCTTGATATTGTTTTCATCTAATCTTAGTTTATTATTAAATAAATTATTTAAAAGGCATGTTATATGTTTCAAACGCTTCAAATTCTTAAATAATGTTTTATTATTTCCAAATAACTATGTTAAGGTATAACTGTTTATATAGCTGTAAATAGGCAATTAGTTAATATAAGAAGCAATAAATAATCCAAACAATACGGGTATAACACCACTGTTAATGAATGAATAAATGCTTTATTTACATAATATACAAAATAGTAATAACATATATATACATTTTTTGAGATGAAAGCCCACAAGACAATGGCGTTAAGCCGTCTGTCGAGTTGCCCCTTTTTCTTTTCTTTTTTTCAGTTTTGATAATAATTTATATTTTTAGTAACGTTATGATTTATTTTTATTGATTGTAAAAATTTAATAATTAAAATTCTGTACCAAAGAATTCCTGTATTTAAATGATTTATTTAAATATGCTGCAAATTTAACCCAATCTAGCCCATTTAGTCTATCGATTACCTCTTCTGGAGTTAGCTTATATTTTCCCAAGTATTTCATCCTGAACTCCTTTAAGACAGGGCATATTGCCAAAAAGTGGTCGGTATCCTCTGGCACATTAAGGTTGCACATAGCACAGGTAGGTATCCTATCCCTACTCCATGGCTGATAATTAAGTCCCATCAGTTCTCCTCTTGCTTTAAATATCAGAGATTTATTATAAAGACTAAGTTTGTTGTGGTGGATGTAGAAAATAGCTATTTCAGGATCAAGTTTTGCATATAACATATGAAATTGGCTATTGCTGGCTGCGGATATCATTTCTGTTCGGATTTTTGTTTCCATTTTATTAATGAGGTTGTCCGTATTAATTTTTTTAATGGTTTCTTTATTAATTTCTATTTGTAGCTGGTCACCTATTTTCATTATTTGCATATACCATGATATAATTTTTTCTATAATAACTTGTGTTAAGAAATTCGTTAATCTACTTGCAGGGTGGCTTTCTAATACTTTACGGATATATTTTAGATGTAATTTTAAAGTATAGTTGTAGAGGGGAGAGGTTGCAGTTTCTAAATATAATATGTAATCCGGCGTGTTCTGTGGGAGATAAAAGAACCTTTTTATGAAGTATTTTTGTACCCTTTCTACTTCTGGTAAATTTAAATATCCCCATACCTGAACTCCATAGCAAACCATCCCTCGTAGGACGCTGTTAAAAACTTGCATTTTTTAATTTACTGGAATATTTTTACTATCTATAATTTTTTTCCATACACTATTTATTGCAAATTTAGCTTTTGCTACCTTTTCTCTATTGTTTATTTTAAAGTTTAATGTTGGATTGATGTTTATACCTAAATATTTATAATTATCAACGCAGCTCACTTTTTGTCTTTCGAAATACCATTTCTCATTTTTCTTTAATCTTCCCCTTCTTTTTCTGCACACCATAATTTGGGATTTATTAGGTTAACTTAAAGATTCCATTTCTTGCAATATATTTCCAAATCTCTTATCATTAGTTGTAGGGAAGTAGGTGAAGAGGCTAAGAGCACTATGTCGTCGGCGATCATCAATGTTTTAATTTTCCATTTATTTATAATAATTCCACCACATAAATCATCTTCAAGATCGTTAATGAATATTGTGAATAGTGTGGGACTTAGCAGGCATCCTTGTTTCACCCCCATTTCGCAAGGGAAGGCAGTTGAGAGTCCATTCTTACTCAAAATCTTTGTATCCGAATTATTATAACACCACTGTTAATTTCGAAACGAAATATCTCTGCTTGTTCTGAACCAATTTCAATGATTATTTTTTTATTTGAAGGAAATTTAATTCTCAGACATTTATTTATTAAATAGGGGAAACGTTTTTTTTGTTGTTTTTTTTGTATTGGTTATTCGGATTCTACGTATCTTGAAACGTAAACCCTCAAATTTTGAGTAATTCTTTTTTATTTGTTTGATCTATTATAAAGGTTCATTATTGAAAATAATAAGCCAAAAGGATGTCATGCGTAACGTCGCTTAGATCTAGATACGTGGTTTGAATTCTTCCTTAATGAACTTAAAGAAAAAGTTTCTTGTGCCAATTAAATGTTTGTCTTCTTCAGTATCCAGGAATCATCTCCGGATCCTGGAATACCACCGTAAAGCTAGAGGAAATAGAAAAAAAAAATCTTGACAATTGCAGACTACCTCACACAGCACACACACAAAAAAAAATCTCGTTCCCATTCTTCCCACTTATTGCAAGTGATAAATGACCATACAGTGATTAAGAAAAATTAATTAAACAAGTTATTTACGTCATACATGTTCTTGCTTAAATTACCTCTTCGTGTACAGTTTCTAACTACATGAGAGCAATTAGGAAAAACTTAATTTATTTTATTTTTAATCTGGTGCGCACAGCACACAGCTTTCACTTACCTCAGTTACTAAAATCAATTCAAGAATTTTCAAATAGTGTAGGAAATAATTTTTTTTTTAATTATTAATTAAATTCAATTTCGATGGAACATGTGTTTTATTGAGTATTCCATTATATTATTATCTAAAATAATCAGTTAGTTTTGTCGGCCTTTTATCACTCTCCATTACCTTTTACAAGCTTTTGTTGTATCAGCTAATATTTTTTCTAAAATCATTCGCTTTCCAACGGTATATTATACATATATCTGTTCAAAAACAGAAAAATTGCATATAAAAACATTTTTCTGTTTCCTCCTTTAGTTGGATATCAAATTCGTTCAACTGTTATATTTGCCCGTTTTTTATCAGTGCCAACAAGACAATATTGGTGATTTTTTCGGGTCTACAAAATAAAAGGTACTTTAGAGGGAGAAAATTTAAAATATCGGCATTAAAGCCCTGTCAGACTATTTCAATCAGAATGAGCCCTATATGATATTAAAGCCCAATGAATTTCTCATCGATATAGCGAGCATAATAAAAACCTTTAGAGCCGTTTTTGAGAAAATCATAAAAAGGTGCAAAAATGCATTGTAAAAAGTGGCTCCTCTGGTTGGTCGATTTTGATGGAAAAGTTGCTGTAACAGCTCAGGCATACGCTCTTAAAATATAAAATTCCATTCTTATACAAATTATCCCATAATTCTATTTAAATTTAGGCCGTTACTTTGTCACCGATAAAATAATTCATAAAGACGTAAATATACCATTAGTTGCAGATCTAGCCCGAACTAGATATTCCTCCTTTTATTCCAAATTACCCGTCCACTCCAACCCACTCGTCCGCAAACTCTCATCTCCTATTCCTGATCATCTTCCTAGGCGGCTGAAAAGACGACGGCCTCGAGACCTACTTAGCTGAATAAACTTTGAAGTGCTACCACTGGGTAGTTTCTTCACATGCCTGTATCATGCCCACTTGATCTATTAGCACATTTACTTAATGTATTTTATTGTAATACAGTTGTAAATTTCTTTTAAACAAAAAAAAATTAGGCCTTATATATATTGTATTTATATTAAGTGAAGTTGTAAATATCAATTAAATATATATTTTTTAAAAATATCTCTACAGCATAAATGTAATTGCATATATAAATAAAAACTTGGTTTAATATATTCAAATGATTCCATAATTTTCGCTTAGTCACAGTCACATTAAGTCTGCTAGAGAAACCTAGATCTATTTCTTTATTGCATGTATTCCACAACTTAATAAGTCTCGTAATATGGCTTAAATATCCTGGATTATCAATTATTGAGGAGATAAAAGTCATCTTCTAGAGTACTTGTAACCCTGCTTCTTAAGCAATTAAGACTCTCTTAAGTTTCTAAGTCATCAATGGTTCCTTTTAAAAGTGTGATTATTTCCATAACATTACAACAACCTTTAATTTTATGTAATGTTGGAAGACTTCAAAGACTACTACAAAGGAAACTCCGTATTGTTGGAGGTTTAGAGTTTAGATAAATATTAAAGTGATGCACATACCAGATGCTTTAGAAGATATGACTGACGCAAAATATTGCAGATGCATGGGAAAGGGAAAAGAGGACGAGCAAAGTTGTGGTACGATATGCATACAAGAGCCTTGAATTTGGGAAGGTATCTGGACAAGAATAGCAATTTAATTATTCAGAAAGACGCGAAGACGTGAAAAAATGACTTCAAATTAATGAATGGATTTAATAGAAGAAGATATGTAAGAAAAAATTGCCATTGGTTCGTTAATAATGTTTACTATAGTACTAATGAAGTCAATATTAAAATTACAAATGAAACTCGAATGACAATTAAAATACTGTCATATTATATTTAATTTTATTATTTATATTATTAAGGAGCGGCGTGGTCTGGTGGAAAGAGCACTAGTCTACTGTTCACCTGTTCTCGAATACGAATCCTGCTTGGGCAGAATTATTTATTCAGTTATTTTAGCCGTAAAGCGATCCCAGGAGGGTCTCACCAAGTCTCTATAAAGTTGGTACCTAAAAATTGAAATACCAAAAAGGGGGAAAACTGGTGGCTGAGCGTGAACTAGGCATAATCACTTTCTCGCAAGGTCCATGAAATAATACGAGTCTCTACAAATACTGAACTCAAGATCCTTCATGGGTTATAGAGATACAGTTTTTTTTTTCTAATTTATAATAGAATAGAATACAAAAAAATATTTTATTCTGCGACATAGTACCCTAAGAATAGCATACGTGTTACAAATAAAGCCAGCACATCTGGCCAGAACACATTAAATAGATTGAATAATTAACAAACTTGATTATTTACATGTTAAAGGAGTTAGAGAAAGAATATATATATATATATATATATATATATATATATATATATATATATATAAAACAAATAATAATACTAAAGTTAAAAACAACTAATTTTGAATCAAACGAAACCAAGATATTCAGTCATAATGACTGAGTATTCTTATCAAAAGTCTAATTTGTGTGTTGGAAAAGGCAATGGATAAGGAAGTAGCACGACGTATATTGGAAGAAATGGAATTCCAGAGTGCAGTGAATCGGAATAATATAACAATATAATAATATTAGTATTATTAAAAATAATTCTATCTTCTACCTTGCCAGAATTATTAGCTGCATATGTATAATTCTATAATTCTACATGTCAGATATCTCAAGTAAGAATATTTCATGCACGAGCCATTCGAATGAACTCAGTTGTGTGATTTTATTTATTCATGGGCTTTTTTAAAAACCTCAGAAAAAAACAACATATAAAAGACACGTAAAATATATTGTAATGGACATATTTTGTTAGGACTGGAAAAACATCTGAACTGTGAGGAATATAACAGCATGACATTAGCATAGAGTGGGACGTGCTTCAAGGTGGAATTTTTTTAACGTTGTGAAGGATCTTTGAGACCGATAGTTTTTCTACCTTCTTAGGCTACGCACGTTTCAATACTTTCCTCAGGAAATGTGATAAGTATAAAAAACGTTGTTTTATATTAAATATAAACCCAAGAGTTGTTAGTGGCTCCTAAGAAAACAAACATTTGGAACTATATAAGTGTATGTGTATTTGTTCTATTACTTTCACTTATCTTTATATAAAATATATAGTAGGGGCAAGTATTGCGATCGTGAAAATTTACGGATTCAAGTTCTCCTCGTAAATACACGTTTTAGGGTCCCCTGAGTCCAAACGACCAAGCCCGCAAAAAGGTTTGGTGTGTGTGGTAAGTCTAGGCAAAAACGAAAAGTCGTATGAAACTGAAATTTCATATTTATAATAACTGTACCCTCGAGATGTTTTGTTTTCATACAAAATCAACTATCAGAAGACACCACTTTATAATTTGCAATTTGCATATTTTTACAATTTTCTCAAAAACGGCAGTAACGATTTTAATTAAACTCTCATATCCATGTAAAATTTAATGGGCTTTAATATCATGTAAGTTTCATTCCGATTGAAATAGTCCCGACAGGTCTTAAATGCCGATATTTTAAATTTTCTTTCTCTAAAGTACCTTAACTTTTGTAGATTTCAAAAAATTAGGCAAAACTTCTCATAGCATTGATAAATAACGGCTAAATATGAAATTTGAGCGAATTCGATAAACAACCCATGGAGAAAAGTGAAAACAAATTTTTTTAATGCAATTTTTGTATTTACGAACACAAGAATAGTAATATAGATGTATAATATACCGTTAGATAGCTAAAAAATAATATTATCTAATACACGGAAATGTAAAAGGTTAATAATGGAGTAGGGTGATGAAAAGCCGATAAAACCAACTGATTTTTGTAGATAAAAACATAATATATTATTTGATAAAACACGTGTTTTTGTTGAAATTCAATTAATTAATTTAAACTTATTTTTATATCTAAATGTATTAAAAATAAATTTTTTTATTGATTTTAACGACGGAGTTAAGTGAAACTCGTGTGTTGCGCGTACCAGATTTTTTCTTTGTGTTAACTGAGATTCTTATGCAATAAGTGGTATCATTAGTACATCTATTGTAATTTATTTTCAATTATTTTATTCCTGGGAACCTTAACCCAGAATCAAATTTATTCATTATGTTAATGAAGAATAGAAAAAATTAAAATATTGATTAGGTTTATCAATTCTTTCGATTAATAAAATGGTTTAATCTACAGAGCATCAAGTGAAAAAGTAACAGAAATTATTTAAACAAAATAAAAATGACATAAAAGAAAAACCAAAAACGAAGCACTTGATGTATTTAAATTTAAAAAATATATGACAAAAACACAGTTTTAATTAATGTACAGGAGTTAAACTTTAACAACTTGAAGCATTATAAATGATGTTGAACCAAAACTAGATAGGGATGTTTTGTTAATCGGCAGTTTCCTGAAACTTTAACGAAATTAAATAGTTTAGAAAATTTGATATTTTACAAACTTCACCTATACTAAAATTAATACGTTTCATCTTATATATACTTTTACATTTATTTAAGAATTTTTCAAATTAAAACAATGTCAGTTTTACGTTTTTCATAATTCACTCTCGTCCTATTAATTTTGTAAAAAAGAAACTTATTATAAGGAAGGATAAATTTTTGATGAAATTTGAAGTGAAATATCTAGGATATGAAAAATCATAATTTTCGTTTTAAAGTTGACTGAAGTTTTAAAAATTCTTTAATAGAAAAGGCTTAATGTGGATAATTTTTTTTTTTTTTTTTATTTATTTAAAGAAATTTACAACTGTATTTATACAATACATCAAGTAAATGGGATAGATATGAGATTAAGACACATGATTGTCCTGTGAAGAAACTACCCATTGGTATCCAATTTACGGTAAGAGGTCTCTTGGCCATCTTCTTTTAAGTCGCCTCGGTGGATTGTCAGGAATAGATGTTGAGGAAAGGTCACGGATAAGCGGGTTTGAGTGGCAGGAAGTTTGGAATGGAAGGATGTATATCTGGATCGGGCTATGTCTTCAACTAATGGGATATTTAGGTTTTTATGGATAATTTTATTTGTAACAAAGTATGGAGCATTAAGGATTTTTCGAAGGATTTTGGATTGCAGGGATTGGATGCGAGAGGCGTTTGATGGTTTAGTGGCCCCCATAACTCAATGCCGTAGGTTCACATAGGTGGATAATTTAAAATTATAACAAAACAGCATATTGATTAAAATTTTCGTTATGCAAATTATTTTGAATTTTGTTAATATGCATATTCATCCTTCATATTAGCGTACTCGTTAATAAAAATTAAAAAAGTAAATTATTGGCCAACAAATTGGAAAACGTTTATTTTCTATTTTTTCCCTAGTGTAGCTGAAAGAGGTATAATTTTTCTTTTTTTACAATTCGATAGAACCCATCGAGAAATAAGGTTTGAGAAATCATTTCTTATGATCATAAAAATGGTTATTTTTATGCTACATCGCAGCCATTTCGAAGAAAAAAAGAACTAATTAAATATTCATATTAAAAAGCTGGCAAATAATGTAGCTTAAACATAAAAAGAAACATCCATTATCTAATTATATTTAAAGCTAAAACATTTCAATAATTTAAAAAATACTTCGAATAAAAAATAATAAATAAAAAAGAGTTTGATTATTAATTTGATCCTTGTTTTGTGTAGGCTGCGTTGGAACAAACTAATAATTTTCAGTCAAAGGTCTTCCTACACAACCTTTATTTCACGAATGTAATTTTTTTTTCGGTTTATAGAAAGCCAAACCCTGCCGCCTATTATTAAGCAGGGTCTCTTTAACAAAAAGGCGGCCAAATTCCAAATTTTTATAAAGAGAAAATTGGAATTCTAAAGAATGAAGGCGCTGACCTAGTTTTAGGAGATTATTGGTGATTATGTGATTTTCTCAAAGTCTTTCAGGTTAGACATTACTTTTTTAATTTTTAGGTTCACAACGATTTACTAAAAATGTATATCCTTGCTTTTAATTGAAGAAATTGTTTGTTTGTTTATTTGATTAACGTCACGTTTTGCTACTCTGGCTAATCGGACGATGGTACAGTGAGAGAGTCATAAGTAAGTCAAAAAGTGCATTATGTATTTTTTCCCGTGAAAATCGTTTAAGCCTTTTTGGAGATAAAACGGGCTAAAAATTTGGAAACGGTGCTTCCTCATAGTTGTATAAATTTGGAGCTGATATACGTGGGGGCAGATTTCACATGCTTATTCCACTAGGCCCTTAAATTGAGTATGGCTTCATGTAGTTGGAGCAGGGTAACCCAGAAATATCTAGTATGTCCTCGCCAAGAGGTATTGGTAATATATAATGGGCTCGTGCCGTTTGTCTAACAAGAAACAAGGCTATGTATAACGTTGTCATTTGCAGCTTTTCCCTAAATCTGATACGGTGCATGGCACTTGCAATAATACAGTTAAAAGGCATTATAACAGAAATGCGGGATGCTCCATTTCCAAGATGACACACCCCTAAAAAAGGCCAGCTCGATTGAGGGCGTGAATGAAGAAATGATGTAGAAAATGAGGTCTGGCAGATGTTCCACAAGGCAGGTGTTCCAGTCAGCGAGTAGCTCCAACGTTTACAGAAAAACCTCAGGCTTTTCAATGTTTCTAAAGCTATCACATGTGAATAAATACTTATCTATTTAAAAAAAAGTATACTCATCAAAAAAAAAAAAAAAAAAAAGAATCGATTTCATATTTATTTAGAAAATTCAATATAGAAGAATTACACTAATCTGTATCAATAGGAACAATAAATAAAAAATATGTATTATAAACGAAAAATCTGGTGTTCGTAATTCCAGACTTGAAACTTCCCTCAATACAAGAACTAGTTTAATCCCAAACCGAGACATATTTTAGAAAAACTACAGGCTACCTAAATCCACTAATAAAAAAGACAGGCAAATTCAAAGCAACATACATAAGAGGTAAAAAACTTACTGTTAAGTTAAAAATGTGTATTGAACCGTCTTTAACCTATTATTAATATACTCTTCCTTCAAAATATTATAGAGAGAGAGATAGAAAAGCCTTTTTATTTTTCAAAATTAAAATAAATAAAAATAAAAAAATTAAAAATTACAAAATAAATTAATATATATATATAGGTTTGGTCTCCATGGAAGTTAGACCATTACCCCCACCCAACAAGGGGAGGCCTGCAAGAGACAAAATATGTTATATGTATATATTTGTATTATAATTAATCTAGAAATTTACTATTACTTTTGATTTATCTTGCAATAAATAGCTTTATTTATATTTGGGAAGCTCGTCGCTGAGTGGGCTAGTATTTTATGCCAAAGGTTGCGAGTTTGGATCCCAGCCCCCAAGGGACTTTTACAAGCATATAAATTAATGGGGATTCACTAACAGCTTCTCCTCCGGGTATGTGAGACCGTCAGCCAACTGGTGGCCACTCACAAAAAATATGTGCGGGGAGTGATGACCCTATCTGATAAAATTCATCGAGAAACGTGAGTGTATTATCCCAGCAGAATAATCCGCGCGGTCAAGGGTCTACACGGCCTGTCGCGCCGCTGTAAGAATATATATACATATATATAATATATATATATATATATATATATATATATATATATATATATATATATATATATATATTGTTTGATCAGTTCTCGACTGTTGATAATTTAAGTTTGTGTTGTTCTTAGGTTTCAGTCAATGAATAACATTATATCTATGCGACGTTTCGAGAATTTATTGTTCTCATAATCATGCAATTTGGACAAAATAGTGTCTTAATTAGGCATGTTTAGCCTACAAGCTTTGAAAGAACACTGTGTAAATAACAAATCTAGAAAAAATATATTCACACTTCGAAAGTTATTGATAGATATCAAATTGACTAATTCTCTTGTGAGCAGCATTCTATAAAGCACATCTGGAATAAGTAATAAACCAAAGCCAGCAAATCTTGTCCATTTATCAAATCTATTGATTGATTCCCCGTTAGACTTTTATATTTCAAGTATTTTTTTATCTACATTCTGATGGATCGGACAGGCAGCCAGATTGCATTTTCAATGAATGTTTGGAACAAAATCCTAAATTGTTGATTTTAAGGATGACCGAAATCATTAAAAAATATAATTAACAAAGGATTTTATATTATAAATATGTAAATAAATTTTTCCTTTTCTGGTGTTCGCATCACATAACTTTCACTTCCTACTCTGATTGAAATAAATTATAAAATGCTTCAATGAAAACATTTATTTTATTTTAAATACTTATAAAAAAAAACACTATTCACAAATATCTATTACCTTAAACGACGTAAGTATGATAGTATTGTATTTTTCTAAAATCATTTCCAACGGTATATGACATAGCTATATCACTGTAGTAGGAAAATTATTCAGTTGATTTTATGAATTAAACGTAGTTTTTTATTATCGTACTATTAAATACATAATTAACATGTAATTTTTTTTTTTTTTGTTGTTCACAGAATTAGTAAAATCTCAATCAGGTTAAATATAAAAATCAATAACCAGAATAATATAGGTATGTTTAGAAGAAAAAATTACAAGTTGAGTAAATAAGACTGTGTTTGACGCCCTGCGTGGATGCTATACATTTATAAAAAAAAAAATAGTTATTTACTTTATTATAAGCAAAATAAAAAGGATATAGGAGTCACCTGTGGTGTAATCGTTAGCAAACAGTCTTCTATGGTCGCGGGTTCGAACCCGGCAGGTGACCCTAGGATTTTGTTAATAGGAGTAAAAATTCCTTAGTTATGCCGTCCTTCGGAGGGGAAGTAAAATCGCAGCCTCGAGCCTGTATCATTTCAGATACTCGTTAAAGATCCTTATCCTAGTAAAACGTGAATAGACAAAATTTAGGACTCCCACTGCAGCATCATCCGATTAGTCACAGTACCATAAAAGTGACAAGTTGTTTGTTTGAAATGTATTAACAAACAAACAAAAATACACCAAAAATACTTTTCCAAATTGTACATAGTTATGTGTGTTTTTTAGATTTCCAACTTATTACATATATATATATATATATATATATATTATATATATATATATTTTTTTTTTTTTTTAATATATATTTTGTATCATTATTTTCTTAAGTTTATTAAACTGCATATATTGTATGAATTAAGGTATTTTAGCCCTGTTACTCTGTCATAAATGAGAAAAATTGTAATAGTACTGAATAAACTTGTTTCAATTGGAAAATAAATTGTGTCGTTAATACTTCAAAGAAATATATTTTATGACATTAAAATAATGTATGTCTAAAACCAATTGAAAGTCGTATTATTGTAATGACCATGCGATAAATAACGTGATCACATAAGATAATCATAAAATAAAACATATAAATGTGTAATAACGAAAAAAGCTTATTATAAATTAATTGTAACAATATTTTAAATAACTGGCCCGTACCAGGTATCACACCTTCCATGAAAAACTCCACTCCCACTCTAATCCATTAGAAAATCCTTGCTTCCTCTTCCATTCCTGATAATCCTCCGAGGCGTCTGAAAAGAAGATGGCCTCGAGACCTTCTTGTTTAGACTCACTACCAAAGAGTGCTGCCAATGGGCAGTTTCTCTTCATGTTTATTCCATGTGTTATAACATTACAGCATATTTACTTGATGTATTTTTTGTACAGTTGTAAATTTCAATAAAAAATATATTAAAAAAATTTTAAATAACTTTAATAATATTATTTAATATTACAGTTGATAATATTGATAAACAAAAGTATGGTTGGACTAACATTGACAAAAAATAAAGATTAAACAAAAAAATAATAGTAATGCAAGAATTTACATTAATTGTAACAACTATCGAATCTTATATGATTTAAATATATTTTTATAAGATACGTAAATAAACATTTAAATATCGTTATTTTTTACTTTAACTTACCTATTCATTAAATATATGACAAGGGTAAGAATGCTATCACAAAATCATTTTGAAAATTAATGTTCTTTAGAAATACAGTCCCTTGACATGATTATCAAGATGTCACCCAAAAAGGTCTGTATGTCTGTAGTGATAAGCCCAGCTAAAAAACAAAAAATCGTACAAAACTGATTCTACAGAATAATTGAAAAACCGGAAGTGCAACTTCATATTTATTGGATTTTTAACATTTTCTCGAACACGACTCCAGCGCTTTTGATTAAACTCGTCATATCAGTACACATTTGAAAGGAGCTCAATATCATGTAGGTTTTATCATCAAATTAATAACATAAAATAAAATAACATAAAAGACATATTGTATATTTAAACTGTACAAAGCTGTTGTTCTAAAGGGACCCAGTCCCAGAGTAAAAATTATTTTCTATCTATCTAAAAGGACTTGAATGCCGAATTTCCAAAATTTCTTTCTCAGAAGTATATCCGATTTTGATTGTTTGAAATAATTTACCATTTCTTATTGTCAGTAGCAATAACAAATGTGTGGATTTGAAATAGGAAATCATTTGATGATCAATTAAAGAAAGAAAAGATGAATATTTACCCAGAAATAAGCTTAGTAATATAGATGTATAATGTACCGTTGGAAAGCTAAATTTTAGAAAAAAAAAGTTATAAAGCATAAAAATCTGTAGAAGTTAAAGGAGATTGACAATTAGTGAATATTCCTAAGTAATAGTTTATATTATTTAATCTGAAATAAATGTTCCAATTGAATGCAATTAAACTATTTTAAATAAAAAGAAAAAAAAGTACATGCTAAGTTAAAGAAGTGTGATGTACATCACTGATTTTTAAGTTTATTTGGATCTTATAAATTAAAAAAATCTAATTAATGATTAAAAAATATAAAGAACGAATGAACTTTCTGATGGTGATCTTATTTACTATGAACGTTAATGTTATGATGAAAACGACTTAACATTTGATGATAAATATTTCTTTAAAAATTATCATGATTTGAAGGAGAAGAGAGAAAAACCGGGTTTTATATGTACAACCATCACCAGCTACACCAGAGCAATACACTCAGAATAGGCAGTAACTCTTCGATAGGATTGAATGTCCATCATATCTTGCCACTTTGAATTCAAATGCAGTAGTTTAAAAATCATTTATTAGAAATTTAATATTTACCTTGTGAAAAAAACTGCTTTCTTATCCACAAATCACATATTGCTACGTCTGCCCGGATGGTTATGTGATGAAGATATGTCCAGCTGGGACTAAACAGGCCGCTAAGACAAAGTACACTGAACCCCCCTTCAGGATGGCTTGAGGAATTCCCGACTGGAGGCGGAAATTACCGAACATGGCCGAACAACAAATGGTACCGACCTTAGTTGTTAGCTGCATCATTTCCAAACGGGTCTTGATCTTACTAGTCTTTTTGAAATTTCCAATACGTTCGGAGTAGGTTCAATCCGAAAAAAATAGATAGATAGATAGATATTTAGGCTATTGCCTATTATAGACATAATAGCCATGGAGTTTGGCCCACTTGATGTTAGAGGTTGTTAGTATTAAATGATAATATCATAGATATATTTATACATACACATAGAATAGTTATAAATACATACATAAATGATAATAGCATAAATATAAATGTATAGGTAAATTCCAATTGCTTACTGGGACATCTTAGAAAGTATTGACACAAATTATGTGGATTCGTCGTCTCCTTACATGTATATATTTTTTCATGAATGAAATTTTTTTAAAAATATTTCTTTATTTCCAGATCGGCTGCGGATGCATGAGCCATACATGTTTTTTTATTTTTATTAAAAAAAAATTATAATTAAAAGAATTATCATTAAATCCTATGCTGTAAGTTACTGTACCTCCGCATTAAGGTATATATAAAATGGGGAATTATAATGCTGAAAGTATATGAAAATAAAAAATATAAATATATGGACAAACCCTGTCCTTCTGCCAGAATTCTCGACAACTAAATAAATGTTATTCATAGGGTACTCAGTCCCAGTAGTCCCAGTACATACTCATGGAATAGTTATAAATACATACATAAATGATATAAATGATAATAGCATACATATAAATGTATAGGTAAATTCCAATTGCTTACTGGGACATCTTAGGATGTATTGTGACACACATTATGTGGATTTGTCGTCTCCTTACTTGTATATATTTTTTCATGAATGAAATTTTTTAAAAATATTTCTTTATTTTCAGACCGGCTGCGGATGCATGAGCCATACATAGTTTATTTTATTTTTTTTTAATAAAAGAATTATCATTAAACTGGTAACAATTAAAAAAGTGAGGCTATACACAAGACACCATACAAAAGATACCCCTAAACATCATAGATTTATAATTATTCCTAAGAATAGAATAATTAAATTAAATTGATAACAGAACGAAAAAAAGAACTAAATAAAAATTAAAGAAAGAAAGAAAAGTAATGAATGTATGAAATAATAATAAGTTTGAGGCAAGAATATGAAGTATAAAAGTAAAATCGATTTTAGTCAAGAAAAAAAAAAACCTGGTGCGGGCAACACACGACTTTCACTTACCTCCGCTTTTAAAATCGATTATAGAATTTTCTTATGTACAGTTAGAGATACAAATTAGCCAAACCACTAAAAAATTTATTAAATTGAATTTCTATAGAAAAATGTGTTTTATTAAAAAAATCTATTATATTATTATCTAAAATAATCAGTTAGTTTTATCGGTTTTTCATCACTCTTTATTAACTTTTACAAGCTTGTGTGTAAGATAATATTTTTTCTAAAATCTTTAGCTTTCCAACGGTATATTATACGTCTATTACTGTTCTTATGTTCAAAAACAAAAATTGCATTAAAAAATAGTTTTTCAGTTTTCTCCTTTGGTTCTTTATTAAATTCGCTCAACTTACATATTTAGCTTTTAATTGTCAATGCTAACAAGATAACATAGTTATTTTTATAGAATCTACAAAATTAAAGGTACTTTAGAGGAAGAAAATTTAAAATATCGGCATTTGATCTCTGTCGTACTATTTCAATCAGAATAAACTCTACATGATATTAAAGCCCTTTAAATTTTACATCGATATAGGGAGTTTAATAAAAATCTTTAGAGCCGTTTATGAGAAAATAGTAAAAAGGTGCTAAATGCATAGTATAAAGTAGATCTTCCGGTCAGCTGATTTTGATGAAAAAGATTCTGTAACATGTTGGACGCATTTGTCTTGAATATGAAATTTCAGTTTCACATGACTTCGCATTCGCCAGGGAGTTACCAACACACACACACACACAAAGACCTTTTTGTGGGACTTGGTCATTTGCACTCAGGAGACCCTAAAACGTGTATTTCTGTCGAAAACTGGATTTCGAAATTTATCACGATCGCAATACTTTCCCTTACTATATATTTCATATATAGGTAAATGAAAGTAAACAAGATAAAAGATAAACTAAAATAACACATGAAGGGGGTTTATGAAGCTAAATAATAATATTTACAATAGAGTGTCTTGTAAAAGTCTGGGTTTGAACCTACTAGATGAAGTTGGAACTCCTATGCTGTAGGCTACTGCACTTCTTACTAGGAGTGGTATTTTTTAAAGCGGTTTTTAAAAAATTCGTCGATGTAATAGATTTGTACCTTTGGCGAAGCTGACTATAAATCATATAAACCAAGGGGATTCTACGGCTCTTCTTAATTTTTGTTTGTATTTTTTTTACATTTCTTTGAGAAAGCTGCGTCCCACACTTCACGACCATATATGATTAGTGGCCTTAATATAGTTTTGTAAATAGGAATAGTTGTTTCAGGTTTGAGATTGGATTTTCTATTGACTATCGGGTACAGCATTGCCAGTCTTGCATAGGTCTGGGTTTGTTTGATGTTTTTGTGGTGGATCCAATCGAGGCTGACCCCAAGGTATTTTATTGCTTCGTTGGCCGGGATCCGTGGCTGCTTATTACAGAGCTGTGCCAACTGCAATTAAAAGTAATTAACTAACAATTAAATTTAATTGAAGCTGACAATTAAAAGTATTTAAATAAAATGAATTGTTAATTGTAGTTTTTCCAATTATAACTATTTTTAATTTTAATTAAAAATTACAATTAACAATTCATTTAATTTCTTATCGTCGTTTCTAAAATAAGAATTTGTTTGTCTCTAATAAAACTTCTTTTGGCGGCAAAATGTTCAGGTGTAATTAGATGATTTACCTTACAGCAGGATTATTCTTCATACAAATTATACCTCCTTTTTTCGAAATTGCTTGAAAATAAGAATTTTTTATAACTTTTTTTTTAATGTCAAAATTCTCCCGCCATTCTTGGAACGTTTATTATTAGGTTTTTTAGCGTTCTGATTCCAATTTTCGTATCGGATTTTGGATCGGGCTTGAACTTTTCGATTTCTTGTTCATCTTACAGGTTTTTATTTATATAGGAATTCAAGATTAATTTTCTAGGGTTCTGATTCCAGTTTTTGTACCAAATTTGAATCGCACTTGAACATTCCAATTTCTTGTTCGTTTAATCGTTTGTTATTTATATAGGGATCGAATATTAGGTTTTCGGGGTTTCTGGTTTCTATTTTTTGTATCGTATTATGCACAGCGCTTGAACTTTTGGGTTATCGTTTGTAGTAATGTTTTTATCGATATATAAATCGATTATTAGGTTTATATTGCTTCTGTTTCCAATTTTTGTACCGGATTTCGGATCGCGTTTGAACTTTTGGATTTCTTCTTCGTTTTAACGTTTTATTGATATCAGAATCGATTATCAGGTTTTCAGGGGTTCTGGTTTCATTTTATGTATCGAATTTTGATTGCGCTTAAACTTTTCGATTTATCGTTTGTGATAATGGGGAGCCCGTGGCTAGCGCTCTAGTCCCTCATACTACAGGTTGTGAGTTCGAATCCCTGTCCCGGCGGGGCTTTTATAATGATGCAATCAAATGGGGATTCCCTCACAGCCTTTCCCCCGGGTATGTGAGACCCGTCACCCAAATGGTGGCCACTTACAAAATTAGGCGTAGGGAGAGATGACCCTACACTACAAATTGCATCGAAAACCGCCACGAGGCCTAGGGCCAGCAAAGCCTGTCTCGCCACTGAATATGAAAATAATGTTTTTATTGGTATATTATTTGATTATTAGGTTTACATGGCTTCTGATTCCAATTTTTGTACCGGATTTCGGATCCGCGTTTGAACTTTTCGATTTATTCTTCGATTAAACGTTTTTGTTGTTATCAGAATCGTATATTATGTTTTCGTGGGTTCTGGTTTCATTTTTTGCATCGCATGTTGGATAGTGCCAGTACTTTTCGATTTCTTGTTCGTCTTAACGTTTTTATTTATTTAGAAATCGATGATAAAGTTTTCAAGGGTTCTGTGTCTATTTTTGTATCGCATTTCGGTTCGCGCTTGAACATTCTTATTTCTTGTCGTTTTTATTTATATAGGGGTATTATATTAGGTTTTCGAAGGTTTTATTGTTTTCTGTTTTTTAATCGAAAAGTCTATGCGCGATCCCAAATCCGATACAGAAAATGTAATGGGAACCCCCGAAAACATAATAATCGATTCATATATATATTAAAACATTAACGCCAACAAGAAATAGAAAAACAAAACAGATAATGTTTAATAAATGAATTTTTTAATTTAAAAAAAAACTCACATTTTCAAGTGATTACAAAAAAAAACAAAAAAACATTGAATTATTAATTCTTATGAATAATCCTAACTTTAAGATTAATTTTGTTACTTGTAATTCTTTCTATTTTTCCTAATTAATATTAGTTATAAATTAACAATGACAATAATCAATTAGAATTAATTAACTAAATCTAATTATCACATGTTTTACTTAACTAATTTTAATTAATTAAAATTATTTATTTAGAGGTTCAATTAAATCGATTTTTTTAATTAATTGCCCAGCTCTGGCTTATCAACGTTGAGCATCAGTACTGGTGGAACCGATGGTCTTCTTAATGTATATAGTTTTTAGCAAGCAACAATAACTTTTATTTATCTTATCCACATCATCAATATTCAGAATGTTTTCTAAGGATGATTATTAACTGTTTTCAACGATGTAATACAGAGCCACAGAGCTCTGTGTTCTATATAACAGACACTCTAAATTAATTGTACGGAATGGGGACACCTGTGGTGAAGTGGCTAGCATAATAGCCTTCTCTGCCCGAAGTCGCAGGTTCAAACCTGGCAAATGGTCCAAGGATTTTTTATTAAGAGTAAAATATCCTTAGTTCTACCATCCTTCGGAGGGTACGTAAAAAGGTGATCCCTGTGCGATGTCAGTTACTCGTAAAAATACCTATCCTAATTAAACCTAGATAGATTTAGGACACCCACTTTAGCAACGTCCGATTATCCACAGTTGCACAAAGTGACGTTATATGGATAAAAAACAAGTGCATCAAATAAATTATTGTCATATAAAGCTTGTGTACGACCAATTCTTACTAACGCGTTTCCAATATTCAGATAAATAAATTGAACAAAAAAATTGCAAATACCCCAAAATAAATGTTTAAGAATCAGTGGAAATTATCCATACAATACTGAACTTAAAACCATGCATTCAGAATTTGGAATACCTCTTATTAAAGCTAAATATTACCAAATCCTATCCCAGCTCCCCAGACCCTACCTCCTCCTCGGGGATTTTAACGCTAATATCTCAATGTGGGCTCACCTTTACCAGATTTAGATCACAGGGGTCAGAGAATTATATCTTTCCTTGAAAAAAAATCCAACAGCTATTCTACTTAATACAGGGGAATATACCCACTTTTCTTCTAGGAGTAATAAATTCTCAACTATTGATCTTAGTCTTGCTGATGTTAGGTTAGCTCTAAAGATTACTTGGGAAACCAAACCCATTTATATGGAAGTGACCATTTCCCAATAGTTCTTAGGATACAGAAATTCTCTTCATCACAGCCTACACTGACCCATTAGAATTACCGGGTAGAGATTCTAATCTATCTAAGGGTTTAGAGATTCTATATCTTCAAAACTGAATGGACTCACGAACAACGGACACAGTATAGAGGACCAACTAGTAGCTTTTAATTACATAATTATGCAAGCCGCACGCGAAAATATACAGCATAAAAGCAAAAACAAAAACATTTAAAAGAGTAGTTCCATGATGGAACCCAAAATGCGAAGAGGATGTTAGGGAGAAAAAACAGATATAGAAAACATAGAACCTTAGAAAATGCTATATAGTTTAAAAGGCTTAGAGCAATAGCGAATCGAACAATAAAAGAAAGGAAGACAACTTCATGAAGGGACTTCGTTTCTTCCATCAACGACCTTACCACACCTACCGATATCTGGCGGAAAATACCGACGATTAAAACAAGGTATAAGGATGGAAAACAAGATACCGGGTTTGAAGGTTGAAGGTGGTATTGTCATAGAGCTAACAGAGATTGCCGAGGTTATAGCAAAAAAAAATGTCTGAAATATCATCTGCTTCAAACAGCCACATGATGACAACTAACCGTTACGTTGGTGTTGAGGAACGAAAGACGGACAATTCGGAAGAAGGCTATAACGAATCTTTCCTTTGGAGAGAGTTAAAAATGGCTTTGGATAAATGTAAAAAAAACATTTGCTCTCGAGACTGATGGCATTTCTCATGAAATGATTGGGAATCTATCACACGATGGAAATAGTTACATGCTCAATATATACAATCAGCTGTGGACCGCTGATAGTTTCCCTCAAATATGGAGAAAATCGATAATCATGCCACTACCGGAAACAAATAGCAGCAAGCATTCTAAAGATTTTCGTCCTATATCACTCTGCTCATGTTTGTCTGAAATTCAGGAAAAGATGGTAAACATCAGACTGATCAATATAATAGAAATAAGAGGACTGTTTTCTAATAATAAATTCGGATTCAGAAAAAATCATTCAACCCTCGACCCTATCCTGAAACTAAAAGGGGAATCAGAAGAAGCCTTTTCCCAAAAGGAGCACTTAATCAGTGTGTTTTTAGATCTGGAGATGGCCTATGACACAATGTGTAGAGAAAGAGTACTAAAAATACTAAGAGACTGGGTAATTACTGGCAGCATATACAGGTATATAGAGAACTTCTTAACGGACAGAAGGTTCCATGTTAGAATTAGAAGCTCGAACTCATCAACCTACACTCAGAGAAATGGCACACCGCAAAGCTCTCCACTTAGCGTAACTCTATTCTGGATCGGTATAAATGAATTAGCAACAATATTTGATAGGCCAATAAAAGTTCTTCTATTCGCAGATGGCATCCTCCTCTTTATCCACAACAAGTCTATTGAATTCATCGAATGGAAGATGCAAGCAGCTTTGAATAAAGCAATGGAATGATCGAACAGAAGTGGATTTACGATTTCCATTTCAAAAACGGACACGATGCACATATGTCGCTTAAGAGGTTGCTCTCATAATCCCCAATTATTTCTAGACTCGAACTCGATAGCATTTGTTGATGAGAAAAAATATTTAGGCGTATACTTGGATAGGCGCTTCACTTGGAGCCACCATATAAAACGTCTCAGGTATGAATGCTTAAAAGGGTTAAGACTAATCAAGTGTCATTCGCACTCAAGCTGGGGAGCTGACAGACTATGCCTCATGAAAATTTATAGAGTAACTAGTAGTAGTAAGATGGAATTCGGCTCGATCGCCTATGGCCACACCAACAACTCTGTTCTTAAAATGTTGGACGACGTCCATAATATCGTCATACGGATATGCACTGGCGCATACAGAGCATCACCGGTTCAAAGTTTATATGCTGAAAGTGCAGAACCTTCATTCAGACTAAGAAGATCGTACCTCTTCGTCAAATACGTATCAAAACTGGCATCTATTGAAAATCACTAATTAAATCCAAATAAAACCAATATTTCGAAATATAGCGTTGTGCGGAATATCCTCTACAAAAAAATTATAGAATTAGTTGGTACTAGTGAAGAAAATATTGATTTGAATCGCATGCTATTTGAATAGAACTATTAAACATCCGTGGCGACATTATAATATCAAAATAAATTTGTTACTATCAAAGGTTGGTGTTCTCTGGAGCAAACAGGTGTCGATTCTTATAAAGAAAATAATTACCATTCCTTCCTCTTAGGGACCACTTTACATGGGGCAGAAACATGGAAAGTGCTAAAATCGACTGAAATAATATTGTTGGCTCTGGAGATGAACTTTTGGAGAAATAAAAAAAAAAGTCCCGTAAAGACCCTACCATCTACTTCCAAACCCATCTAAACACCTTACCCAGGACCGTCTCACTCTCCTCGTTATGTGAAGCTTCCCGATCTACAGCGATATTTTGACAGATATCTTGAGTTTGAGATGGTTGGATGAAACGTCGTTATTAAAGTGGAATTATTTATATAAGCGTTTAGACAATAAGATCTTTTGACTATAATTGGATAAAAACATACTGATCACGAACAGCTAGATTACATTTATGTATGATGAATAAGAAATTAACGGGATTTTGTACCGGATAACAGTTGCTTCAGACACGTGCTTCATGTATACTGGCGTAAGGCCATTATACCGACATACATTCAACTACTTCATCAGCAATGCTCGTGATGTCCGGAGCATCGGATGCATCTCTCTACTAAGCGACGCATAATTCCTAAATTTCTTTATCCAAGATTGCCTGCATATTTCGGTTATCAAATATTGTCTAGGATATACGCGTATGCCCAGCATAGAGTTTAAGGAAAGCGGAAAACTAATGTGGAAAATTAACAAAACAATCGCTATTCTCAGACCGTTAATACAGATGGAAATGAGACATTTTCGAAGCCTGCAAATGGATCTGAAAAGGTCAGAATATGTACTGGGAGCTCTTAAGCTATCGCTACAAAGGACCCATAGTTCTGTAAAGAGTAAATCTGATGGATCCCTCAATTTCTCTCCGAAAATCAGAAATTGAGACATACTCTCTCAGAGACTTAAAGCAAGGTTTGAGGATAAAGGTGGAACATTATGCGGTATTAACATCATCTGCTTTGAAAAGTAAATCCATCATTGCACAATTGAATACTAACAAACCAGTAAGGAATCACAGTCCCAATGAATGCCATGACAGTGTCAGCTGACCAGGTTCTTTCAACTGGCATCATCATTTTCCACATTAATTTTATGTACAAAAGACAAAAAACCAATGATGATGGATACATATTGCCGCAAAAGACAATACAAACCAATTCAAGAATTCATTCTTATCCACAACCATACTGGATAAAGCATTAATGGACTCCAAACTACATGAAATTAACTGCACTAAACTTGATCATTAAACTCCCCACGATTTTCATTTCTTAAAATGACCGTTTATTGAAGCTAAAAGTGGGTAAGTATTTGAAGATGACGAGGGAGTGGAGAAATCAATTTACAGTGCAATTGCTCCGGACTCAACCAGCTTAATAATTTAAAAAATTTAAAGCAAGTAACTGCATAGAGAAAATAAATTATAATTGTCTCCAATATAGGTTTTTTTTTTTTTTTTTTTTTTTTTTTTTTTTTTTTTTTTTTTTTTTTTTTTTTTTTTTTTATAAAAATAAAGTAAAATTATTAATACAATAATGATTAGGTTGATTCATCAAATCCATAATCACCAGGATTTAAGCCAATTCTTTTTTTTATTTTTATTTTTTTTTTTTTACATATCTTAATACAAATTAACAAAACTTTTAAATCTATCTGTTGACCACCAAGATTTTAAAGAAATTAAATTGAAAATGTCAGTAGGAAAAACAAATACTTTTAATTTATATCTATTGATCAATAAAATTTTTTTAAAATGTTATATATTACAATAGATTCCGAGAAAGTTGGTATTTACTGATCCGACTGGTAGGCGTCCGAAAGGTAGGCCGAAGCGGAGATGGGAGGATTGCGTTAAGGCTGATCGGGTTCGCTAAGCCTATTATTATCATTATATATTACAATAATCTAATTATTTGTGAAAAACTCTTTATTTTATTTACATTTGGAATGCAAAATAAATAATAAGGGAATAATCAAAGTGGTTATAAATTCTATATATAAACATTGGTTAACAAAATAAACTTTAAATGTTTTCTATGAGAAAAAAAAACAACAACAAAAACTCAATACTTTTACATATCTTAAAATGGATAAATCTTTGTACTTTCAACAAAAAAAAATACAGAATTAATACTATACAATTCTAATCAAAAGATAGGATTGTTCCTGTGACATTATAAATATAACAAAATACTATCAGCAGACTGTAAACAATTGTTAACTTTATCACAGTTAGAACTTCATTAAAAAAAATATGTTCCAAGACGAAGTGGTAACTTTTAAATAATAATGTCCCTAAGGGTTTAACACTTTAACATTAGTTTTGAACAAAGCATCACTTCTTTCAGAAAGTCTTTGTTGAGCATGATTATCTTGAATTAGCTTAAAATGTTCCAACAATTCAACAAAATTTATATTTTTGAATTTGTTACCTTCCTCAAAGCTTACTTCAGACCTAAAAAAAAAACAAAAAAAAAAAACAAATGTATATTAAAGACACTTCCTTACTTTCAAATTCACAAGGCCAAGTACACAATTTATTAACATGTTACAAAATTAAAGTTATCTATAAACCAGAATATAAACTATCATGATTTAATTGACAGGAGGAGTAGGACTTACCCTTCAGAAATGGTTCAATGTCAAAATGAAGGATAAACATCATAAATTTTCTTGTATTTTTCAACTACTTAAAGAGAAAAAATATGAAACAATGATAGGTTTCAAATTCAGGCCAAAATTTTTTTTTTTTTTTAATTCATTAATGCAAATTAAAATAACATTGGCCTCTCAACACATAATATAATGCTGTCATACTTTTAATAAATTTATGTTTCTAACAATGTATTAAAAATATGATATTACGCTCTCACACAATAGAGAAAAAGCTGCTTTAAACCCAGATGAAATTAAATAATTTATTTACCTCAGCTTAACTCATTTTTGTATTATTCTTGAAACTTTGCAATAAGTAGAGGAATGTTAAAGAGATGGGAAAAAGGTGTAACAAGTGGGGATAATTTAAATAGTGTAGGGAAGTGGAGAAAACTTTATTTCAACTGAAAAGTGTCAGAAAGCAATTATTTTTGTATAAAAACCCAAATTTAAAAACACAATTCAGTTAAGCTTTTCTCCTTATATCTTTAAATTTTTTTTTTTCGTCAGGAATTTTTTCAATATGAAGGTTTCCTCAACCAAACTCTTGCCCCAGCAGGTCTTTCCATCTCTGCTGCTCTATTACGTCCCCCTCCGACAGCCTCCTACCAGCAATACTCTCCACCACTCGATCCTTCCATCTAACTGGGGGTCTTCCTCTCCTTCTTCTGCATATCTTTACTAAAATATTCCAAAAGACCATCACTGGTTTCCTTTGAATAATCCTATCCTGCTTGGTTCTGTAGTTACCTTTATGAATTGAGGTGAGAGTGATTCTATATTTTTAGTTCTACATATTTTCTCCTATCCTATCCTACCTAACGGTGCTATGGTCCTTGCAGGACCTTAGCCTCCTCCACTCTGAGCTGTCTTTGGCTGCCCTTCTCCATCCATTGACACTCAACAACCGAAGGTCATCCTCTACATCCTGCAGCCAACAAAGTCAAGGTCTCCTCCTGCTCCTTCTTCCACCAGGGTGTCCCTCCATCATCATTTTTGGCAGTCTTCCACTTTCCATTCTCTGTTTATATCCCAGCCATCTTATCCGGCACTCTTAATCGTGGCAACCATATCAGGTGTCTGATAAAGATTTCTAATTTCACCATTCGTCTACATTCGCCAGCGATCTCCTTCTTTTGTAGGACCAAAGATTTTTCTGAGAATTTTCACACAACATATTTTCTCACAATTGATAATTTTCTTTTAAAATCATCATAAAAAATTAATTTATAAGGCATATCTCAGTTAGGATGTATGACTCGTAACTAAGAGCCCTTATGAGGTAGGGATATCCTTATCACCTGACTAAGTAAAGGAGTTACTATTTGAGTCAAGGGTGAAATTCTCAAAGTAGTTTTTACAATACTGTTATGGTGATAAAAATTTTAATAAAATTTAGATTACAATAAAGGCAGGAAGAGAAGGTTATCCCAAAAGTTACCAACCTATTCTAGCCATAGAAGGAAGGTCAAGATTCAGTCCGTAAGGCCCGCAAGTTTCCCACTATTCATCTATTGGAATTATTATATTTTTACAAGATTGCTATGTCTAGTAAATTTGCATTTTCTATCTACTTGTATTTTATATCCAAGTGCAGGAAATCCATCCATTTGCTACTATCCTCGACATATGTCCTCTATTACTTCAAGGAGAATCATAACTGTATTGTTCTGTAGATTATTGTAGGCATATTTTTAATTGTAGATCTAAACATTTTTTGCAATTAACTGATTAGATAAAACTTGGGATAAAACCGTAGAAACCTTCACCCAGTAGTGATTCAACTTCTCCTCTACGCGGACGACATTGTTCTTGTGGCGGACAACGTAGATAAATTACAGCAAACGGTAACTGAATGGCATGAAGAGCTTAGCTGAAAAGGAATGAAAATAAATACCAGCAATAGCAAGATTCTACAAGTGGGAAGGCAAGCGGAAGATGTCCATATATACTGTAACGGAGAGGAAATGGAAGTGGTTACGGATTTCACCTACCTCGGCACAGTAATAGAAAAATCTGGGAAAGTAGACTCTGAAATATCAAATAGAATCATGAAGGCAAATGCAGTCTACTATCAGATATGCAATACTGTAGTAGGGAATCGAGAGGTGGGAAGAGGTGTTAAGCTCCATATCTTCAAGTCAGTATATTTGCCTATACTACTATATGGAGCTGAAAGCTGGATATTGACGGACCGGCAGGAGAGCAGAGTCACAGCTGCTGAAATGAAGTTCCTGCGAAGAATAGTGGGAAAGACGAGAAGAGGTCGTGTAAGGAATGAGCGGATACGCCAGGAACTGGAGGTTGCGCCGTTAAATGAAATTCTGCAAACCCGTCAGTTGAAGTGGTTCGGCCACGTTATTAGAATGGAGGATCACAGAGATCCTCTAAAACCATGGATTACGTGCCAGATGGAGGAAGGCCTCGGGGGCGACCAAGGATGTCCTACCTGGAGTACGTCGACAGGGTTTGCAAAGGAAGAGGGAAAGATTATAATAATATAATATAAAGTATAATAGAAATAATAAAATTATAATAATTTTATTATAATAATATATAATAAAATTATAATAGAAAGGATATGAGCCGGTGGCTGAACACTCCCCTACGCTGATACGGCACTACAGGGAGAAGCAAAAGAATAAGAAGATAAAACTTGGTAATAACAGGTACCACCCTTGATTCTAGATTGTGCTACCACTGCACCACAGATGACCCATAATAGATTTAGTAAAGGATTAAGGATGAAAAATGCCCAACGGCATGGTTTCAAACCTGGCAGATGGCCTCTGGATTTTCAAACAACTAAAACACCCTAGGTTATTTCGTCCATCGAAAGAGATGTAAAAAATTATGAATGGGGTTGAATGAATTATTAATTTGGTTAAAAATATAAAAGAAATATCCAAGGGTCATCTGCCAGGTTTGACCCCATGGCCTTTGGCGTTAAAGGCTGTTATAACAGCCGTCCCCACTGCACCATAGGTGACCCGTGATAAAAAATTCATTCTGGGTTCACCTGTGTGTAGTGGCTATCACAACAGCCTTCTTATCTGAGGGTGAAAGGTTCAAACTGGCAGGTGGCCCGGGGATATTTTAATATGAGTAAAAAATCTTTAGATATGACATCCTGCAGAGTGGACTTAAATAGGTCGTCCTGAGCCTGAGCGATGTCAGGTACCCTAAATTAAACCTGGATAGACAAAAATTAGACGTCCATTGTAGCATCATCCTACTATACTAGCCACAGTGACATAAATGAATAAACAATTCAAAAGAGAGGAAACAGTAACTACTGGGTGGCAGGATTAAAAGAGAATTTGTGGTAGGAAGTGACCATTATCTTCTGCTGAAAAATAAACCCTGGAACAACTTGAACCCACGAAGAATATTCATATTTAAGAAGAAATACAAAGAAAAGCTATGGACAATGGCATTGTGATGTATTTACAGGGTAGGGCAGCTTTTAGGAAGATCCTCCTTGATGTCTAGAAAATGGTCAGGGTCACCTGTAGCATATTGGCTAGCATGACAGCCTTCTATGCCCAAGGTTACGGGTTCAAACCCACATGTGGCCCTAGGATTTTTTAATGGGAGTAAAAATTCCTTAGTTAAGGTGTTCCCGAGTCTGTGCGATGTCAGGTATTAAAGATCCCTATCCTAATTAAGCCTTGATAGGCAAAATTTAGGACTCCCCCTGTAGCATCGTCCAGTCAGCCACAGCAGCATAAAGTGACATTAAATAAATAAACAAACAAATAGAAACTGGTCTCCAGTGTCAAGAGGGTTGGATCTGGTCACAAAAGGCCAGCCTGATAGAAGAAGATGAATAAAAATCCATTTGAGAAAAAGGCGAAAATTGAAAGAACCACTTAAGTCCAGGAACTCTTGACACTCATCAAGCATACAAGGATCAGAGAAAAGAAGAAAAATTAAAATTGCTCGAAGCAAAAAGGAAATCTAGGGAGGACTTTCATCAAAAAAGGGAGGAAAATCCAAAAGTAAATTAGCATAAGTCCTAAAATGGATTAGAAGGAGAGGAAAAGAATCACAGCAGGTTGCAGAGTGTTCTATCTGCTTTGGAGGAGGTTTCTGGGCAGAAAACAGATATAAAAGCATTCTGAAATGGTATTGTATGGCAGGCACCTATAAATATAGGTGAATATTACTTTCTCCATTCATAAATTATGATATCTTTCACCAGCTATCTTCACAGGTGATTCACATACTTAAATTCCACCACATGTGATGATAATTTCATAGATGATTAAAAATTAATCAGCCACTAAAAATGAAATTTATTTGGAGTAAAATTTCTCACAAAAAGATCTGTGTCTCAAATACTTAAGGAAATATCTAAGCTTAAGATTTTCAAAAATAGAAGTATTGAACAGGAATATTGGGTTAACTTTAAATTTAAGCAATTAAATACTGCGGAATGTCATGATTAGCACATAGTGAATACAATTGAAGTAATTGCATAATGGTAATTACAAAGGATAAGTAAAGTTACTGTCATAGAATCATTTAAAAATAAATATATAATGTAAAAGAATTTATTTCAACTAAAAATGAATGAATAAAGTGAAATTTTTGTTATAGGTACACCAGATATTTACCTTTGAATACAATTTATATGTCTTGGAATACAATCTAATCTATGCCGTAGCACATGAAAAGCTTCAGATTGTGGTAGAAGCATTAAAAGACCATACATGGCTCTAATTAAATAGTGATTTTCAGGAGTCTGCAACAGCTGCAATCGCAAATCTAAAAACAATGCGAAACATTTAATTATAATTCAGTTTATAATAAGAGAAACACCTATTAATGCAAATTTTAACTATTTTAATAACAATAAACAGAATATTAGTGCTTTTCATAATCTATCCAACCAGACCATAAACAGAAATAAGAATTTAAAAGTCTGGTCTACTTTTTACTATGCTAGGGAATGTAAAACATCATGGTTTAACTTATAAAGTCCAGGAGGTATTACTAATTTTTTAAAAATCATTTTATGGCGACCAAACTATGTGATTTTCAGACATTAAACAACTAAAATAACATTTTCTACTATTATATAAGAGAGCTGATAGTCAGTTAATCCAACAGATGTGTAGGGACATGGGTTAAAATCAAGTGAACTAGAAATATTTTCATACCAGTAATATTATACTGGCACTTTGCTACATTTAAAAAAATGTAAGGTTATTTAACATGTCATGTTTAATGGATTTAGTCCTGTCATCAATATAGGTGATTATTACTTTCTCAATTCATAAATTATGATATCTTTCACCAGGTGATTCACATACTTAAATTCGACCAGACGTGATGATCATTTCATAGATAATTAAAAATTAATCAACCACTAAAAATGAAATTTATTTGTAATAAAATTTCTCACAAAAAGATCTGTGTCTCACATAGTTCAAAAAATATCTAAGCTTAAGATTTTCAAAAATAGAAGTATTGAATAGGAATATTGGGTTAACTTTAGAATTTAAACAATTAAATAATTGCATAATGGTAATAATAAAGGATAAGTAAAGTTACTGTCATAAAATCATTTAAAAATTAATTATTGCTCCATATGTAAAATAAGTATTCTTCTTATACATTTAATAAAAAAATGAGGGGAAATTGATTCATTTTAACTAGTACCCATTTTTTTTCAATAACCAATTAAATAATCATGTTATACAGATTTATGAAATGATACCCACATATGAATATTGGAGATTCCAAAAGTTGAACTAACCGATCCACCTCAGCTAGAAATTCAACATTTACTTCATAATCAGATCTGAAGAAAATTAAGGATTAATAAGTGAAAACAAAATTACACAATTAAACAAAACAAACAATTAATTTCATTTTTAATTATTTGTATCCAATAATAAATATATAATATTAATATTATATAATTGTAAGTATTGTTAAACAGGCTATTTGAACAAAGAAAATGTTAAGAAATGTGATTGACCAGCAAGGAGTAACCTGTATGCATAAATGATAACCAATAAAGAATTTTAAACATAAGTTTAAATAACAATGTCATTGTGGCTGACACCCTTAGAAGTATCCATAAGTATATAGGAGCTGAACAAGAGATAAGAAATCTATAATCGATTACTTCATGACCCTCCTCCCCCTCCCCTAAAAAAGCTAAAAGAGTTGACAGATATTAGGATTAAATGCAAATACAAAATAGGAACATATCTACTGACTATGGACAAGATATAGGTGGAGCAGCATAGGAATATTACAAAATACCGAAAAAGTTCACTTCTGGTTTCGGATTTTTCAACCTTGCTAAAACATCATTATTTAGCCTGTTTAATATATTTATATCTCATCTTTCATAACTTCTCTATGCATACCAATTACTCCACAACAGTTCGTAACATTTCTTCCCACTCTTTCAATCAGATCACTTGTTACAATATGAATTTATTTTGAGTTATCAATTTCATTTTTTAAAGATTTAAATAAGCCTCCTTTAAATGATGAATATGCTTCATAGTTTAAGCAGTCACCTATATTTAAATATAATGGTAATTTATATTCTCTCAGCACCATTTAACTACTACTGCTGCTGCTCTTTCCCATGCAGCCATTCCTGAAAATAATATTCAATCATCATCATGTCCTGGCCTTACTATTTTATTTCCTTCCTTCCTCGATGGCACTACAACTCTCGAAGAGTCAGAGCCACTGTCAAATTAGTCCGCCAGCATTCCCTGTCCTGTGCGGCTGCTTTCCAGTTTCAGAGGTTTAAGATGGTCTGCACGTTGGCTGCCACACTATCAGCCCACTGTAGTCTGGGTCAGCCAACTCTTCTTGATCCAAAGATCTGCTCTTGTAGAAGCTTCCTGGGCACTTCATCAGGCCCCATCCTGGAGATGTGTCCAGCCCATCTCAGCCGCTCGATCTTAATGAATTTTACGACATCATCTTCACCATGAAGCTCTCTTATTTCCGTGTGTGTGTGCCATTAACGCATACTGCCCCAAAGACCCTTCCTGGTTTTTGTAATATCAAACATATCCATTGTCCATTGTCATTTCTCTGATCCGATCAAATTCTTTCCCATTTAGACTTTGAATTTTGGTCTAATAGACCATGTTTTGAATCTTTATATATTTTTTCTATGCTTTGTCGAGCTGCTGAACATCTCTTAGGTTCTAAATTTCTTTTTGAACTAGTAATGACAACATTTTAAGAAGTGGTGTGGTTAACTGAATAGAGCACTGGTCCTGGGTTTTGGCATATTTTGCACTCCCATCCCTTAGATTTCTTTAGCTTTAGATCTCTATTGGTATGTGTTTCCTTCTTCCTGAGATAGCAACTCTAAAGGTACAATTATCATTACTGATGATGGTGATCTAAAATCTTCAGTGTATTCAATTACCAAGGTATTTCAGATAGCTAATAAAATTATTTATATAAAATAATAGCTTATATGAGAAATCAGATAAGATAATTAATGTATATAAAATTAAACAATTTGGAGATAAAAAATACTGAAAATAATATCAAATTCCTAAAAATAACATCAAAAGGATACAATGTTGTAATTAAATTAGCTACATGAGAATAGTTTTGTGTCAAAAGACAAAGTGCAATTGTTGCGACAGGATTATGACACCATGTTTCATAAAGAGTTTTGAAGAGCAATTCACTTCCCTGAAGCATAATAATAAATTAAGATTTTATTAGAATTAAAGTAATATAAATGTAGATTGTAAAAAACATTTTATGAATATTAGAAAAACAAAACTAATGCATCATTTAAAAGGGGAAACTAATATGAAAATTCAATTTCACATTTTTATGAATACTTACATCTATAACATTTAGTGGTCAAATCTACTATATAATGAGGAGATAAAATACACAAAGAAAAAATGCAAATCAATAAATCCAAATAATGATAATAATATGTTGAAAATCAGGAAATAGTTAACATTACCTCAGTTTTCAGCCGATTTCGAAGGTTTAGTAGTTCAGAAGAGGTTAGCAATATTGTATTTAATGTATCAACCATAACACGAGCAAACTTTAAGTCTGTTTCAGTCTTCAGTATCTTAGCTATACTTTTATAAATCTCTTCTGCATTAAGAAGAACACATAGTTGTCTGTAACATGAAAAATTAGGTACAACAATAATAGCACTGAGATATTACTTAAATGTTGGTTTGTGTGAATGTATGCGTAACAAGTCTAACTTAAAAATGAAACGTCGTTATTAACAAAAGTGAAATAACATATTTTAGAAAGGTATATAATTTGGTTTTAATTTTCTAGTATTTAATAATATGCAAATATTCTGCAACTGCTTGGAATAGCAATTATGAAGTCAACTTGCAGGACAAAGATTCTGATAGAAGGCCTGAAAATTGTGTAATAATAATAAATATAAAAAGAAGAGAATGTTCCAAATCAATTATTTAGTATAATTAATATAATAACTCATTTAGCGCAAAATTTTTGGCTAAATCAACCCATCAGAAGTATTACTTAGCAGCACTGATTTAATGAATTAAGTTACCTCAAAAGTGAGTCTAATGATTTTGAAAAAACTGATAATATTGATTTTAAGTTATTGGTCTTCAATATTAAGTAGGATTTATCTTTATTGAAAAAGCATTTTTTTAAAATAGCTAACGGTTTCAATTAAAATCAGTACATCAATGTATAATTAAATGAACATTGTATAATGTAGCTTTTATCTGGATAGAAATAGACTGACAGGATTTACTGCCAAATTTTTAATGTTATATCATCTAACGTACCTTTGGTTTTATTTATTTAAAACTAATAACTGTTTCTGGTGAATAGTGAATAAAAATTAAAAATGTTTAAATATAAACTATGAAATAATTTGATAGTCAATGAAAGGAGAAATCTCTTGCATGGTTGCATTTTTATTTTCTTCAATGCTAAAACTGTATAAACTTAAGTGATTCTTGTTATGGTGATAACTTTTATTGTTAAATTATTTCATCTAAAATAAATGCTACTATGAAAACTCAGAGTAAACTTTTATAATTTATTTCAAGTTGGGAGGTAAGTGAAAGTTATATGTTGTGGTATAAATTCCTTAATAGTTTTCTATTATTCTATAATATTACAATTTCCTTCTTTATTGGTGAAAAAAAAATTACTACTGATAACTGAGAGCACAATCAAAAACAAAATAAAATAAATTATAATTAATCATATCAAAGAATGACAAAACATTTTATACATGAATAAAATAAAACTTCATTCCTTAAGAGCACAGTTACATTCCTTCATATTACACATGAAACTTCCTTATACAACAAATTGCATTCTATTTGTGGATACATAAGTTGGTTCAGTTTTTGTTAGTAGTGCGAATTTTTTTCTAATATCTCCAGTTTTCTTTGCATTATTTGACAATAATGATAGTTATTGGTAAGGTTTAAGTCCACTCTTCGAAACTGATGTGTTTGGATCCATTGACATTAGTTTTGTTTGAGCTACAGCATAGTAAATGTGTCAACTGATAAAGTGCATTTTTAAGATATATTTTGCTTTTTTATTTCAAAAAAGGCAAACAACTATGCAGGCCCACCGAAAGATATATGAGGTATATGGGGAAGATGTTATAAAAGAACATAATACTAAAAAATGGTATGCAAAGTTTTGTTCCAGAAATATGAGTCTCAAAAATTCTTAGTTGCCCACTGAGATTGACTGAATCTACAACTCTCTTCTGAACCGAAAGGACCCATTTCTCAAAGAAATAGCAACAAGTGAACAATTAGTAATGAGCTGCCTAATGCCACTCTGAAGGCGAAGGCCGGCCTACATCCGAAAAAGATCCACTATTCACTATGTCAACACTCTAAAATAATCACATTGCAAAAGTTAGAGCAATTTGGCTGGGATATTTTATTATTCCCATAGAATTTTCTCCGGACTTTGCACCATCTGACTATCACTTATTCTGGTACCTCCACAACTCCTTCCACAGGAAATCTTACTTGAATAGAGAGTTGTGAAAACGTATCTAAACTCCCCCAATGGAATTAGTTATACCAGGGACATTGCCAGTCCCAAGCTTGGATCAAGGAAAAGGGTTGCTTCATGGACTGATTACCTATGAAATGTAAAAAAAAACAATGTTACAAACACTCAACAGAGCCTCAGATGTAGGATTGATTTATGGAAACGAACCTCATACCGAGCTGGAGCTTTAAAGGAACTTGCTGATGTGTCAAGACTCACTTAGACATTCTGGTTATACAAGAGATGAGATGGACTAGAAGAGGAGATATAATGGGAAAGAACTTTACGATGCTATATAGTGGAATAAAATACAGACATGAGTTTGGAGTAGCATTTTGGTCTCAAGTAGTATAAAATCTGCAATCCTTAACTTCCAAGCAATTAACTAATGGCTATGCAAACTACATATTAGAGGGCACTTCAGGAACATTAGTTTGATTTGTGTTCTTGCTCCCACAGAAGAGAAGGATGAAGATTTGAAAGATATCTTCTATGAACAATTAAAAAATACCTAAAGCCTGTCCCAGTTATGATATGAAAATCGTCCTAGGAGATTTCAATACGCAAGTTGGGAAGAAGAATGAGCTGAGGCCAACAATTGGAGCGTGTAACTTACATCAAGTGACTAATGACAATGGGCTTAAGATGGTAAGTTTTGCAACTGTAAAATCCATGGCAACCATGAGTACTACGTTATTATATAAAAAAAGTGCATAAAGAAACATGGCACTCTCCAGATGGTACCTCTGCAAGCCAAATTGATCATGTGCTGGTGTCCACAAAAAATTTCAGCTGTGTAAATGGCGTACGATTCTGTAGAGGATATGATATTAACTCCGATCACTACTTAGTACTCATAACACAAAAAATAAAATGCCCTACAAAGAAACAAATGCCCCGAAGGGAGCAGTGGAACACAGAGCGCCTCGAGACTGAAGAAGAGAGTGCTAGATTTACCGAGAAGGTCAGCGAGAGTCATGAGCATACCAGTTGTTGAAAATGCAAAAAGCATTGAAAATAGCTGGAGAGAAATCAAGATAGATTTAACTCAGTATGCAAAAGAAGTGAGTGGAGAAAAGAAAATACATCATCGGAACGGCTGGTTGATGAAGAATGTGAGCAGGCGGTCCAGAAACAGAATGAAAAAAGACTAATCTGGATAATTCAGAATACACGGAACAGCTTCAAGAAGCCAGAAAATACACAAACAGGTTGGTTAGGAGAAAGAAAAGTTTCAGCAGACAACCTGGATGTTGTTTGTTGATTTTAAGGCAGCTTATGACACCATTGTTGGGAGTAAGCTCATAGTAGTCAGGCATGAACTGGGATTACCATTTAAACTAATCTGTTTAGTAAAATGCACAATGGTAAATACAATATGCCAAATGAAATGTTGTAGCCTATCGGAGCCGTTTGAAGTGGAAGGTGGTCTAGGCAGTTGGATCCAATAGCTCCTCTCCTGTTCAATATAGCTCTGCAAGTCATCATCAATAGGGTGGAATTAGAACAGAAAGGGACAATATTTACGAGGATGACCCAAATTCTAGCTTGTGTGGATAACGTCATTATTGGGAGATCCCTACAGAGCATAAGACCAAGATTATAGTACTGGGCAAACAACTGGATCAGAGGCAGATTCATTATAAAATGGGATAGGTGGTCAGGGAAGCATTTCTAGCACAAGACCTTAAAGAAATTAATCAGGCCAGAACCAAGTACCGAGTAATGAAAGAGATGCCTGGGCCCAATGAAACGATGACATTCAGGGACTATTCATTTGAACAAATCACTGATTTTACATATTTAGGCTCAATTGTGACCCAGGATGATCATGCAGAGATTGGGATTGGAAAAAACAATAAATCCTGCTAACCAGAGCTTTTACAGTCTAAGAAAACAACTTGGAGGTCATACTCTCTCATGTCAGATGACGATTCATCAGTATAAGACCATAATCCACCCAGTGCAATTGTACCAAACAGAAACCTGGACTACAAACTAAAATAATGAACAAAATCTCATTGTGTTTGAATGGAATATCCTTCGAGGAATATTGGGAGGAGTGTTAGTGAATCAGATTTGGAGGAAACATACAAGAATATTTATGATGCATTTAAGGAGCTGAACATTGCATATGAACAAAGAGGAATATACCAGAAAACTCCTGATAGAATGAACAGACCTCGTTAACAGGATGTAGTGGAAAAAGGAATGTATGGATGAGTGAAATTAAATAATAAAATAAACAATTGATCATGAAAATAATTGATTACATGCCTTTTAAAGATCCAACTGATCAAAAATAAATGAGTGTACCCACATATTAATAAAACATACCTTATAATAAATGAACCTCTATCTTCTAAAGCCTGTCTGTCTCTTCTAAAAAGATTTAATAAACTGACCAATACTCTAGTAAAATAAGGAGATGGTTCAGACTGCTCTGGGCCTAAAAAGAATTCTGTATTATTTTCTAAACTTACCCCATAATCTTCATAAAATATAATCTAAAATAGATTGACTCATTTTACAAATTCATTCATCACATATGATACAAGTGGGGGGGAGGGGGTACTCACTGATAATCTCTTTAGGGTCAAACCACATTTTCATTCAATACAGAGTTAATATTTCCAAATAAGGTAATAATTGGAAGAATATAATAATATCACTGTTTGGGCCCGAATCTAAATATTATATTATTGAGTGCATACATATAATATATTTTCTAATTTGTATAAAGTTGTTTCTTGTCACTACATTTAAATAATATGTTTTTGTTCTATTCCAATAATTTTCATTTTATTGTAATTATTTTGTTCTATTAAATTAAGTACATTTTAAATATTGATATTATACATTTTATTTTGTATAAATTTCATCTAATGTTAGACATTTTTATTAATTGTTAATTCTATTGTTATAATGACATATTTTAAATTCAAATCTTTTTTTTTTGAAGGAAGGTAGCAGGTGGTATGTTTACATTCTAAGAGTATTAGTTTGTTTGTTTACGCAGGTAGCAATACACCTGGTTCTCTTTCTTCCCAGTTGTCTCTAGATGCACCGTATGAGCACATCTTGCAGTTTTCTCAAGATGCTTCATAATAGCACATCTACCTTACAGTATCCGTTGTCGTGTTCTTAACGGAATCTGCAGTTTTCAATACATGTTCTAAATGCGTACATCCGTTATCACAATCTTAATCAAATTATTACAATGTTACCCTTTTTTGTTTTAAATCCAAGACTTTTTTTGTTTATTTTTTTAATTGTCAGAAGTATTTGTACAGTTTTGTTAGTTTTAAGCTTTTTATTAGTTTTATATTTTTATTGTATTTTCTTTGACATTTAATTATGTTGTCCTACTACAAATATATACTTTTATTCATTAATTTATTTTATTCTATTTACAAAGATATCTTTATTTCTCCTTAAAATATACGTAGCTTTGCATTAACATATACAAACAGTTTATTTTCATTTTGTTTTGTAAAACGTTTTCTTTTTGTTTTAAATATATCAAATATTTTTGAGTTTCATGAGGAGAAACAAGATAATTTCTATAGTTAATAATTTCTTCTCTTGTAAAGGTAGCTTCATTGGTCCATAATTGAGACGTTGATTTCCAAAAGGTACTAAAGGACATTTTTCACGAAATTGATTTTTTGTCATATTTGTATTCTCATCATTTAGTTTTATCTAATTATTCTATTTGATGTTATCTAATGAATTCTCAATTCCTTAAAAAACGTGATTTAGAAATTCGGTCATTTTCTAAAAGTACTAATTACGCATTTATTTTCGTTCCAAATCATTCTAAAAAAATCATTTCATAACTTTAATATGGTGTTATTATTATAGTAAAAAAATAATTCTAAATTTTAAGGCAAAAATACCCAAATTAGCTAGTTTAATAATATAGTAATGAGAGATTTTCGCGCTTCCTGTAAAATTTCCTAGAATGGATATAGTACCTTTTGGAAATCAACGTCTCAATTATAGATCACATGTGGAGGAATCACCTGATATGACACCATGGACTCTTCGCATGCAAAACCTTGAAGTAGGAAGTTTATCTGGTGCTAATCAATTCAAGAGATCAATTAAGAAATCAAATAATATATTCAGTGTATCAAATATCACCAGAAAAATGTCTAGCCACAATTATTCAAGTGATCTCCCTGATTCCATCCACCACCCATAATTTCACCTTTATGCGGATCTGCAAATCTATCTTTCCTTTCAGCTTTCAAAAATGGTCGAGGCTATACAAAAGCTATAACAGCATATTCATAATATCAATAGATGGGCTACGACCAATGATTTGAAGCTGAATGTTGAAAAAACCAAGACAATCCTCATCTGTTCCAAGCACCTTTTAAATTCTATTCAGCATTATCACTTACTTTACCTCAATAGCCTACCTCTCCACTTCCACCCCTCAGTAAGAGAGTCATTATTGATCAAAACCTATCCTGGAGTTACCATATTTCTCAAATTACCCAAAAATGCATTGCTATCCTAAAACTATTCCTCAGATTTCATGATTCCACCCTTCCTGAAACCCGTCAGCTTCTAGTCTCTTATCTCATTTTCCTCCAGTTAGACTATGTACGCCTTTGCCTTGTGTATGGCGGACTGTCTGAAAAGTTTGACATGAGACTCAACAGACTAATTAATTGTTTCATTAGATTCAATATATACTTACTTACCCCACCACTTTGACGAATTCCTTTATTATTTTACCCACAATTACTACCACATTATCGCAGTCTCCGAAACATGACTAAAGCTCCAGATTCCTTCCACTTCTGTTTCCCTCTCTAATTAATCCCTTATCTGCAATGACCGGATCGGCCGGACTGGCAAGAGGTGTGGGACTTTATATCCATAATAGCCTGAAATCCCGTGTCTTAGATGTCTCTTATAATGCCGATACTCCTCACATCAATTTGAATCTCCTTGACAAATTTATTCCTTGTACAATAACATCATAATTTTTGGTTATTTTAACACCAACCTCCTTATTAGTTCCAGCGATAAACTATATCTAGAAAACATTTTCTTCTCTCTTTGCCTATATATCATACCATATGGACCTACTCACCACACTTGCAGATCTGACACATGGCTGGACCTGCATGTCATTGATTCAGGACATAAACTTCTTTCCGCTTCCCAACTACCTGTTCCATTCTTATCATCCCATGACCTCATCCAAATAACAAATGATTTCCAAACTACAGTGTTCCTACCCAAAACCTAGATGGTCTAACCTGAGATAATATTTTGTCCAACCTCGAATCCCAAAACTGGTCTGAAATTTATTCCTGCTCCTCAATTGATCCGATGGTAGACTTCCTAACCTCCAACTTAATCAGTATTCTTGACACCCATGTCCCTCTCAAAACCTCAACCTTAAGTCGTTGATCTGCTCCTTGGATGTGTCAAGAGATAAAATATTTAAAAAAAGTGTCATGAGGCAGCCCGTAGACACATTAGACGAACAAGACTGCTAGTCAAATCTGCTAGATGACTCTCCAGGGTTCAGGGCACTCCGCAACCTGACACAGACAGCAATTAGACAAGCAAAATCAAACTACTTCCATGAAGCCCTTTCAGCACCTGACTCCAAATCAAAATGGCTAATCCTCTACAAACTCTCGCTTTGCGAATCCTCTTCCTCTCAGGTATTTCAGATCTCATCTGACAAATGAAATACACACTTCACATCTCCTTCCTCAAACCATTCTTTGCAACCACCCTTCGAGTTTCCACTTGCCCCTTCATTTAACCCTAGCAACTTTTATTTTTCTGATATTGCTCCATCTGACTTAATTTTCTGGGTCATGAAATCTCATACTAACTCCATAGGATTTGATGGTAAACCTGCCAAATTAATAAAATTATGCCTTCCTGAAATCCTATTAGTTCTACTCTTCATATATATATATATATATATATATATATATATATATATATATATATATACATCATATTCCCTCCAAAATTCTGTATTCCATATCTCCTGGAAAAAGCTATTGTACATAATATTACTAAAACCTTTAATCCCACTTCTCTGAAAGACTATCGCCCTATATCTATTCTCTCAAACCTTGAAAGAATAGTCCCATCACAATCGTCTAATTTCTCCGAAAATTCAAAACTGCTCGATCCTTCCGATCTAGTTTCCAACACAAGCTTTTCCACACGATCTGCCTTTCTAAAAATCACCAGCCACACATACATACTGCTATGGACCAAAAAAAAATTGACAGTACTAATACTTCTGAACTTTTCAAAAGCTTTCGATTCTCTTGACCACTCTATCCTTTTTTGCGAACTAAAATCTCTATCATTTTCAACAGCACTAATCATTGGTTTCACTCTTTCCTTTCTAACAGGACTCATGCAATTACCATTCCCAATCATCCTCTATCTTCTTTCCTTGCCCTCTCGGCAGATGTGGCCCAGGGCTCAGTATCTCCCCCCTCCTTTTCAACTCCTTTATTAATGATCTTCCCAATACAATCCATCACTGCTTCAATCATTTATATGCCGATGACTTTCAGATCCACCTATTCTTCTCTCCTTCTGAGTTATTCGTAGCATTTGCCAATATTCAGGAAGACCTGGATAGAATCTGTGTCTGGGCAACCCTAAATAAGCTAAAACTTGATGCTAAGAAAACACAGGCCATTGTTATAGGTTCCAATTCGCTCCTCAGATCCAATATTTCCTTTCCAAATCTAATCCTAAATGATCACCTTCATTTCCTCTGTCAAAAACCTTATTACTACCATATATATTACCCTTTCCAGATGAACTAAAAGCACTCTTAGGTTTTTTCATCGCTCCCAGCATCTTCTCCTTCTTTCCACCTGTAAGCTTCTTGTCTCCTTATTAATATCCTCACATTTCGATTACTGCTGTGTAGTATATGGTGGCCTCTTGAATGTACTCGATGACAGATTCAAGCGTATCAGGAACATGTCCATAAGATTCATCTTCGGTACCTCGAAGAGGTCTCCAGTGACCAAGTTATACAGCGAGTTGAAGTGGCTCCTACATTTCATACGGAGACAATATTTTCTCAGATCATACCTTTACCAAATCGTCAACTCCCAACACTCACCTTACATTCACAGTATCCTAAAATTTAAGTCCTCAGTCCACTCTCTTGATATTAGATCCCACCATTCTGACCATTACATCCCCACCCATAGAACTAAATCTTTTGACCATTCCTTTCATTTCCGCTCTGCAGCATCATGGAATTTCCTTCCTACTCATATTCGCCATGCTTCTTCCTTTCTCTCATTCAAATCACACCTTTTCCAACATCTTTTGGCATTCCAAACAGGCACACAACAAATGTGAATTCAACTTAATTATTTTAATTTCAAGGCAAGATATAATTATCTATTTTGCCCAAACTCTAGCGCTGTGCAATTATTAGTTTCTGTTTTGTTTTTTTCCATTTCCTCAATTCTAATGGCTTTTAGGGGATCTAATTTCTTACTTTCCTTTTTCTTTTATTTTTTTGTATACTATCCATATTTTTTGTACATATATGTATATAGGTTTTATTTGTGTTTATTTTATTTTTATTTTTTTACACATTTGTAAAAAATAATTAATTGTATTGGTTTCTTGGCCAAACATATGTATTAATATGTACTGTACAACATTGTTATTCTTAGGGGACTTAGTCCTGGAATAAAGTTTTTATAATTATTATTATTATATGAAATTACCAGATGCTCCCATGTTTCTAGTAGGTACAGTAAGTTGAAGTGGCTCTACCCTTTTTTCTGTCAGCAATACCTCCTTGATCTCTCTCTTTTCCAATCCTTCAAAACAAAAAAACCTCCCTATTTAGGAGATGCTTACCACATGTTCCTCTTCTGTTCTTTCAGTAAACCTGAGATCCCAACCCAAAAATTTGTATATACCTTCTCAAAAATCCGCCTACATCAAAAAGTCTTTTGTCACTCGTGGAAGCAATTTTGGAATTCATTGCCTATATCTATTTGTTAAGCCTCAACATTATCCACTTCTAAACAGCAATTACTTTTCCATCTCCTAAACTATAAATTTTCCCAATGTATGTAATATTTAAAGCTATAGATAAAAACTAGCCGTTATTACCAAATCTGATCCATTTCTGTACTGAAGTCTTAAATAAAAGACCTGATAAATATAATCTATTTTGTACATATTTCAATTCTTTTTTTTTTTTTTTTTTTGGAATGTATTAAAAATTGAAAAAAAACTTACATTCCATTACACTGTGATACTGTTAACAAATAATAATATTGCATAAATATTACAATATTCATAAATGATGTTTAAAATATTTACCTCCTTCTTTTGGTGAAACAAATTGTGCTAATACATAAATAGCATGTTGCACAACGTCATCGGCTTGATCTTTAAGAGAACATAACAAAATAGGAAAAACTGTTTCCATTTCCAATTCCATCTAAAAAAGGATACAAATCTAAGTTTCAATATTTCTAAAGCTTAGTTTATAGAGATAATAATAACTTTTAAACATAGCCACTAGTGAAACTCCTTTATAAAAAATAAACCACTACTGAGACATAAAATTAGGTCTGTAAAAAACAAAGATATAAGATAGGATGATAAAAGTAGTGAATGTTGACTCAGATAGGCAAAAATTGTTATCAATTTTTAGGACTGAATACATTTTCTATGTTCAAAAGAAATTAATGTTTAACAGCAGCCATTTCGGGGGAATGTTGTAACATAGATGATATCAATGTCTTAACTTGACATGGTGAACAATGAAATTTTGAATATTAAATAGTTGACCGTGAAATGAATATGAAAACTATTTTATCTTCTTTTTTTTAGCGGCCCTCTGAACCATCTCATCCTTCAAAATCAAATTTTAGTTATACACTTTGTGTCCTAATTATGGTCGTAATGGAATGTGATCATACCTTGTGTGAAAAATGAATTTCATTCAGTTAAAGTTATTTTATTTTTCTGTTATCATAACAATTAAGTATATTATAACTTTGATACCATATAGTAATAAAACCCTCTTTACCTTTTTAGGAATGCCAGTATGAAGGTGATAAATCCATTTTAATGAAGCAATAATAGTCTTAACTGATGTGTGGATTGACTGTTTTGTCAACACCTCAAGAACTGAATGAAGATCTAATTGCTGGTTATCCTGAAATCAGATTTGAATTTGTAACACTTTCAAAATTATTCATTTTTTTTTCGATGTGCCAGAAGTAGTAATCAAAATTGCCATAAACTTCATAAAAAAAAAAGTGAAAGGAAGGAACCTTACTTGTTGTGTCATACAAAGCACTGAGCTTCATATTATAGCTTGTAAAGTTTAAGATTTCACACAACCAATTAAAAAAAAATTAATGTTTATCCACAATTTTTTTTTTTTTTTTTAATTTACAGCTGTATATTTTCGTACAAGTAAATATGCTACTTAATGATAAAATACATGAAAAAAATGTGAAGAGATACTGCCCGTTGGCAGCACTCTAGTCGTGAATCTAAGGTCTCGAGGCCATCTTATTTTCAGAAGTCTCGGTGGATTGTCAGGAATCGAAGAGGAAGCAAGGATTGAAACTAGTGGATCAGAGTGGGAGTGGAGTTTTCATGGAAGGAGTGATACCTGGTACAGGCCAAATCATCAACATATGGAACATTAAGGTCTTTGTGGATGATTTTATTCTTGACAAAGTAACAAGCATTAAGGATTTTGCAAAGGATTTTGGATAATAAGGATTGGATATGGAAAGAGTTTCATGGCTTAGTAGAGCCCTAAAGCTCAACTTCGTAGGTCCAAATAGGTCTTATGATGGTCATGTAAATGAGTCCTTTGTAGTTAACTTAAAGGTTAGAGCTTCTGTCAAGTAAATGTTGAAGTAACCGAAATCGGCGAGCTGTTTCTAGTCTTTTCAGTCTTGTATGCAGATTCCATGTTAGACGTTTGTCAAGCAGGAGGCCTAAATAACAGATCTGTTCAACCGGGACAAGCGGGATATCATTAAGGACACAGGATGTCATAGTTTTAGGACAAAGGGTAAAGGTAATTTTATGGGATTTATTGGAATTGATTTTAATTCTCCAATTCTGATACCATACCTCAAGGTCTCTGGTGTGGAATTGGAGAGTTTGAGAGGCAATACTAAGATTGTTATTAACTGATAGCACGCAAGTGTCATGGACATAGGTAGAAAGGAATGTGTTAGGATGGGTTGGGATAATAACTGTATAGACTGTGTAAAGAATGGGTCCTAGGATACTGCCTTGAGGAACACCAGCAGACTGAGTAAAAATGGATGAATAGGAACGATTGTGGTTGATTTTAAAGGTTCTTTCAGAGAGGTAGGACTGGATGATGAGAAAGTATGTTGGAGGGAGGAATTTACGGAGTTTGTACAGCAGTCCTGGGTGCCAGACTATCCACAATTAAAACTTTAAAATGTCTTGTATCAAATTCTACAAGCAGGTAATACAGATTATATTTTCTTTCCAAGTACATATATGTCTCTATTTCAGTAATTCAATTATTTTTTTATTTAATTTTCCATATAATTAAGCAAAACAATACTGATACATTCTTGTTATTTTTAGGGAACTAAATATCAAAAAATAAAAAATATTCTTTCATTAATATTTGCTTAAAAGGTTAAGATTATAAATACTCAATACACATATATGCTCTGCTGGCTTATATTTCATCTTTAAAAAAAAAAAAAAAAAAAAACCTGTACCACTACAACCCATGAAGGGTCTTGGGCTCAGTACATATAGAGATTCGTACTGTTTCTAGGCCAACGGTAGTGCAATGAGGTGATCAGGCCTTAATCACGCTCAGCCGCCAGGTTTTTCCCCAATTAATTTGGGTACCCACTTTATAGAGACTGGGTCTGCCCCAGGAGGGTCTCCATATCCTAGGGTCCCCCCCCCCCGACTGAATTAACAGAATAAATAATATTCTGCCAGGGCCGGGATTCGAACCCAGGACCCGGAGAACTGTAGACTAGCGCTCTATCCACTAGACCACGCCGCTCCCCAATATTTCATCTTTAGGGTAACTTAAATCTAAATCATTTTCCCTTATCAAAGACCTTAAAATAGCATCAATTAACACTATCTATATAATATAACCATGGTTACATTTTTATCATTAAAGCTCATTAAAACCAGCAAATCTCCATTTTCATTTTTCACATTTATAATGCTTTTACCTCTAAGACCTTTAACTTTTTAATGTTATATCTGTAATCATGGTCAAGTTCCTTTCCAAATTGTTCCCAAGAATTTTTCTTGGTGTGAACTCGCGATTTAGTGGATAGAAGAATGTTATGCTAGCCACTGCACCACAGGTGACCCTCGAAGCATTCAACAAGGTGTTTGAATCTGCCGGGTTTGAACTCATGACCTTAGACATATTATCCTTAACACCTTTTTGAATTCATAAAGGGTCACCTGTGGAGTAGTGGCTAGCATAACAGCTCTCTCTGCTTAAAGTCGAAAGTTTAAAACCAGCAGATGGCTCTATATTTGATTTCGGGAGTAAAAATCCATGGTTATTTCGTCCTTTAAAAGAGGCTGTTATGTTAGCCACTACTCCACAGGTGACCTTGGATGCATTCAGCAAGGTGTTAAAGAATAATATGCCAAAGGTCATGGGTTCAAACCCGGCAGATTCAAACACCTTGTTGAATGCATTGAGGGTCACCTGTGGAGTAGTGGCTAGCATAACAACCTTCTATGCTTAAGGTCGCAAGTCTAAAACAAGCAGATTGTCCTATATTTGTGCACCACAGATGACTCTTAAAAGATTTAATAAGTGGAACTCGTAAAAGATCCCTATCTTAAGTAAACCTGGGTAGGCAAAACTTAGGATTCCCACTGCACCGTCGGATTAAGCACAGTAACATAAAGTTAAATAAATTAAATTAAACGTTAAATGGATAAACAACAACAGGGTTTAATAAAAATGTTAAGTTCTTGGTAGCAAAACCTCATTAAATTAACTGTATAAAATGGGTACAAGAAATTATGAAATTGACTGAAAAAATTATGAATTTGATTGAAAAAATTATGAATTTGACTGAAAAAATTATGAATTTGACTGAAAAAATTATGAATTTGACTGAAAAAAGCTATATAGTAGTCTGGAACAAAAGCTTGATTCCTGCCCCAGAGCTGATGTTAAGAGTATTCTGGGAGACTATAATGCGCAGGTGGGAAAGGAGAAAGAATTCTTACCCACTATTGGTCTACATAGCATCCATGATCATACAAATCATAATGGGATGAGGATGATAAATTTCGCTGCTACGAAAGGACTAGTGGTTGGAAGCACAATGATCCCCCACAAAAGAATTCATCTAGCGACATGGCACTCCAATGATGGATTTACATATAACCAAATAGACCATGTGCTAATAATCAGCCATCACATCATGAGTTTAATGGATGTGAGAGTGCCAACGTTGATTCTGATCACTACCTCACAATCAGCAGGTTCAGGGCAAGGATCTCAAGCATCAGGAATCAAAGGGGAGCATGATTAACATTGAAAAGCTGAAGGATCTGGAGGTTATAAAAACGTTTTGCTGACAGTACGAATGAAAGAATTATAGATCTATATCAGGCTGATAATATAGATCAACAGTGGCAAAAATGTAGGGAAACCATTCAGGAACTGGTAGTCGGTGTGATTAGATACAAAAGACCAAATAAGAAAGTACCCTGGGTTGAAGAAGAATGCCAAAGAATGACCAACCCGAAGAACCTTGCGTATAAAACAATGTTACAGCAAAGGCATACCAGAAGCTCAGTGAAGGAATACAGATCCAGGAGAAGGGTTGAGAAACGCACCCACTTAAGTAAAAAAAAAGTGCATGGCAAAGGAAACGCCTACAGGAAATAGAAGATCTTCGGGTTAATAATGAGGTGAGGAAATTCTTCCAAGAAATAAACAGTAGCCGACAGACATTCAAACCGAGAATAAATGCCTGCAGAGACAAAGAAGGGAATTTCATTACAAATCGTATGGATGTTCTGGAAGAATGGCGAAATTACTTCGATGCCCTCCTTAATGACATGGTGGAAGAAGGAGAGGAAATAGATATGGCTCTAAGAGAACTGGAGCCGCCTGATATGGATGACTTCTGTGAAGCCGTGGAAGAGTTGAAAAATAATAAAGCACCAGGACCAGATGGACTCTCTCCGGAACTCTTCAAGTATGGAGGTGAAGAATTAGTAAAATTTCTCTATAATATAATAATGGATGTCTGGAAAATGGAAGAAATCCCTAAGGAATTGTACCAAGCAGTTATATGTCCGATTTACAAGAAGGGAATGTGCTTAATTGTCCAAATTATCGCGGTATATCCCTCTTACCATGTGCCTGGTACCATCTCTTACCAGGTGTTCTCGCGGATACTTTATTAAAAAACTCCTTCCTTTTACCGAGCAGAATATAGGAAAGTACCAGGCAGGCTTTATGAGAGTAAAGTCTACCATAGACCAAATATTCTCCATCAGAAGCATTCTAGAGAGGTGCAGGGAGTATAATATTCACACATATCACCTCTTCATTGACTTTCGAATGGCCTATGGCACTATAAAGAGAAATGAACGGTACCAGGAGCTTCTAGAAATGGGATACCAGTGAAGCTGATACGTCTAATAAGAGCTACAATGAAGAAGGTGCAATGCACAGTACGTATTCAGGGTGATCTGACTAGTAGCTTTCAAACCACAAAGGTCTGAGACAGGGTGATTGCCTCGCTTGCCTTCTCTTCAATTTGGCCCTCAAAAGCGCGGTACGGAAATATGGAATACAAGTTGGGGGTACTATATTTAATAGATCTTCTATGATTTTGATTTTTGCTGATGTCATAGATATAGTTGGAAGAACTCCATCAGATTTAGAAACCACTTTTAACAATCTCCGGATAGCAGCAGCTAGAGAGGGTTTAGAAGTTAATGAGTCGAAAACCAAATACATGCATGAAGGCCCACAGGTGGATGTGCACGAACCATGGCATTTTATACCTGGGGGCTATTCATTTGAAAGGATGAGAGAGCTTTTGTATCTCGACTCACAAGTCAATCAATGCTGATAATGATATTAAAGCTGAAATTCATCGCAGAATTATGTCCGCAAATAAATGTTACTTTGGACTTCTGAAGCATTTTAAGAGCAGGACCATTTCTCAAAACACGAAGGTCCAACTTTACAAGACGCTCGTAAGACCGGTTCTCACTTATGCTTCCGAATGCTGGACATTGCCGAGTTCACAGGAAGACCTGCTCCTGAGATTCAAGAGAAAAGTATCAAGGAGGATTTATGGTCCAGTACACACCGATGGAGTGTGGAGGATAAGGACGAATGCTGAATTAGCAAGGCAATATAAGAATTCAGACATCATCAGAATCATCAAAGTAGGCCGGCTTTGCTGGGTGGGGCATTTAAGTAGAATGGCCCAGGACCAGATTCCCAAGATGGTCATAGATGAAAATAGTTATGAGACAAGGAGAGTGGGAAGACCTCGGCTCCGATGGACTGATGGAGTGGCAGCGGATGCCAGGTCCATCTTGAAGATTCACAATTGGAGAGTGGTTGCAATGAATAGAGAAGACTGGGGGACTAAACTGCAGGAGGCTCTGACTCTTCAAGAGTTGTAGCACCATGGATGATGATGATGAAAGAATGGGAATATAACATTATTATACCCATCCATAAAAAGGAAAGCACAAGCGAATGCGCTAACTACAGACGGATATGTCTCTCTCACGTCATATATAAAATATATACCTCATTTCTGGAAAAGAAGCTGAGACCTGTAGTCGAGGATAATCTGGAAAACGAGCAAGCAGCTTTCCGCCCTGGACGCCAAACCTAAGACCATATCCTTGCTTTGAGGATGTTAATAGAGAAAGCCTGGGATCCAAATAAAAGCTTATACCTTGCTTTTCTGGACATTAAAGCTGCTTTGACTCAGTACCTAGAGAGGAAATATGGAACGCCCTGAGAGTAAAGAACGTGCCGGATGGTTTGTTACTCGCTATAAAATCAACATACCAGGCACCAAAGGGCATTGTAAGAATTAACGGTCTCAAGTCGAAAAGCTTTCCGATGGAAAAAGGAGTATAGCAGGGGGATAGCCTCAGTCCTCTACTGTTCATCATCTTTATGGATGAAATAATAAAGATTTGCAAGAGAAGAACAGCAAGAGCATTGATTGCTCATTGGAATATGAGAACCATACAGGCACAAGTAATGATGAATGCCGATGACATAGTCCTTATTGCTGACTCTAGAGTTAAGCTCCAACAAGCCCAAATAGAGTGAGAAGCAGAATTAGGACGGAAAGGTATGATTATTAATTCCAGAAAAAACAAAATCCTACAAGTGGGACAACAGCCCGAACAAATCCACATTAAGTGCAAAGTCAAGGAGCTTGAAGTGGTAAATAATTCTCCTACCTTGGAACTGTGATCAGCGGAAATGGAAAAATACAACCTGAAATATCCCACAGGATAAGAAAAGCAAATAATATATACCATTCCATCAGCAACACAGTAGTATGAAAGAGAGAGGTCAAATAATATGTCAAGCTCCATATATTTAAGGTCATATATATGCCTGTTCTACTGTACGGAGCAGAGAGCTGGGTACTCCCGGACAACAAATGGAGCCGTATAACAGCGGCAAAAATGAAATACTTGCGCAGAGTGGTTTCCGAAAACCCGCAGGGATAGGATCAGGAATGAAACAATAAGGGAAGAACTAAACATTCCTGCAATGAAGGAGACCCTAGAGAAGAGACAGTTAGGGTGGTACAGGCATATGTGTAGGATGAGCCAGGATTGTGACCGACACAAATTTATAGAGGCAAAATCTGTAGGCACTAGACCTAGAGGAAGAACTAGGCTTAGCTACGATGGCTACATTACCAAGTTGGGGCAAGGGAGAGGCAAGACAATGCAGGAGATGACGACTCTTGCAGGAGACAGAAAGAGATGGAGATCCTGGGTTGGACTATCTCCACGCTGAGAGGCACAAGGAGAAAGCTAAAGAAGCAGAAAACCAGCAACCTATTCAATGCCAAACAGTTATTTTGGCTATCTTTGAGAAGCCTGTTATTTTATAGTCAGTTTTGGAGACACAGAAACAGCTGATTCGTAGGAAAAAGTGATCAAAAATAAGGATTATTATGAGCCCTTTAGTTCAAAATTACAACAGATTGCCATTGAAAAAAAATGATTAACCACTGATAGTGCCACATAAAGCTAATAATACTAATATTCATACATTTATCTCTCTCCATACTTTAGATGAAGAGCTCATTTATTAGCTAAACCTGGAACAAAAATTCCTAACAACCTACTATAAACCTTGTTTTAAAGGCTTCAGTTAACATCAATTAAACTGAGCCAAAAACAGCAAATGAGTATGTGGAGGAACAGATGTTAATATAAGTCTTAATGTTCAAGAGCACATTTCGTCACAAACTGGCATCGACAGAAGAATAAATATAACACTTCTGAAAACATACTTTCAAATCGTCAATACAATCTGGAATCTCATGATTTCTGTCTAATAGACAAACAGGTCAACAATGAAACAGATGCCCTGACTAGACGTAGAATATATGTAATAATTTATGATAAACATTCCTCTGAACAATGTTTAAAATATACAGGATGAGCTGGACAGAATCAGTCAAACTCGAGAAGTGGATTGTACACAGAAAAATATTTTTTAGGAAACTAATATATTCTTTTTCGATTTTTTTTATTTTATTGTCTAATTACAAATAAACAAAATTTCATAACTGCATTAGCATAGACTTATATGGTAGTATTTTTTGAACATTTATTAAAATCTTTTATTATTTGAAATGGTGATACATGTATGAAATCTTGTTTATAAGCCATTGAAATTTAGATGAATGAAAATCAGATGAGAACATATAAGCCTTTAATATTATTTTCCAGTTTTCAACCTACTCCTGGGGTTTAGTCTGTTTTTATTAACACATCTTGTAAAAGTAAAAATTACACCAACTACTACTTCCCAGCCAATAGCATAATATTTTATTAAACTAAATAAACAAGTAATATTAAATATTATAAGAGGATTAGAAAGAAAATTGATTATGGTAAATTGCTAACAAAATATGTTTAATACTTTCTATATTATATTATCAACTTCCGACGATTCCACCAGCGCAAGAACACAACTGGTTTCTTCAAGCAGATCAGGGTCGTCATGGATTCAGCAGGACTGAAGGATTCAGAATGTCAGGATAGAGAAACCTACAAAAGGTCACTAAACAATATAAAGGTCTTCGTGGACAAAGAACGCAATAAAAGGGGTTATGCGTGGTCGGAGGAAAGGGAGCCCAACACGCAGAGCTCATGAGGGAAGTATGGAAAAGAAGGAAGTTGAGGAAGAAAACATGATATTTGTGTAGTCTTTAACCCTTTAACTACTAACGTCGGCATATGCCGACACGCCAACTAGGTGCCACCGGTACTAATGTCGGCATATGCCGACGGGCCTAAAGCGTGCCCCTGGTACTAATGTCGGCATATGCCGACACCCCACTTTCCTCTCTATTTTTTAATGTCATGGCTTCCCGGCGCTGCCTTGCCTCATTCTATCAACCCCTCTGTAAACTTAAGCTTCTTCTTCAGCCCAACAGATGTCATAAGGATCCATTTTAAAGACTTTAAAGCCGTTCTTGAGGATAATTAATAGCTGGTAAGGGACGACTACCTGTTCTGTCCTATTCCCGGCTATTTCCACCCTTTCTATTTATTCTTGTTTGTGCATTCAGCATGAATCAAGTCTTTTTTTTACTGCCCTTAGCCATTATTTAATTTTGTGAGTTTTATTTATTTGTTAGAAAGTTATATTTTAGATAGAAATAGAAAAAACAAACTTACAGAAGATGTGTTGTTTGTAAAAAAAATATATTTGAAACAAAAATCGAGTGCCGTTTTTGTAAATACGGACTATGTATGGAAAGCTGTTTTAAAGATTACTACACAAAATTAAATTTCTAAAAAAAAAAAAAAAAATTGAACTCTGCCAGTGTCGATCCAAAGCCCGAATCAGAAAGGAGGATGGAAACAATTAAATATGAGGCAGAAAGTAGAGAAGGCCGTGATGAAAGAAGGAGCGCGCGAATGTAAAATTTGCAAAAAAGTATGCAGTACGGTGAGGCACAGAGGCAGCCGTCAATCTCAGTACCATGATTGTCGCAAAAATCATCCTTCACGCGTAGTGAAAGGGTTAAGGCCTTTTCGCGCCAAAATATATATATATATATATATAATCAACTAAATTAGAAAATAAAATCAAGAAAGGCGATTAAAAAAAGATACCTCTTCTTCAGTTGTATCAATTGAAGTGTCTATCAGGCCCATTAATAGTGTATTAACTTTTTCTGCTACTTCTTTTAGACCTATAAAATATTTAATGGACTATATTAAATCTGAAAGTTCGTCATTAAACATGATTTCTTACCAATAACTCAAAATTTAAAGGAGTTTCAAATCAAATTAAATTATTTATAGATTGAGTTAAATATTGGTTAAAAAAAAAAAAGGATTATCTTTTAACATTTGATATATGCATAGTATTTTTACTCAAGATACAAGGGCTTGATTGGAGAAAAAATTAAAGAGGACTTTAATGATACTATTAGAAAAAATAAATAAATTTTTAAAAAATAGAGCTATACAATAGGGTGTTAAGTAGAAAAACATATCTATTGGTACAGAGACTCTCCCCCTGAAGATGAAAAAAAAGAAAGAAAAAAATGACTATTGCAAAATTTAGATTCTATCCAAATATGACTAAAATTTAAAATTTATTCCATTCAAATTTCAATATTTCATAAGAACTAATACTTAATTATGTTTTTAATACCTATAAATTATAAATTAAATATAAAACTAAAACTAATAATTACGTTTCTTTGATTCTCCTTCATAAGCAAGACAAGGAAGAATAGCAGATAGTATTCCAGATGTATAAGGCAACATCACTTTTTTAGAAAGACATATAAAGTCATGTATCCATGTCAAAGCAGTGTACTGTAAAAAAAATAATGGAGATGAAAAAAGCTTATTAAGACTAATCAAACCTTTTTATTGACAAATGCAGACAAGGTGATCAAATGACTACATAACCTATTTATTTTTTAAGTGGAAACAACAGCTCAGAAAACCAAAAACTTATGGGATTGTACATTAGTACTTTCAAATTTATTGGTATTCAATATCAAATTTATTATTGCTCACCACTAATTTTTATTTATATTAATGCTAATTAGATAAATAAAAATTACCTTAATTTGAGTTAGAGGTATACAGTATAAACAAGAGTTCTATAAGATATGGAATCATTATTGTAAGAATAGTTACAGTACAAACAAATTCTTACCATTATTTGTGGAATCAATGCAAAGATGTAATATAACAAATACTGTTTCTAAAACACAAACCAACCTTATGGAATATTTCAAAAACTACTGATTGCTGAAAAGATTTTCCAACAACATGTTGGGAGTAATAAATTAAAAAATATAAAAAAAATGGAACGTTTTCATGTTTTTTATAATATAAGATTGCATCTGGAGATCATACCAATCCAAGTAATTTTACTTCATGTCAATTAAAGTTATAAAAATCATATCCAGCATTAAAAATATACTTTCCAAACAAGGGTTATTTTCATTTTTCAGATATTTGGTAATTTTGACACCGCCAGTTTTGAGAATGCCCCAACCAAAAGATCAGTTATTTTTTCCATATGACTACTTGGCACATGGGCCAATTCTAAGCCATGCATTTTCCAGTTAAATTAATGTTAAAAATTTGTTGGCTTAAATTTTGGATGTGAAAATCCTGAGTATAGAGTAAATGATGGTCAGATGATGGCTTAATACGGTAAGTATATTCTATCTGAAGAGTTAATAGCTTTCATCTTTCAGTTAAGTAAATAGGTTGCTGGATTTTTTACTAGTAGACATGCAAAGGGCGGAAGAATGCGGAAGTTTTATATTCTTCAGTTTTTTTATCACTTACAACGAAATATGGTTAAAAAAGGGGAAAAATAGTCAACTTATTAATTAAAAAGAAAAGGATAAATACAATAATTAATAATGATAATTTATTAACATAAATTACCTGCAGTAATTCATCAGGCATCTGGGCATGCAAAATAAGAACATTAATCATCAAATTAAAATCGGCACGTGAAGGATCCTTATTAATACTTCTTAAAAATTCTTTCAAAACTGTTTCACACCTAAACATCATAAAAGTATGTAGAATTATAATGAAAAATAGTAGAACTCACTGAATAAGAATCAATAAGTAATTATTACCATACATTTTTTTAATTTCAATATTCTGATCACTCAACATGTTGAAAAGTCCATCTAGAATATCAGGCAGAAATAAAATAAGTTCAATTTCAGGAACAGCATGAAGAACAGACACCCAAGAAATAATATACTGTCTAGAAAATGTATTTTTAGAATAAAGGCGTTCTCTCAAATGGGGCATAAATGCTACTAAGTCAAAAGTCGCATTTTCTGTTACAATATCCTTGAAATAAATACACATGAATAAATAAATGAATAATACATAGGTAATAAACTTAATTAAACAGGAATAAGAACCAATTGTTATAACTAGTCATATTTATAAAAGTAAATGTTAAATAGAAGGTTTTTATCTGCTATCTGTTTATTTTAAAGATAAAATAAAGGATATAAACATTATGAAAAAATGTTTCAAGAGTCAAAAATAAATAAAAAATTGTAATTGAGTCTGTGTGCATTTCTTGTTATCAGCAAAATGAATCTGATTATGATGTGTAATTAATTTGTTCCTTTTAGATATTTTGATTCTTACATTAGTGATTTTGCTAACTGTATTATATGGTAAACTTATGTTACTTTGTAATGAAACTTATGTTCTATGCTATCAACCCTACTAAACTTATGTTGGCTTTTTTGTCATCAGATATAACCTATTAAATCAAACCACATGGCACATTTTTTTATTTTATTGAATATGATAAATATACAATAAATTAAAACTTTTGTTTCTCAAACATAAAATTAAGTAACAAAACAGCTGATAAAACCACATATTTAACTTAAAATAAATAAATTACAGAATTTAGAATTTAAACAAATAAAAGTAAATAATAAATACCAAGAAGGCATGGCACACTCTAAGAGCTGCATACCTACTGATCTTATGAATTAAGGCACACTAGAAGGTCAATTGAGACGTTGATTTCCAAAAGGTACTAAAGGACGTTTTTTACGAAATTGATATTTTCACATATTTGTATTCTCATCATTTAGTTTCATCTGAATATTATGTTTGATGTTATCTAATGAATTCCCAAGTCCTTAAAAACGCGATTTAGAAATGAGGTAATTTTCTAAAAGTACTAATTACGCATTTATTTTCGCCCTAAATCATTCTAAAAAAAATCATTTCATAACTTTAATATGATGTAATTATTATAGTAAAAAAATAATTCTAAATTTTAAGGCCAAAAGACCCAAATTAGCTAGTTTAATAATATAGCAATGAGAGATTTTCGCGCTTCCTGTAAAATTTCCTAGAATGGATATAGTACCTTTTGGAAATCAACGTCTCAATTGAGATGATAACAAATATGAAAAAAATATGTTTTATAAAATTAAAAATTTAGTGACAGAATTAAAGTTCTGAATGTAATTGAGATTTCCTCTCATTTAGAATTGAATTTGTAAGCTAATTAACAAACTTCTGAGGAGAAATAAGAAATCTAATCCTATAACAGTTTGCCAAGAAACACTATTTCAAAACCAATTACTGGACTGAGTAGAGGTGGTTAAAAAAAAATGTAAGATATTTTACTTTTATAGAATTAGAATTGCATGTAGCAAATTGCATCTACAACAAAGTACACCAAATGTTTATCAGAGGTAGCATCTCAGAAATACAGCCATGAGAAGAAAAATGTCTTCATCTTACCTTCTTACATTTAATAACTGTACCTCAAAATATATTACTATGGATATATAAGCATCTTTACCGCTAAATTTACATACCCAGCTGTAACATACCCTATTTATAATTCAAATGATTGCCCAGATATTATTTATTTTATTTTAGGTATAATATCTAATTGGAAATAGATTCGCTAATATAATATATAATAAATAATATATATAAATAATATACATACATATATATATATATATATATATATATATATATATATAATATATATATATAAATTAACTAACTTACTTGGGATTTAAAGGAAAATGAAAAATAAATTCAATACCTTTAGAAGTCTATCTAAATGTTCGGATCCATTTTTAACAGCTTGATCATGGTCTGCAGCTAATTTGCTAAGATTTTTAAAGATTTCAGTGAAGTAAGGTAAAACAGATCCACGTGCCACTTTAACCACATTGTACAATGATTCACAGGCATAATATCTTATTCTTGAGTCGCTATCAGAAAAGTTAGTTAAAATTGGCCTAATTAGTGCTTCCACGTATTCTGATGAATCCTACATAAATTGAAAATTATGATATTAATAATCATTAAACTTACAACCAATTACAGCTTATGGTTATAGATTCAAACAAGTAAAAAACATATTTTTCAGTAATATATAATAAGTGATTGTGTCAGTAAATTTGTTGAGTTTTCAAAGAGATACAAATTTTAAGTACCAAGAGTCCGAAATTCTCTAAATAAATATGTGTGTAAGTGTATATCATTGTTAAACCTTGGTTCAAATTTAAAAGATGTATGAAAATTAAATTAAGAATTCATAAAAGGTCGAATTATACATTAAAATATGTATGAAAATTAAATTAAGTATTCAAGATATTTCCATAATTAAGGGCTAATCCATGATAAATCAAACTTCCAAAATTTAATTAGAACATTTTCAGTAATGAAAATCTAGAAAACTGTTTAATGAATTATAAAAATTGATACAAAAATAATTAATTTTTAATTTCACTTACTTATAAATAAAATATATATTAAGGGAAAGTATCATGATCTTGAAAATTTTCAAATTCCAGTTTTTAACAGAAATACATGTTTTAGGGTCTCCCCTGGCCCAAATGACCAAGTCTCACAAAAAGGTCTCTGTGTGTGAGCCAATATTATAAAATGTCAGTGCCTTTAATTTAGTAGAATTGAAAAAAAAAAAAAATAACCTTGATAAAAAAAAACGGGTAAATATATAAGTTGAACGAGTTTGGTATCCAACTAAAGGAGAAAAGAGCAAATAAATATTTTTTATAGCAATATTTGTATTTTCAAACATAAGAACAAAAATATAGGGATACAATAAACCACTGGAAAGCTAAAAATTTTAGAAAAAGTAAAAATTAATTAATTAAATTTAAATTAAATAAAAAAACGTAATTTAATTAATTCTTTAACCTTTTTATTCTCACTTTCCTATATATTTCATCTCTAACTGCACTTGAAAATTCTTAATTGATTTTAACAATGGAAGTAAGTGAAAGTCATGTGTTGCACGCACCAGATTTTTTTAAGAATATAACGATAGTAATATATAGTGTTGGAAAGCTTAAGATATTAGAAAAAATATTCTATTATACACAAAGTTGAATAATATAATGGATAGTGATGAAAAGCGGATAAACCTGACATTGATGACCAAGCTGTTATACGCCCTAAAAACAAACAAAAGTGGATAAAACTAAGTAATGGTTGTTAAAACCCAATGTAATTCTTTAACCTTTTTTCATATCTAACTTTATTTAAAACCTCTTAAATTGATTTTAATAACGGAGCTAAGAGAAAGTCATGTTTTGCCTGCACCAAAGTATTAATTGATATGAAAATTAAAAATTGATAAATAAAGTATCAGAAAAATTCACCTTTCCTAAGGCTATGGCAACAGCTGCTAATCCTATTAAACCACCTTTACGGAAATTAGGATTCTGAGACATTGTGAATTCATACCCCAGCACTTTGAGCAACTTTCTTATCTGGCCAGTATTATTCACAACTACGAACTCTTTAGCCATCCTAGAAAAAAAAGAAGAAAACAATGGTCATCCAAAATTCATAAACAATGAGTACCTCAGAACAATAAGAACATATTGCCACAAATATTTTCATACACAATTGAAACATTGATTTCCAAAAGGTACTATATCCACTTTAGACAATTTAACACGAAACGCAAAAATCTGTCAATTATTTATTATTGGACCAATTTACATGATTCATTTTATATTAATATCTAAAGTTGATTTTTAAGCCTGTCATCAACTTATTTTTTCAAATTACTGCACTTTTCCAATGACTTTTAAATAATATATTATGGATATAGTACTTTTTGGAATGAAATATGGATATAGTACTTTTTTGAAAGAATTAAAAGTGATATAGAATTGACAACCCACAAGAACTGAAGGGATGCGATTAAGTTGTTTAAAACAGCCTAAAAACTGATTATTAGGTTAAAACCATTCATCAAAATAATAGCGGTGATTCAAGGTGTGCTAAATGAACCAATAGAAATGAATAAAATTGAGAAAACAAAAAATTAATGGTGATATATTACGGGATTATGTGCTTCTGCTGTATAATAGGAAATATAGTACCTTCTGGAAGGAAATGAAAGGAAAGGTTACATAGGATATAATAAGTTTTTGAAGGAAATGTTTTAGCACCTTTTGGAATGAAATAAAATGTGGATTTAGTACCTTTTAGAATGAAATGCAATTTTTAAATACTTTTTTAAAGGATTTTTATGTTTTTTAGATTAAATTTGATGACGGATTTAGATAAAATTAAACCATTAGAATAAAAATATGTCAAAATATCAACTTTGAAAAAAATGTCCTATAGTACCTTTTGGAAATCAACGTCTCAATTAGGACATCATTGTTTGAGCAAAACTACATGCAATCTACATACATAATGAACTGAAAAGTCAATCTAATTATTATTCTTACACATCTTTTTCTGTAATATAATTAAATATTATAAGAATTTACAATGAATCATCAAGCCTGATCAATAATTTATTGGGATCATTAGTATTAAATAATATGTAAGTATTCTATTGCTGACATTCTTTCACAGTACAGGGCTTTTTTCATTATTATAAATAGTATAACCTTTAGTACACAATTTAGAAATATAAAAGCTTGTTTTGATATAAACCATTATGAAATCTGGTCTTTATCAGACCACTGAAAAACCAGTATTGGAAGAAAACCTTTTCCCTATGAATATTTAAAAGTGAATCAGGCAGTTACACAAATTATACTACTTCAACAACTTCATTTTGAATTGTTAGTAAGTGTACTAGTTCAAAAATGTATTCATTTTTAAAAATAGGTTATTAATTCATGATACAAAAAAGTTACTGAACTAAAAAATATTTGTAAAACCTACCAACAGCTAATTAGAGAATTATATTTTTAACTTTATTTATGTTATTATATTTTTCCTATTATTTGATATTCACATAATGATCAATTTGGGAAACTATGAAATATATTAGTAATGTACATATGCAAAGACATAATCTGGATTAAAGGAACTAGAGAAAAGAGATGCACGTAGTTGGCGTAACTGGTACTAAAGATTGCAGGTGTAGGGACAGGAAGGCCCAACTAATTATATTGTTGGGTTAAGAGTATGAAGTACCAAAAATAGATTAACAACACAAGTAATGAAATGGGAAATTGCAAATATTGAGGTGAACAACAGATTTATTTAAAAAAATATATACTGACAACTGATGGAAAAAAATATTACTGAAATGGAGTAAAAGACGCTAAGATTTAAAAAAAAAAATCTGTACCTGAAAAACCCATGAAGGGTCTTGTTTCAGTACACAGAGGTCCCTACTTCTTCTAGACCAATGGCTATTTAAGGAAATGATTAAGCCGAGATCATGCCCAGATGCCAGGCTTTCCCACAAGTTTTTGGTGCTCAGTTTATAGAGGCTGGGTGTGTTTGAAGAGGGTCGCCCTACCACAGGCAGATTTCTGAAATGATAGAATAATTATTCTGTCACAGCCGGAGTTCGAATTTGGAACCCAAAGAAGAGAAACCTAATGCTCAATCTACAGGACCATACAACTCCAATTATATTATTATTATGAACAAATTTTGAAAAAAGATTATTTGATTATTTCACAAAACCTTGAATAAATAATCAAGATCCCCAAAATATAATTAAATCTATCAACAGTTCACCAAGGTATGCCAAACATCTTAAAAATAAACATATAGATGACATAACAGTAAAAGTAGAAATTATAATGGTATGAAAATCATAAGCATAAGCATTGAAATACAAGCAATATTTAAACAATGAATCCTAGATGTTCATATTACAAAAGGGAAATATTACAAATAAATTGACATAAAACACAGCTTAAAAAAACATATTGGATATTTGAAAATGTTAAGAAGGCGCAAAAAATATATACATACATTACATTGAAATTTATTTTCTACTTAATCTGTTATGTTTCAAATGCAATTAAATAATTGTATTCCCAACAAAAGTTTTGTATTTTATAATGAAGAATTTAGCAGTATCCATCATAAACAATTTCTTTCAAATATTCTTGAAAAAGAATATTGAGTAAAACCGGCACAGGTAATAAACGAAAAAAACAAACATAGCACAGATAAAAAAAATTAAAAGCAAAGCACAAGATAAAAGTGTAAAAACATAGTTATTTCAAAGTGTGAAGAAAACTGTACTTCTCAATTTCTGAAGCTGCAGCTTTTCGTTTATCATACTGTTTGTCAATTAAAGCTCTGACACAAGCTAAACTCAGAGGAGCGTAATCGCGATCACTCATTTTAGAATCTTATGAAATCTGTCAACTGAATATATTGTCCCTAATCAAACTTAAGCGATTAGCGCTGTCAAACATAACTTGTTTCTAAGTGTAACCTTCCAATAGGACAAAGAGCTACGAATGAAGTCTATGACAAAGAACAAAGTATTTATTTTGCCTTGCCACTTCTTTGGCAATATTACAAAATCAGATGACTTCCACGTGTTAATCTACAGAAAGATTTAGTTCTTAATAGGAATAAGAATTTGGTACTGAATAAGAAACATTTATATTTACATGAATAAATTAATTCTGAATTATTCAAAATAAACGGTTTGCTTATTATTGGTCTCATGATTGGCATCGATAATACTGAAGAGATAACTCTAATAGTGTTCACTTGTCGTAATTAAAGCGACAAATAGTAAGACTTATGTAATTATATTAGGATAAACGCCTAAAAATGGAATTTTAAATTATTATGACATGTTTTTACCATTAGAGGGAATGTTACAAAAAAATGCGTGAATAATACCAGGACAGTGTCAATACATCACTTGAGTAAACTAACTACTGAGTTTTCCGGAAAATGATGGAGGATTTTAAGTTTTCTTTAAAATACTCCACTTTATAACAAACTGTTTACGTATATTGAAATATTCATTTGTATGAATGTCAACACTTATCAGTCTTATTTTAAAAAATAAATAAAAAAGTTTACCTCCGTAGTATTTCGCTGCTAAGAAATAATCCACTCTTTATTAAGATTTTTAACGCGTGATATTCGTATATTTCGGTTTACGAGTTTAAAGTCGGTCGACACGGGGCTTAGACGGCGAGAAACTTCAATAATGTATGGAGCGATGACAACATTAATGAACGGGGAGGGAAACTTCAGTACTGAAGAAAAAGAAGGTCGTGGAAGGATTCCCTCTCTTATTGACGATATTCTGCAGGCTTTGGTGGAAGAAAATGTCAGAACAACTGTTCGAGAACTTGCTCAATATACTATTTTATTATTATTTCGTGCTTTTCATACAAATCACAAAGGCAAAAGTTTATTTCATATTTTTTTTTTTAAGAAAGTGATTTCCATTTTTATCAAAGTTTTTTTTATTCTATTATTACTAAAGTTATTTATATTTATATTTAAGGTGTGTTTTTTTTATCAAAGTTTATTTTATTTCTATCAAAGGGTATTTAATTTTTATCAGTTTATTTTTTCTATCAAAGGCTATATTAGAGTTATCTAAATTTATTTTATTTCTATCAAAGGCTATTTTATTTTTAACAAAGTTTATTTTATTTTTATCACATATATTTATTTTATAATCAAAGTTATTTTCATTTTTTATCAAAGTTTTTTTTATTCTATTATTACTAAAGTTATTTATATTTATATTTAAGGTGTGTTTTTTTATCAAAGTTTATTTTATTTCTATCAAAGGGTATTTAATTTTTATCAGTTTATTTTTTTCTATCAAAGGCTATTCCAGATTTATCTAAATTTATTTTATTTCTGTCAAAGGCTATTTTATTTTTAACAAAGTTTATTTTATTTTTATCACAGATATTTATTTTATAATCAAAGTTATTTTCATAAAATTTTATCTTATTGAATTTAATTAATATATATATATATATATATATATTATATATATATATATATATATATATATATATATATATATATATAAAAGTTGCTTTTATATTTTATCAAAGTTTATTTTATTTCTACACGTCCGGTAGACGTCCGAAATATAGGCCGAAGCGTCGATGGGAGGATTGCGTTAAGGCTGATCTCGGGGGCTTGGGCTTGAACGGTGAACATTGGACGAGTCAGTGCAGGCGGAATTTGGTGGTATTGGCATCGAACCTTCGGGTTCGGTAAGCCTATTATTATTATTATTTTATTTCTATCAAAGACTATTACAATTTTATTAAAGTCAAGGTTTTTTTTTTTAAATTAACTAAGGGAATATATATTTCTTTTTATGTATTTTATTTCCATAACTATCATTAGGACATTTTTAATGATGACCTATTAGGTTCAAAACTTTTTTTAGTTTCATGCATCTACTGAATTTTAAAATTTTAATAGACAATATTTGAAAAAAATTAAGAATTTTCAACCTATATGTCACCTTCCTGACGAAAATTCTGCTTTCGTCCTTGAGAATGGTGAGTTTTTTATTTGTTCATAGTTTTCATACATCGTCTCATGTCTATAAACAATCCTATAAAGGGCCAATTTGTACGATGAACCAAAGAAAATATATCGTAAATCTGAAAAAAATTAGTTGAACATTTGAAGATGACTTGTTTAATTATTTCAACAGGGAGTCAGCTTTCCATATATGCAAAGAATGTTTGGATCGTTTCACTCGACCAAAATGTAAAAGAAAACACTTTAAAACCGAATCATTTGGCAAATAATATCATTATGATAGAAAGCTGCTTTGTGTTGAACACGTCATCAATCATATGCATAGGACATTCAAAGGCCATAGCCTTATTTTTTAATTACATTAAAAAAAATAAAGGTTTGAGGAACCTTGAACAAACCTTTCTCTATAATGTAAAACAATGTCTTACAGAAGCTTTGTAAATACAGTTTTTGGGTAGTCTTGAAAAGAAAGTCATCGTTTATTAATTAGGTTATTTTTATACTAATGTTTACCATTAGCCGAATTCTGTGAACAGTAAAATTAACATTTCGTGAATGTTGAATGATGGAAATCACTCCTTAATTAGTAAACTAGGGAGGAAGTTTTGAAAGACTGGGATAATCTTTCCATTTAATTAAGTCAAGAGGAGGTAGAAGGCTGGGATATTAATCTCAACTCTACTCAAACTCATTGTGTGTGCTTTAGAAATCTTAGCAACCCTCCCAACACCTTTGTTGCTGAGATGTCTGTCATGTTTGTTGAAATGAAGACAACTTTTTTGAATTATAATATCTTGTAAAACATCAAAATTGTCAAAAGAGGTGATTTTTGAAAGAAATGGTTCTTAAAAAGGAGGATTAAGTAGTAAATCCACAAAAAAAGTTTTCAATGTGTGATTCGACAGCAAGTCTAAGTGTGATCAGTAATTAAGACGTTGATTTTTAAAAGGTACTTAAAATTAAAAGGAAATTTTTTTTGAAATTGATATTTTGACATAAGTGTATGATAATGGTTTAGTTTTATCTAAATCCGTCATCAGATTTTATCTAAAAAACATAGAAATCCTTTTAAAACGTATTTAAATGTTGCATTTCATTCTAAAAGGTACTAAATCCACATTTCATTTCATTATAAAATATACTAAAAACATTTTCTTCCAAAACATACTATATCCTATGTAAACAGATATAATCTTTCCTTTTAAAAGGTACTATATTTCCTACTATACAAAAGAACCACCTAACCCCGTAATATATCACCATTAATTTACGGTTTTCTTTATTTTGAGCATTTTTATTGGTTCATTTAGCTCGTTTTGAATCACTGCTATTATTTGAATGAATAAATGAATGAAAAAAGAACTTTATTCTGGGACTAAGTCCCTTGAGAATAATACACATGTACAAAAAAAATAATGATTACAACTGGCCAAAAAACACATAAAAAACTAATAATATTAATGATTACACAAATTATTTACAATTATTTTAATTGATGAAAAGAGAGTGAAATGAAAAATATAAATTTTAAAAAAAATATAGTAATATCTAAATGTAATATAGAACTAACAAACCAAAAAAAACAACAAAAAAACAAAGAACATTAGAATAATTGAAAATAGAAATGAAAATAAACTTTACTATCATTTATGGTATGAAGTGTAGACATTTCTCACATCACTTTAATCGCTGTACTGAAATTAGTTGGCATCTGATTGGGAAGCAAGGTGTTTAAAAAGGAGAGATTTGAAAGAAGATTGGGAAGGAGCATGGCGGATGTGTGATGGGATGGTATTCCATAAGAAAGTGGACCGGGCTAAGAAGGAAAATTCATATTTTTTGGTTCTATGGGAAGGCGTATAGAGGTCGGAAAGAAGGGATCTGGTTTCCTGAGTATGGATTGTGGATTTAAATTGCAGGAGACTATAGATGTAAGAGGGGCGGTGGGAGCGGATGACTTGATAGAGAAAGGAACCAAGGAAATATTGCCTTCGAATCGGGGGAAATAGCCAATTTGACTCATCATAGAGGTGGGACACATGTGACCGTCTAGAGGTACCGAAGACAAATCTTAAGAAACACTTCATGACTCGTTTCAATCTGCCCTCAAGCAACCTCGAGAGCCCACCATATACCGCACAACTATAGTCAAAATGGGGGAAAATAAGAGAGGATACTAGGAGCTTCCGGGAGGATTGTGGGAGAAGGTGACGGGACCGCTGAAATAGTTTTAGTGTGCTGATCGATCTTTTGGAAATTTGGGCAATATGGGGTTTCCAGAATAAGTTTTGGTCAAGGATTATTATTTGTATCATTAGTTTTAACCTTCTAATCAGTTTTTAGGTTGTTGTAAACAACTTAATCACGTCGCTTCGGTTCTTCTTGGTCCTCAATTAAATTAATTGTTTTCATAGTATTTCATCTTGCAGCCACATAAATTGGATATAAAAATTTTCAAAAACTCACATTTTAATAGAACAGTGGTATTTTATCCAGCAAATGGTTGGAATCAGAATTCCCTGACCTTGCTAAATATGAGAAGAAAAGCCGTGCCTGATCTAACCTAATAGAATTTTTTTATGTTTAAATTAAACTTCTTTATTTATAAGTCTTTATAGTTAAATGTTGTTTACACTTAGTTAATAATGTGAATATGTTTGGTAAATTCACAGAAATCATAAGTAAAAGCTCATTAAGAATTTCATAATTACATACTTTCTCATTATTGCGCAAAAAATAAATAAAAGGTCCTTTGAATATTCGCTTTCTTTATGAAGAATAGACAATAAAATCTAGTTGATAAAAAGATGAGTGAGAATAGGGAAACTAACACACATAACTTAGTAATTAACACTATAAAGACGTTAGTTATGAGTAATGTTGTATGAGGAACGTTATAATGACTGTTATCTCGGTTTATATTCTTCCAAAAATTACTATATCCACGTTTTATTCCAGAAAGTACTATATTCATATTTTTTTTTTTTTTTTAAAGTTATAGAAAAGTGCAATAATTTGGAGAAATAAGTTGTTAATATATTAAAAAATAAGCTTTAAATTTTAATGAAAAAAAAATCTAGTAAATTGGTCCAGTATTAAATCAATGACAGATTTTCGCTTTTCCTGTATAATTGTCTGAAGTGGATATTGTACCTTTTAGAACTTAACTTCTCAATTGTTTCTCGTATAATTTATAAAAAACGGATTGGTTATTTAGCTATTCTCTCGCCCCTGGAGCAGTCTTTTCATAGCTATTAATTAGATTAGTGAATTAGATCTAAAATTAATTAAAAGGAAGTAGCCCATGTGAAGTAGAATTTTGAGCGGCTAAAGCCTGTTTTTCCATTAAATCGTGGAATAATTGCATCGTGGATACTATGCATATTGAACCTTTTTACGATTTTATCAAAAGTGGATCAAACGATTTTGATTATACTCTCTAAATTGATGTCATTAATTGGGCTTTAATATCATATAAGTTTCGTTATGAATGAAATTGTCTGACAGGGCTTAAATACCGATATTTTAGAATTCCTTCCTTAAAGTACCTTTAATTCTTTAGATTTAAAAAAATTAACCATATCATCTTTTTGATGAACATTTAAATGTGCAAGTTGAACGAATTTGATTATAAGCTTAAAGAGAAAAGAGGAAAAATATTTTTTCTCATACATATATATTTTTTTCTGAACATCAGAATAGTAACAGGGATGTATAATATATACTTGGAATGTTAAGGACTTTAGAAAAATTGTTATCTTGTGTACAAAGTTGTGGAAGGTAATGTAAAAAAAAAAATATGAGTTTTCGTACATAAAACTTTTATGTTGTTATGCTTTTAATTTAAAACATATCTTTTCAACGAAACCGATTATAATTATTCAAACCTTTTTCAACTCTATAACTAACTAAATTAATATGATTTTTCTTAATCTGTTTCTAACAACCGACGTAAGTGAAAGCGAGTATTGTCTGCACAAGTCTTTTATTTTATGTTTTCTGTGTCTGGGATGTGATGTAATAAATTTCACGGCATATAATATTATTTGTAGTAATATTTAAAAATAATAAAGTAATAGAGAATATGTTTATCTCCTAGAGTATTTGACTTTTATTTCAATCTGGTTCTATTATGCCTTAATGGCCACTCGACATAATCTATTTCTTCGGGCGAAGTGCTAGGGTCTTTCCCCTTTATGGAATTAGAAAATGACGAATTTAGTCTTATATGTTTTGTTTGTTCCTTATGAAATTGGTGTTTCGTTTTAATTATAATAGCATTATTTTTTATGTTTAAGTGAGGCACTTTATTTGTTATTCAAGCTATTCTGTTATTTATTTTATATATTTTTTAAATATATTCCATCCCGTTTACCGGGATTACAATTTCTTTTTTTTTCATTTTGACAAATGAGTTCAAATACATTTTTAACTCATCTAGTTGGTGCTGTTATCCAAATATGGCGAACATTTTAAATTAAATACAGATCAAAATATATTTGAATCGCACAGTTGATAAACCTAAGAGGTCACTTATTTCGTTCTTCCCAAAATTGTAAGACCCAAAAAATGTTATTTGTCGGGTCTTTCGATTCAAGGAATCATTTAGTCTCAAAACCAGCTAAGATTTCCGGGATTTAGATACAACAAGAAATGCGTTCGTGGAGAAATTCCAGATTCTATTACCAATAACTAGAAAAATAAATTCAAGAGGAATATTAATTAATTTAATTAACTTTTTAATAGTTTAAATTTATTTGAATAATTAAAGAACTTATATCTTCTTAATTATTAGTTTATTAATCAATAGCAGATCATTCATATTCCCAAAGTTTCCAGGCAATGCGTTATTCTCTAAGGAAGATTGTTTTTTGGTGTTTATCCATACTCATATGACTGACCTTCAAAACGTATGAAAAATTGATGATTTTTTATTGCTCAGTAAATTTATAAATAAGAAGAATTAAGTTCTTAAATTATTCAACTAAATTCGAACAATTCATTTTATACAATAAGTTAATACATACGAAAATGGACAAAGAACACCAAGGTGAAGAGAGAAGAAAAATTCAGTTTATTAATATAATTTATTTATGCTACTGCGGCTAATCAGACTATGCTAATGCTGGAGTCCTCAATTTTGCCTAACTAGGTTTAATTATGAACGGGATCTTAAACGAGTACCTAACATCACACATGTTTAGGACCTCGATTTTTAAGTTCCCCGAAGGATGAACAAACCTTGAGTCCGTTACCTTGAAGGTTCTACTAGGGCGTAAAATAGAAGGCTATTATACTAGCCAAAACACCACAGGTGACCCTAGAGAAGAGAATTTATATGTTTTTATTAACTAATTAAAAATATGTTTGCTCTTTTCTTCTTTAGTTGGTTATTAAATTTGTTCAACTTATGTTCAGACTATTTCAATCAGAATGAAACTTACACCATATAAAGCCAATTAGATTTTACATCGATTTAGAGAGTTTAATGATAATCACTAAAGTTTATACAATGTTTTTCACGTTGAATTTCTTTCCACAACTTAGTATATAAGGTAACATTTTTTCTTGAATCTTAAGATTTCCAACGATGTTGTTCATATATATTACTATTCTTATAAATGAGGAAGTAATTAAACAAATTATTTTCTGGATTAAAGATGTAAGAGAACTGGCTAAAAAAAAAAAAATAATATTCCTATAGGCATACAACCTAACAACAAACATAACTGGGCTCTAATCCTACACTAATTTAGAGAATCCCTGACAGGTATTTATAGATCCAAATTTATACAAAGGGCCGTAGTCTCAAAAAAATGTTTGTATATAAAAGCTTAAATTATGATTATGGGACGCAATATTTGTTTGATACCAAATTAAGTTTCAATAGTTTGAAATAGATTTATAAAGTTAGATATGAATTGGTATACCTGAAATATAATAGATTTCGGTCAAATAACAATGTGATATGCTCGCTTTGTAATAGAAGGGAAATAGATAACACGTTTCATTTCCTCGCTACATGCCCCATTTTGTGTGAGATTAGAACAAGGTGCTTCCGAAAGAATTAAGTGTTGATACATCGACGAAGTAATAAACTTCCTTAACGACCAAAACTGGATGGATGTGTATAAATATTGTAAACTAGCATGGCCTTATAGATATAAACTTATAAAAGAATTTAACTATATTTAAAACTTGTAATATATATATATATATTAGTAATTGTTTATTATTATTGTTTCGTGGTTAACAATACTATAGTTCTATTAATGTTTTTTTTTAATAAATTGCAAGATTGTTACATTTTTGTTGTAATATGCTGAATAAAACTTATCTATCTATCTATTACTATTTTTATTCTCTATATTGAGGATTTATAGTCGACTGTAGAAATTATCATAGGTAGAAATAATCGGGTGTCAGTCTTTTTTTAATATTTTAATTTTGCCGACGTTTCGGCTCAAACTTGTGAGAATAAAGTTTATGCTTGACATGGCTCAGTAATGCCTGATGATGGTTCACAAGTTTGAGCTGACACAACGCAAATTGGGAAAAAATCACGATTTAGTGGTAATTCAATAACTTCTGATCTAATAAAGATAAATTAAAAATACTCTCGTTACATTTTCTAATATTTTTAATTATTTTTCAAAGTTACTGATTTCATAAATTTTTTTGTATTTGATCAATTTACCTTATAGGCTATTTTTGGATTTTGCCTATATTAATTAAAAAAAATATGTCGTATATTACTTTAATCCCTGCTAAAGTATTATTACCCGTAACCAAAAGTGTACGAAACGATGTGTTATCTTCAAGCTTGAAATGTCTTTAAAAATGTAGAAAAATATTGTTCATATACTAGGTTAAAAAAAAAAAAAAAAAAAAAAAAAAAAAATCATTAAATTTTTTATTGGAAACATTTAAAAATACCATGATACAATTTGAACGATCAAATGTGATCGATCAGTGTTATATCGATTTAAATATTTGACGCCATATTTTTTTAACATTAATTTAGGCAAAATACTAAAATATGCCTCATATTTCATAATTTGTATTTTCTTTGTTCCATTGGAATAAAAAACAAAAATTATTCACAGGATAAGTATCGAAAATATATTATTTTTTAAAGTTAAATCTGTCGATTTTTTACCTTTAAACAATAATTCCTTATAAATTCTGTATACGTCGCAAATTCCTGAGTAATACAATTATAAACACAGAAGTCTCTATAAAAACGGATAATAGATCATTTCTGTCGATTCTAATACTCCCATATAGAGTAAATTGATAAAATACAAAAAAAAATGTATGAAATCAGTAACTTTGAAAAATAATTAAAAATATTAGAAAATGTAACGAGAGTAATTTTTTTACACTCACTAATAAAGAACATTCTCTACTCATAAATGAAAAAATAATTTTTAATTTATCTTGATTAGATCAGAAGTTATAAAATTTTGGCCACTAAATCGTGATTTTTTCCCACAGTGCGACGGCAAAATTAAAATATTAAAAAAGACTGACTCCCGATTATTCGCTCTTTTCTCCTTTAGTTAATTATCAAATTCGTTCAACTTGTATATTTATGAAGTTACATTTTGTAAACAGAATAATTTATTTATAGTGGTTTTGTATAGTGGATAAATTAAACAAAATTTCAATTTAACAATATATAGACAATAAAACGCATAAGACAAAGAGCAAAATAGTTTAAGTTGAGGCATGTCCTGGAACAAAGCGATAAGTTGGTTAGTGTTGGAGGGTGGTGTTAAATGATCTGGAATGGTACCACTGTTTCACAATTAATATCTCATTCTGCTCCTAGGCTGCCGGCTGATTAATAACCACCACCAACCGCCTATGTCTGTTCACTCCTCACCCTCCCCATGAATTATATTTTAAATCTAGACAGAATATCCAGGAAGGATTCAAGTACTTGGAAAGGACTTGCTGTTTATTAACAGTATCCATTCTCTGAAGGATGTGATGATTCGGGGGGCGATCAAAATATGTTATAAAATAGTGAAGAATTATTTATTATCCAACTTTTCGACCCACGTTGCGGGTCTTAATCAGGGCTAAAAAACAAAACAAGATATAATGTAGATGTTAGTTAAAAAAATTATCATGAGAAATTACAAGAATAAAAATAAATAAATAAATAACAAAAAAGAATAAAATAAAGGGTAGAAAGTAGTGAGTTAAGGAATGATAACAAAAGATAAAAAAAAGAAAGAGATTCATAATGTAATGGAGAGTGGCGTAAATTCATTAAAAGTGAGTAATTATTGTAGGTATTATGAACAGAGGAAGTCCAATTTGTCTGGCTTCATTTGATACAAAATTATTAAGTAACTATAAAAGTTAGTATAAATAAAAGATATAAATAAACAAATAACATCAAATAAGGCAATGTTGTTAAATTAGGTCATTTATATTAAATTAATAAAATTATTTGTTAGCTTTATAATATATCGTATATTTAAAATAATATATTCATATAATTTTTATGTTGTATACTTTGTACTATTCAAACATTGCTATAGCCTTATTTTGTTAAAAGTTATATTGTAAAACTGTACAAATCTGTTATTCTTAAGGGACCCAGTCCCAGAATAAACATTACTTTCTATTCTATTCTATTTTATTTCTATTCTAATTTATATTTTTTTGTTGCTTACTGCTACATGTGCTTTTTAATTTTCATCTATCCCCTACACTAGTCCCCAATAATCGACAATTAAAAAGGACATGAAGCAGTAAGCTACAAAAAAATGTAAAGTAATAGATAATGAACATATAACAAGTCTTGAAAATTGTATGTAGTTGTTTAGCTGTATATATGAATAAAGAAATGATGGAGGAATTGAATGCTTCATCGAATATGTAAAAATAATAAAAAACTTCCTCCAGTTGAACTAATCAAAGAAACATAACAATATAAAATACAAAACATATTTCAACAAGGGAGGTAACAAGATACTAATTCACTACGTTATCACCTCTAGATACCTCCAACAGTAATAAATTACAATAAAAATTTAAACAAAATAAGGCAATATTAATATGTGAATAACACAATTGTATACAACATAATGATTATATGAATATATTATTTTAAATATACGATATATTATAAAGCGAACAAATAATTTTATTAATTTAATATAAATGACTTAATTTAACAACATTGCCTGGCATAATAATAACTGTACTAATAAACCTATTTGATGTCATCTGTGTTGTTGTTTTTTTTTTGTATCTTTTATTTATATTAACTTTTATAGTTACTAAACTAAATATTATGTATCAAATAAAGCCAGACAAATTGGACTTCCACTGTTCACTGGATATTATTCTTATTGGACTAAATGTCCCAGAATAAAAATAAAAATAATTTTTCATTAATTCGTGTGAATATTTATGCTATTACAAACATGTTATTCGTAAGGGACCCAGTACCAGAATAAAAATCACTTTCTATTCAATTATATTTTATTTCTATTCTAATTTACATTTTTTTTTGGAGCTTACTGCTACATGTCCTTTTTAATTGTCATATATTAGCTACACTAATCACCAATAGTCGACAATTAAAAAGGGCACGTAGTAGTAAGCTACAAAAAAATGTAAATAAATAGATAATGAATATAAAATTCATGAAAATGGGGAATAAACTCTGAAACGTCGCACAGTTGAAAATATGACCGATTTAGGTGGACGATATTCTGAAACTTGTCCATATTTAACCTTTGGGGTCCCAGATTACGGAAAAAAAAATTATAAAAAATAATTAATTTTTGGACACGATTAGCGAGCGCACTGTTGTCAAACATCAAATTTATTAGCTAAAATCTAAAACTACCCGTTTTTACGTTTGAAGTCCCAGAATAAGGGAAAAATAATACAAAAGATCTAATTATGGCTCGAAGCCGCTGAAACCTGCTAATAGATGTATTTTATATAATTTAGGATGATTGTAGTGTCTGTGACGATTGACAGTGTTGTGTCTGGAAAAAATTATGTATCACCCAAAACGCAAAAAATCGCAAAATTCTTTGTAATATTTAAAGACTAGAAGAATTGATGAAACAAATCCTTGGGGTAACTTGGGGGTTATATAGTTTTTCGTTAATGAATAGGGGCTTACATTTACAAATTGCTAAATTAACTCTACAGGTAGATTGCAATGTATGATCAAAAACGAATGTGGAAATATAATGTCTTACCTGTCTCAGCAATGTCCAATGTTAAATGAAAGCAAAAAGACTTAGAGCTGAACACAATAAGTGGCCATCGAATAAAGATAATCCCACTGCCGGTTATTAGGCACTTGTGCGAACAGGAATGATTCACTCATTTACTATTTATTTGTAAACACGGTATGGCGGGTAATATTAGTATTAAGGGTCTTACCAACTATTGATAAAAAGGTGAATCACTTGAAAATTCCAAACTTTTATCCACCTAAATTGGCAATTTTGCCCAGTGTGCTTCGAAGAAAAGTGACGAGTTGTATAGTTGGATATATGAATAAAGAAATAATGGAAGAATTTAATGCTTTATCAAGAATTTAAAAATTGTTATTTTGTATTATTTATTTGTATGGGGAGTACCCCGAAAGCAAATAAAGTTATTCATTCATTCATAATTTGTTTTAAGCAAATCATTGTATTGCGCATACCAGATTATAACTTACGAAGATACTCGCCGGGCCTAGTGGAAATAATATTTCCAGATGACCATTCCCGTTACAAGACATTACCCACTTTTCCGTAAATAAGGTTAGGTTTTGCTAATACATTGAGAGGGGTGCCGGACAGGGGGCTGGCGGTGAATCATGGAGGGGCCGGCAAATTGAGATCTACTGTAGTCCTGTCCTTTTCATAAAAACACCACTTCTCGTCCGCTATCATACTTCCCCCACTCCTTTACCTGTACTCTGTTTACCTCCAAAGTATCGATTTTACCCTTCTTGCAATTTATAAATCTTTGAGCAACATCTTAGCCCTGATCGTGGAAAACACATGTATCCTAGGGGTCTTAGATTTGTTCGTTACCTATCATATTTAAGGGCATTTAGCCGTCTTTACCCTCCAGTTGATAGTTACTTTTTTCGCTCTAAATATACTTTAATTTAATGAATTTTAAGGTTTTGTTCTTCCATTACTGCAAATAGTCACTTTTCTCTTCCTTCACTCTGTTTAATAGTTCTTACATTGACTTTAACAATCGAGGTTACTGAAAGTCGTGAATTTCCAGCACCACATCATTATTTACAAAATGTAACTTCATAAATATACAGGTTGAACGTATTTTATAACCAAGTAAAGAAGAAATGACCGAAAATATTTTTTTCATGTAATTTTTTTCCGAGCATAAGTATAGTAATATAGATGTACAATATCGTTAGAAAGCTTAAGATTTGAGAAACAATGTTACCTTATATACTAAGTTGTGGAAGGAAACTCAATGTGATAAAAAGGGTATAAACTTAAGTGATTATCATTAAATTGATGTAAAATCTAATGAGAATCAGCTGATGCGCTCGATGATAACAGTCATACGTTACTTCGTCTCTCAGATTTTGCTTTTTTCAGTAGGAATTCGCTTGAGTTCAGTCTGGAAAACATCACTAGACCTCAGGAATACTACAGCAGTGAATATTGGAGAAATTTCGGTAAGCAAAGTCATAATTTACTTTGTACAATCACGAAAAAGTGAAAGGAGGGTCACTGATCAGCTGATTGCCGCTAGCTCGGCAAGCTCGGGCTTGCTTTTATTTTCCTTATCTTTCTTTTATTTATTTTTTTTTTCCTTCTTATTCTTATTCCATTATATATTTATTCCTATTTTTTTTTTTTTTTTAATCAATGCGATATTTTCATCAAGTGATGTCCTCGAAAGTTACAAGTAAAAGATCTAGATCTGCAGGTTCAAACTCGTCTTCCACAAAACAGAGACCTCGCCGTGATAATAATAAAAAAAATGATTCCACCAGCGACTGCTTCAGCTACCTCTTTAGGATCTGAACCACAGCCTAGCACATCATCACAAGGATTATCTGAAGAATCGCCGTTTTTTACACCGAACCCATTTCAGATCCTTCAAATTGAAAAAGAAACAATGGAATCTTCTCCTATACCAAAAGAACCACAACCTCCACCAATATTTGTTAAAAATATTAAAAACTTTCAACTACTGTGTGCGCATCTAAATAAATTAACCGATCCTAACAGTTATTATTGTATAAGTAGAACCAGTGATACTAAAATATCCCCGACTACCGCCGAAACCTACAGAAAAATAGTAAAATATCTGACGGAGACCAAAGCTGATTTTCATACATATCAGTTACGCCAGGAGAGAGCTTTAAGGGTTGTAATTAGAAACCTACACCCTTCGACACCAGCAGCAGCTATCCAAGAAGAACTGACGGAGATAGGCTACAAAGTGCGGCAAGTCACCAACGTCCTAAAAGATAAAATTCCACTGCCTCTATTCTTTGTGGACTTGGAGCCATCAGCAGGAGTCGAAAAAATTTATGACCTCAATAGATTATACTATACTAGTGTAAGAGTTGAAAAACCTACACTAAGAAAGAAATAGTGCAGTGCCACAATTGTCAGGCATATGGTCATACTAGAAGTTATTGTCACCACATACCACGCTGTGTGAAATGCGGTGAACAACATAAGTCAGAAGAATGTACAAGACCAAGATCAACACCCGCTGTTTGTGCTCTGTGCCTCAAGGACCACCCGGCTAGCTACAAGGGATGTCAAATCTACAAGAACCTCAAAAGCAGATACCAAAAACTTCAGAATCTGGATGAAACAGCTGAACCGATCAGAAGCAGAAGACAACCTTCAAAAACAATTGATTCCAATGCTACATTTGCCCATCTACTTGGAGGTGGGAACCAGAACAAAGAGGCCGAGGCCCTGCCGGAACAACGCACACTTCAAAATCCTCAAACCGTTCCACAACCAGCTATTCCTCAAAATTTACCCAACCCTCAAAAACCTCATCCGCATCAAATTTCTCATATTCCTCCTCCATCAAATGTCTCAGACCTTACAAGTTTGATGACATCCTTCATCACTGAAATCAAATCCCTCGTTATGCCGCTAATATCACTACTTACTAATCTTGTATCAAACTTAATCCCTTCCTTAAAAAATCCTTAAATGACTTCACCTAACTCCTTATCCATTCTCCTATGGAATGCGAATGGTGTTAGAAATCATACTGACGAACTTACAGCTTTATTGCAAGACAAAAACGTTGACGTAGCACTTATTACTGAAACTAGACTAACCACTAAACAGTTCTTCAAAATACCTCAATACGTAACATACCGTTCGGACCACCCAGACGGCAAAGCCCATGCCGGTACTGCTGTCATTGTGCACCAGTCCCTCTCTCATCACTTACTCCCACTTCCTACCTATGATTTCCTACAAACCACAGCCATAGTAATCAAAACTTTTTCCTTTCCGGTAACCCTTACATCAGCATATTGCCCTCCCAAACACTCCATTTCCAACACCGAATTTGTATCCTTTCTAAATTCCTTAGGAAATCATTTCATTCTGGGTGCAGACTTAAATGCCAAGCATCAACAGTGGGGTTCGAGAACCACGAATTCTCGTGGACGAAATTTGCTGTCTGCACTCAACTCCCGTCATTTCAATCTCCTACCTCCTGATTCCCCTACCTACTGGCCAACCGATCCCAACCGTAATCCTGACATCCTTGACTTCTTCATTCACAGCGGATTAGGCTCCCTCAACTTATCTGTAACTCGACTTGATGAACTATCCTCAGACCATAGTCCACTGATCCTAAAAGTATCTCTCACTCCAATTCCAAAACCTATCCCACCGTCATTTATCCGAGGCCCTGTCAATTGGAACCTATTTCGCCAAATCCTGACCGATAATATTAACCTCAGAGCAACCCTCAAAACCCCAGAAGACCTTGACGATTCCGTCTACTCCTTCACCACCGCCATTCAGCAAGCTGTCTGGACTGCCTCCTCCCCTAAGCATTCCAATATAACTCCTCACCAAAACCATTTGCCTCAACACCTTAAAGACCTTATCCATGCAAAACGCCGTGCCAGATCATTATGGCAGCGCACCCGACACCCAACAGATCGCCGCTCCTATAACTCCTATTGTAGACAATTGAAGCAGGAGTTGGCGACCTTCCGTTCCCAGTCCTTTAATTCCTACCTCTCCTCTCTGTCAGCTAGTGACAATTCCCTGTGGAATGTCACGAAGAAGATTTTAAAATCCCATCAAGTTTCCCATCCTCTCCGGCGTGGTGATGACTCCTGGGCTGCGTCTGATGAAGATAAAGCCGAGGAATTCGCCACACACCTCTCCAAAGTATTCACTCCTCACCCGGAATCCCAAAGCAATCATACCGCAGCAATACAAGACTTCCTTTTGTCACCAATACCTCTTTCCCTACCTCCTAAAGCTATTAATCCCTCTGAGGTTAAATATCTTCTCCAGAAACTGACCCCCGTAAATCTCCTGGACATGATCTCCTTACCCCCCAGATCCTCCGTCAACTTCCGCAGAAAGCTATTATATTCCTAACCTATATCTACAATTGCATCCTGCGCACCACCTATTTTCCTCTCTTGTGGAAACATTCCACAATCATTCTCTTCCTAAAACCAGGTAAACCTTCCAGCAACACTTCATCTTACAGACCTATTAGTCTACTCCCCATCCTCTCAAAAGTCTTTGAAAAACTCCTTCTAAAACGAATCCTGCCTATATTAGAATCACAAAATCTTCCTTCCCATCAGTTTGGTTTCCGTGCTCATCATTCCACTGTTCAACAAGGACTCCGAGTTGTAGACCATATTTCCTCAGCCCTTGAATGCAAAGAGTATTGTTCTGGTGCGTTTCTGGACATAGCGCAAGCTTTTGACCGGGTATGGCACACCGGATTATTCTTCAAGCTTAAAACGCATTTACCCCAGTCTCTATACCTCATTCTACGATCCTATCTCTCAAACCGCTCCTTCCGAGTTCGCTGTGGTGTAGAATTTTCTAGCTTTTATTCCATTGAGGCCGGTGTTCCTCAAGGCAGCGTCTTGGGACCCGTCCTCTACATCCTTTACACTGCTGATATTCCTAATCATCCTGACACCTTTCTGGCAACATTTGCAGATGACACCGCCATCCTATCATCCAATTCCGATCCTGAAATAGCATCCTTAATCCTGCAAAGACACCTTTGTCTTATCGAGGACTGGTGTAATGCTTGGCGTATTAAGGTCAATGAAAGCAAATGCACCCACGTCACCTTCACCCTTCGACGTAAATCCTGTCCAATGGTTCATTTCAATTCCATACCGCTTCCTTCCTCAGACACAGTCCGGTATCTTGGCTTACTACTAGATAAAAGATTGACGTGGAACCCACATACAAGACTTAAACGAAAAGAACTCAACAGACGATTCGGACAGTTATACAGACTACTAAACAGAAAATCTAAGCTTACAGTTGACAACAAATTATTACTTTACAAGACAATACTGAAGCCAATCTGGACCTACGGACTTGAACTGTGGGGACAGCTAAACGTTCTAACATCAAACGCATTCAATCCTTTCAATCCAAAGTCCTGCGAATAATAGTAAATGCTCCTTATTATGTATCCAACTATACCTTGCACCACGACCTTAATGTTCCATTTATTTCAGACCTGATTCCATCTAAATTTTCCAAATTCCACCAGAACCTCATTCATCATCCTAATCCTCTAGCACAATCCCTATCCAGCTCCACTCATCCATACAACCCTCCTAGAAGGTTGAAACGGCAGTGGCCCCGAGACACATTGTAAACATCTATTCTGGAGTTCTGACACTGGTCAGATTCTCCTCTCATGTGCGGTGTGATTGTGGCTGTGGCGCCCTCACTTAGCTTCCGCTGGCTCTCACCAGTGATGCGGCTGAGAGAGAGGCGCTGGGATCCTTTGGGCTCTGCTTGTCCTTCCACAAGTGGGGGGACAAGCCCCTCCGGGGTTCCCGAGCTGATTGTAAATATTGTACATAGGTATGAATGAGACATGTTTTGTTTATTTATTTGTTAACTTCATTTATTTGTATTTATTTTGTCTATAAATTTTGTTATTGTATACGTTTATTTATTTTGATTTTATTTTATGTAATTTGACTTTCCTTTTGTTTATATTGTAAATATTGTATGAATGAGATCCTGTAGCACTATTATTATTGTCTATTATAACAAATTGTAATATATACGAATAAAAAAAAAAAAAAAAAAAAAAAAAAAAAATCTAATAGGCTTTAATTAAGCTACCATTAATAACCAACTACTTAGTATTGATGAAAAATATGGGTAAATAGATAAGTTAAACGAATTTGATAACCAACTAAAGAAGAAAAGATATTTTTGTATATAATTTTTTTATTCCAATATAAGAACAGTAATATAGATGTATAATATCGAAGGAAACCTTAAGATTTGTGAAAAAAATGTTATCTTACATACTAAGTAAGGTGTTTAATAGGGCATAAACTTAATTATTGTACAAAACAATTTTATATAGTTCTATTATTGAATCTAAAACGAATGTTTCTAATGAAACTGAAACTAACCTCTATTTTTTTAAAATATTATTTGTATAAGGTTGCCAGGCTTGGGAGATTCAGATGGACAGGCCATGTAGCAAGAATGGAGGATATGCCGATCACCAAAAAGATTCTCTCCGAAGAAATTCATGGCGGAAGAAGAGTGGAGAGGGCTAACCTGAGGTGGATGGGTGCTGTCACAGAAGATGCTAGGACCTTACTCAGCGTTAGGGACTGGAGAAATGCTACGCAAGATTAAGGCGGAGACTACTGGAGGCGGCCCAGAGTCGGTGACGAATTGCTGCGCCAGATGATGATGATGATGATGATTCCAATATAAGAACTGTGCTGTATGTATGACGTGTATATAGGTATGAGAGATTTATATACTTTGTATACATTTTATTGATTCCGTATTGTATATATATATTTTTTTTCAGTGGCGCGACAGGCCGTGCAGGCCCTGGGCCTCGCGGTGTAATCTCCTGGGAGTTTATACTCGCGTTTCACGATACAATTTATAGTGTAGGGTCGTCACTCCCTACGCCTAATTTTGTGAGTGGCCACCATTTGGCTGACGGGTCTCACATACCTGGAGGAGAGGCTGCGAGTGAATCCCCATTACATTACATCCTTATAAAAGCCCCGCCGGGACTGGGATTCGAACTCGCAACCTGTAGCATGAGAAACTAGCGCGCTAGCGACTCAGCCACGGGCTCCCCTATTGTATATATATTTTTTATTATTATTTTATAATATTATTGCTGTGTAAATATTGTATGAATGTTGTATTTCATCACTATTATCATGGTCCTAATTGGGACAGATTGTAATGTTATTCAATAAAAATTGTTGTTGCCATAAACTTAATTATTGTACATATTAATTTTATGTAGTTTTATTATTGAATCTAACATAAACGAGATATTCAGTTCTCTATTGATGTTTTTATTAGTTTTGTTTCAAATTAATACGTAATAAATTTCTTTAAATATTCTGTAGTTGACCCTGCAATGAATATAATAAGTTATTAAGGTAGATTTTGGGCTGAATAAATTCTTCCATAAATATTCAATTTTTTATTTCATCAGCATGACGTTTCGGGATATTCTCCCATCTTTAGAAGTCTTGTTATATATTCAGAACTCCCAACATTTTCACTAATACACACATTCAACTAGGTAAATTATTAAAAATGAAGTCAATATTTAAAACATCAGATCTGAGCAAGAGTATTGAGTATTTATGGAAGAATTTATTCAGCCCGAAATCTACCTTAATTATTATACGAGATCTTCCGTTGTTAGAATATATTGATATAATGAATATAATAAGGAAGTTATGGCTCGGGTGGCAGTAAAAATAACTGTAAAAAAACTGAAACTGTACTGTAATTTAATTTATATTATATTCATAATTCAATCCATTTAAATTCGTTTTTGATGGGTGAAATAACCTATAATTTAACAAGGATTAACGTCACAAGATTTTTCTATATAAAAAAATTTCATTTTATGAGAGCTGTGAAATATACCATGTCCGAGATGAGAGTTATAAGGGAAGGGAGATTGTTGACAAAGAAATTTAGGCGACCCTCCACCAGTAATACCAATGCTCACAACTTACTTAATTAACTTGAAGGGTTCTTTTTTTATTAGATTAAAAAATGCGTGCCTATAAAAAAATAATATATATATATATATATATATATATAAAAACTATTCCTTTGTTCGGAAAAAAATATTCTTGCTCTTTACTCCTTTAGTTGGTTATACTGGGTTTCTCATGAATGTCTAGTCATATTGTTGTAGCCGATACTAGACCTCAAGAGAAACAAAAAAGTTTATTAGACCCATTGTCCGATTGTCAACGGTTGGGAAGAAAAATCAAATTTGTGCAGTTACCCATGGTTTCCATAATGGAAACCATTATAAAATTTAATTTCATGGAAATTCCATTTTATAGAAAACATCGCGAAATTTGATTTTTCGCCCTAACCTTTAACAGTTGAACTATGGGTAAATATATTTTTTTTGTTTCCTCAAGGTCTAGTATCGACTAGCATAATATGACTAGACAACTATGAGAAACATATTAAATGTGTCTAGTCATATTAAAAACATACATATTAAAAATAACATAGCAAATATTTTCTTTTGGTCATTTTGTTTTTAATTCTTGCATCCTCGCATCCTTGATTGGCCAGTAAAGGTAGGTTTGTTTTGCACCATTTTAAAGCTAACTAAATGAAGCAGTTTTTCTCAGATCCGGAAAGTCTAAAGCCTAACAATAGAAGACTATTTTTTTTTTTCATTGGCGCGGCCAAAAAACACCTGCCCTTGTCCGCTGGGTGTAATCTGCTGGGAGAACACATACACGTTACTAGATGAAATGTTTGTAGTGTAGGGTCATCACCCCCTACGCCTGTTCTTGTGAGTGACCAGCATTTGGCACATACCCGGGGGAGAGGCTGTGAGGTAATCCCTATTAATTAAATGCTTGAAAAACTGGGGTTCGAACTCAGATTCTTTAGTGTGGGAGACTAGCTCGCTAGCTGCTTACCCAAGAGCTCACAGAAGACCAAAGCTGCTTAAAATTTCCAAATATTCTTAGAAATATTAAAAATTAATATTAACTTTTATTTATGCTAACCGTTTTAGGCTATTTCAACACTTACTAGAAAAACGGTCAAAACATCTTCTTATACATGTCTATTATAAGACAAATCTGGTCTTACGGAGTAGAGCTATGGGGCTCTACTAAACCATCAAATTCTTCCTGCATCTGATCCTCACAATCCAAAATCCTTTGTAAAATCCTCAACGCTCCTTACTTTGTCACCAATAAACTCATCCATATAGACTTTAATGTTCCCTATGTTACTGATTTGGCCCGAACCAGGTATCAATCCTTTCATGACAAACTCCATTCTCACTCTAACCGACTAGTTTTAATCTTTTCTTCCTCGTCAAATCCTGCTAATCCTTCGAGGCGCCTGAAAAGAAGATGGCCCCGGGACCTTCTAGTTTAGAATATTTTTAGAGTGCTTCCAATGGGAAGCTTCTCTACATGTATTCCATGTCATTTTAATTGATGTATTTTTTTTTTAATACAGTTGTAAATATCAATAAAATGTTTAAAAAAAAACAAACAAAAAATTATGTAACACTTACTTTCTTATTTTGAGGATTTTACTACCTAGCGTTTTGGGAAATTTTCTCTTCAATCTTTCAGCAGCACTTGTTTTCTGTGCGAGTACATCAAGTATTATCAATCGTATTTAATTATTATCTGATAAAAACTCAAAATTTGATTTACTCCCCTAACCGTTGATAATCGGATTAAGGGCCATATGAACTCTGTTTTTCAATTTAAGATCTAGTATCTGCTATCACAGTAGTACGAGACATTTACTGGACTCCTGTCTATTTGTTAGTACCTATGAACAATACGGAACCCAAATTTACAAATCACAAAAAAAGAATTTTATCGTGATAGCGATTGTATGTTACCTACTTTTTATTGATTTAGAATAAAAAAAAACATTTAGGATGAGTGAAGAATAGTTGCTGATACATGATTAAATAACAGCTTCTGAATCTGCCACTGGTAAAAATCTGGTTACAAAAGCACACTAGTGTAAGGATTATTTTTCTACCAAAGGGTATAGCCGGGTAAGAATAGAAAATCTGCCCCCCCCCCTCCCGGCTTTTTGATCCATACTTCGGGGACCGATTTGATGTCAAATTAAAATAATTCACTTAATTTTTTATTATTATTTTAATATTAAAATTCGAAATTCATTAATGATAATTTTTTCTCTGATTCTTAAGAGTAGAAGACATGAAAAAATGATGTGATGCTAATTCTAAAACGAAAAGCCTGATTCTAAAAAAAAAAAAGAAAATCAAAATTTGTTTTTTTAAAGCCTTTTTCGAAAGGTGTCAATCACCAAATTTTGTCAGACGTGTTTTATACTTCTATTTACTCAAAAAAATTTCTAATGTCTTGAAGTGGTGGAACAATTATAAACTTAGTTTTTTTTTTTCATTAAATATTTAAGAAAATAAAAGGATTTTTTTATTTTTGTTTCATATTATTCCACCACTTCAAAAAATTCGAAAAAAATCCTTGGTATATATAAGAATAAAAGACATTTTCTGACAAAATGTGGAGATTAAAACCTTTCAAAAAGGTTTTTAAAAACAAATTTTGATATTCTATCCTCCGCTAAAAACCGCCTTTTCGTTTAAGAATCATGATCATATTATTTTTTCATGTCTTCTACTCCTAAGAATCAGGGAAAAATTCATCATTAATTAGTTTTGAATTTTTCTATTTTAAAAAAATTGAAAAAAAAGTTGTTTTTTTTTAATCTTGAAGCCCTTTTCAATTAAAGAGCTAACATTTAGGTGAATTATTTTTATTTGACACGAAATCGATCCCCTGAGCATTAATCAAAAAAGTCGCAGGGGCAGATTTTCCATTCTTACCCGGCTGTACCCTTTGTTTATACTTTCAAGTAGGTCGTAATGTAAAAAAAAAATACTACACAAATGGTTATATACAAAATATATTTTAAAAAAAAAGTTGTTGCTTCACTATAAACATTCCGTATTTTTTATGAGCCTGTTGGCGCCTGAACTGAGACTCTTTTTACGGACCGTAAATTTTACGATGGTTATTACGAGGGCAACAACCTGCTAAAGTAGTCATACAAAAACATATAAAAAACTACTTCTTTAAATTCTAGCATCTTTGCAATCACTAGACTCGACAATTGTGCTTTTACTGACCTAGTTAAATGAGATAAGATAAGCCTTTATTCACATGTTTTTAGAATTTTGTTTATACATAAAGTTTATATGTGTTTATTTTTCAAACCTTTTTAATAATAGATATAATTAAAAAAGAAACAATGCTTGACTAAATATTGTATCAGCTTTTTAAATAAAATTACTAAAAACTTTTAAATAAAATTAAAAAAACTGGTTTAAATAAAAAAAATGAGTTTCTACTAATGTGTAGGCTTCTCCTGAAGGATTGGCCCTGATAGTTGCCCAGCCGTACCTTCTGGGTCATGAGTTCCCTGATTGTTTTTCAATTTCTTTGAGTTTTGATTTCCAATATTTTCGGTCTTCTGTGCCAAGATATTGTTTTTTAATTTCGTCTGACCATCTCTTGAGTTGCTCTGCTTGCTTGCGTTTCTTTCCGAGAGGCGTCTATTCGGTAACTATCTTGTTCTACGTGGGGTTCTTTATTCTCATTAAATGCCCAGTCCATTCCCATTTTAGATTTTTTATACAGCATAGCATAGCATCCCTCATTAAACTGGCTTCTCTCAGAGAAGTATTTTTCACCTTATGATTTTCAATTAACATTTGTCATGCTCCTCTCCATTCTTCTTTGCCAAATGTTAATTCTTCCTTACTGAGCTTTAGTAAGGGACCATGTCTAGCTTCCATAATCAAAGTTAGGAGAAAGAAACTATTTAGCTAGTTAAATAGGCAATTATAATTAATTGGTATTATAATTTATTCAATTAAAGAATTCTTTATCGGGGAAATCTTAATATGGGTTTCTTATAGAATATATTCTCTCGAATAAAAAACATCTGAAAGGATAGAATAGTAAAAAAAATAACCTGTAGCTCTAGAACCCATCAAGGGTCTTAGGTTTAGTACTTCGAGAAATGAGTATTGTTTCACGGCCAACGGCCGTTAAAACAGTTGATTAGCCCTAGATCGCACTCAACCTCAATGTTTTCTCCTTTATTTTTGGGTACTAACTTTATAGAGGCTAGGAGTTAGTAGATTCTTTATGCCCTAGGGGATCTCCAAACCCCAGAATCGCTCCTTCAGCTGAGATGACAGAATAAATAACCTTTGCCTCAGCCGGAGTTCGTAATAGACAACAGTAGATAAGTGCTCTACCCACCACTTCATTAAACATTGTAATAAAATTGAACTAAAACCGGAAATAGGATATCAGGATCACTTGTTTTTATGGCCCTTTCTATCCCCAAAGCTTTATGACATAATTTTAGGTAATTAATTAAGGAATAATTACCATCATGTAGTACAATTATACATTTTTCAAAAATTAATCGAGGTTAAAACAGCCGAAAATGGGAGGGGGGGACTTTTTTAATTAATTAAAATATTAAATTGACTCTAATTTGAAGTCCTCCCTTTGTTCTTTCCCTAGTTTCTTTCATATTATTAATTTATTATTATTATTATATTATAGCGGCGTGGTCTATTGGATAGAGGACTAGTTTCCTGTTCCCCGGGTCGCTGGTTCGAACCCCGGCTGAGGCAGAATTCTGTTATTTCAACCGTGGAGCGATCCTTGGGTTTGGAGATCCACTTGGGGCAGTACCAGTCTCTACAAAAATGGGCACTTAAAGATTAGGGAAAGCCTTGGGCCTAGAAACAGTAAGTATCCCTATATGTACTGAGCCCAAGACCCTTCGTTGGTTGTAGAGGTTTTTAAAGTGAAAACTTCTTTAGGCGAGTTATGCGATTTTTGGCAGGTGTAAAAGCTTTGAATTCGTAACATTGGTAACGTCACCAACATGCTCTAGACTGGCGCATGCACTCTATTTGTACCTGTCTACCTGCCTGTCTGTAGATAAAGGATAATGATATCAATTTCGGTGAACGTTATCGATACCGGTGTAATATCGGCACAAAAATATATTTCGAAAAATATAATAAAAATATATCGATTTATGATACTTTATTTCAGTATTTAATTGAATTACTGTATATAAAGTTGATGTAATGAATATCTTAATTCTCTTGACTCTAAAATATCGATATATAGGAGGAAATTCCAATTTGGATCTGCTGCTCAACTTCGCTGAGTTGCTACGAGTACACAGCATACCGGACCAATCTAGTAGGCAATTTCAAGAAAAAAGATAGAGGGAGATTCTTTACTGCTTTCGAAATCGCTCATAGACATATACAAATCCAGACTAGCCTCAATATACGTGGTGATGCAGAATTCCCAGTGAGTCCAAGATTATGGTCTCCGCTATGTTTTGCCACTGTTTTCTTTGGAGTCCATAATTCTCCAAAAATGATCTAGTAGCCATACTCCTACGATTGTAAATTGAGACGTTGATTTCAAAAGGGTACTATATCCATTCTAGGAAATTTTACAGGAGACGCGAAAATCACTAATTATTATATTATTAAATTACCTAATTTGATTGTTTTCGCATAAAAATCCAGAATTGATTTTTTAGTATATTAATAACATCATATTAAAGTTATGAAATGAGATGTTTTGGTAGAATTTAGAAAGAAATTAAATGTGTAATTAGTTCCTTCAGAAAATAATTATATTTCTAAATTGCGTTTATAAAGTACTTAGATGTACATTAGATAAAATCAAATAGAAGATTTTGATAAAACTAAATTATGAGAATACAAATATGTAAAAAAATCAATTTTGTAAAAAATGTCCTTTAGTACCTTTTGGAAATCAACGTCTCAATTCTCTTTCACCGAACTCCTCAAGAAATTTTTCCTTCAGGTATGGAATACATTTCGTATAAATGTTTTCTTTCTCCTCTTGAATCCTTTTGCCTTGTTTCTGGTCATTTGTTTCATAGTGCTTCATTGTTTGTGGCACTAAATGCCAAGATGTCCACAAATCTCGTTGACCCATCTGTATCAAGGCAAAAAACTTCTTGAAAACATTTGTACTTTTTCAGTTTCAATATAAATTATGTATATATGCAAACATTACTTTGCATTAAAACATTTAAACATACGAAGCAAAATCATGATGAGATTACTGTCAATATTTAAATCTTAGTAAAGCGTAATCGAAAAGAATATCTTGACCATATGAGCATAGAATGGCATTAGAAAATTAAATTAATTTTAATAATATAGATTTCAATTAAGCACAATGTATATTTCCTTACTAATTAAAACATATTTTTTAGTTTACTTGGGAGAGAAACTGAGGTTATCTCTGTGAAACAACTAAAAAGCTTATCCTTAAATGTCTGAATTACCTTGATACAATAGCTGGTCCGTAAAAAAAAAAAAATGTGCTATGTGTAACACCAACTCATACAGTCTACAGTCACATTCAGATTACGATGACATATTTCAAGATGATAAATCTCAGGGTGATGATGTTTTACAATTAAATGAAACTATAATTTAAAAAACATACAAACTCAACATAATTTAAAAAAAGTTTTCACTTCTATTGGACCTATGCTGATGACACCTGCGTGTTATCAGTTCATAAAGATCCATTTGTTGCTTCAAATACCCTTCAAGCCCACATCAAAGACCTAGAAGTATGGTGTCAGAACTGGAGAATAAAAATAAATTCCAACAAATCCCATCAAATAACCTTTACCCTTAGCCGTAAACCTTTGACTTCCTGCCCTATAATATCCTTTAATAACACTCAACTAGTTCCTGTTGAACAGATCCGATACCTAGGACTTCTTCTTGACAAACGCCTAACTTGGAATCCACATACACGACTAAAACAAGAAACTGCTAGCCGCTTTAGGCTACTTCAACACTTACTAGACAAACGATCAAACCTTCCTCTTAACTACAAAAGGCTCATCTACATGACTATTATAAGACCAATCTGGACATACGGAGTAGATCTTTGGGGCTCTACTAAACCATCAAATTCTTCTCGCATCCAATCCTTACAATCCAAAATCCTTCGTAAAATCCTCAACGCTCCTTACTTTGTCACGAATAAACTTATCCATAAAGACCTTAATGTTCCCTATGTTACTGATTTGGCCCGGACCAGGTATCAATCCTTTCATGACAAACTCCACTCTCACTCTAACCCACTAGTTTCAATCCTTTCTTCCTCTTCAATTCCGGATAATCCTCCGAGGCGCCTGAAAAGGAAACGGCCCCGGGACCTTCTAGTTTAAAATATTTTTAGAGTGCTGCTACTGGGTAGTGTCTCTACATGTTTTTTATGACAGTTTTGTATATTACCATCACGTTTACTAGATGTATTTTTATTTAATACAGTTGTAAATATCAATAAATATGTTTAAAAAAAAAAAAAAAAAAAACTTCTATTGGCAGTCCCTATGACTGCCTGAATTGTATATATTTATTTTATTTTTTTAAATAATAGAATATGAATTTTTTAAATAGATTGATTAGGTACAATAAATTATAATAGCAATTTTTCATCTGCTTTTTTAGTTATGTATTCATTCATTGGTTTTATAAGTTTATATAATTTTAGTTATGCCTTTTTAAGTCCTCAAAATTTTGTCCATTGAAGCTTGTTTTTTTAAAAAAACGATTTCTATTGGCCTCAGATACTTTAAAACGGCTATAATATAAATTTGTGCACCTAAATCGGTAAAATTGTTTACAGTGCGTAGAATTTTGCTGTAAAAATTATAGTTGAATAGGTCTTCGTTATTTATTCAATGATAAACATTATCGTCAACAATCAATGGGAATACCATAGACCAATATGTCTTATTTTCTTGCAACGTTTATAAATAGTTAGCAGGTTGAAGTAATATTTATTTTTTTCATCATATTTCTTAAAATCAGTTCTTAACAGCAATCTATGATAAACCTTGGATAAAATTAGGGAATGAATATATCAGCGGCTGCTTATCAGCATCATTCTACCATTCTCTGGATTTCGAGATTCGAGTCTGACTGAGGTGGGATAATTGTTTATTCTTTATTATCAGCCGTGGATCTACTTTAGAGTCATGGGACCTTCCTAGAGTTCTTTAAATAGTGTACCCTTAAATGGAAAAAAACAAAATATTGACATGATCTTGGCACAGTTGTTTAAAAAAAACAAAAAAAAACACTAAAGCCGTTACAGTATTGACTCTTCACAGGTAGTAGTAGAGTGGTACACGTATATTGGGCCATTGTTTATAAAAAAAAAAATTAATGATACCATGATTTCACCAAGTACTGCAAGATCTAAAGGCACTGAATGCTGCCCCTACTTTGCGTCCCAAGTACTTAATCTTGTTACCTGCAATACCTAAAAGTCATGAGGGTCTGCATATGTTTAAATTAAGGCGTAACAAAATGCTGTCCTTGCAAGTTAGCGTTTATTTATTTATATGATTATTTTAAGTATTAGTTGAATCATATATGGTAATAAATTGTCGGAGATCATTTATTTTACTAACTTATTTAAATACTTTAGACTACAATCCTATTTTGTATCATGTTGTTACAACTATCGACCTGATTTAATTACGTCTTCGGGTGAATCTAATTTTGTGGAGTATGAGATCAATAAGTATAATGTTTATCAACTTTTTTTTTTAATAACTTCCTTATTTAAATCGAAATATAGACATTGTGACAGTGAGAGTAGAAGTAGTTATCCCACTAAGGCAAGCCAGTGTGTGGGAAAGAAGTTGTTCACCTGTGGCAAATCAATAAAAGTACAACAACAAACAGTAACACAGTATACAGTAAGAACAATACAATACTCGAATAATATTAAAAAATATAAAACAAATTTTTATGAAGAAACAGTAACACGTGCACAGTAAGAAACCATATATTCTTAAAAAATACAATTATAAAGTGTTTTTATTTCTTTCTCTTTTTTATTATTTCATTCATTAACCCTCAACAAGGTTACAAGGTCGACAGAAAATTCGGCGACTCATAATAACGACCGGGTTGAGGCTGCGAGCAAACGCGTTAGTCACCCCTCTTCCCAATATAAAGAAACAGTAACACAGTATAAAGTAAGAAACAGTAATTGACTAAGCCAAAAAGCTATAAGGAATACATACACATGAATAAAACACATAAAATTAAGACATGTAAATACAAAATTGAATTACATAATAAACAATTATAAAGAAATATAACACAGTACACAGTAAGAAACAATAATGGACAAAACCAAAAAGCAATAAGGAATACATATACATGTATACAGCATAAATATCAGTATGAGTGACGCAGGCATTGAGGACATGTATTTTTATAATTCAGCACTGTTTTCCTCACTGAGGGATTTCGCCCATATTTTAACACTGCAGTTATAATTTAAATACTTTGGAGAATTTGGTTGAGAATATTACTGTTAACAGTAGCAATGGAATAACAAGTCTGGTGTGTCGTCCTGCTAAGTTCTGGTCTTGGCACCACTAAGCTATAGTAATTTTTTACTTTTGTAGAAAAATGGTGGTCAATCTTCCCGACTAGCTCATTCTATCTGAAATACAGCTTCTTCATAATTGAGATTATGTATAATATTTTTAAAGACATTACATTAAAGTCCGAGAATATATTAATTGATGGGGATCTTGGATTCATACCCAAAATTACCTCAATAATCTTTCTCTGCACAATCTCATGTTGAATGAGATGGGCATCAAAGGGATTCCCCCAATTCAATATACAATATTGAATCAGCTACTGAATATATGCAAAGTAAATTAATCTTAATTTATTGATCGATAAAATATCTCTCAACTTATGGAATGTATAAAAATATATCCTTAGTTGAGCAGTGACAATAGATATCTGCGCATTCCCATCTTAATTGGTAATCAAGAACAATTCCAAGATATCGAACATGATGAATTTTCTAAACAACGGGACAATTAAAGGAGAGCTGTTTCGTAATTTAAGTGTTAGTATTATAATTCATGGTAAAGGTATTGAAATCAATACAAGAAATAACCATTACTACTTACTTATTAATTTTTGTTACTAAGAAAAATATTTCCATAGTAAAAATAATCGGGTATAGACACTCAGTTAAGCAGATAAGCAGATAAGCAAAGTTATACGTCTATGTATTCGCTTAGAAGATTCTGAAAGTTTTTGGCCACCAAAAATATTCTTTTTAAGTGTTTTCTGTCAATTGCGTGTCTTCTTCATCTCCTATCGCCTCTCCGGCACAGGTCAGTTTTCACGTCATAAAGTCATAAAGAACCTCGTCTGGTTATTGTTATAACGGCCTTCTTGGTAAGCTTACCTTTTGTATTATTTGCTTATGGCAAAGGCATATTCTGGCGATTTTAATGAACACTACAATTCGCTGTTCACAATATTGCTCCATTAAGTCCTGACTTAATTATTGACCCAAATATCATTCGGAGGACCTTTCTTTATCTCACCTTAATCATTTTTTCATTTTATTCTGTTAAGACACATTCCTTCTTCTCATATGATTCTCCGGATAATTGTCCGAAATCCGCTGTACGAAAGAAATTTCATAAACGGAGTGTTTGCAAACACCTACTGCTAACTTTTAGTTTAGCTTTTAATTTTTCATCAATGTTTTCGTATATAGCAAGAATATCCCGTGTACTGAATAATAGTATTGAAATGAAGACCCATTATAACAGTGTCAACATCTATTGGGTTTCAATTAACAAACTATTCATGATTGTTAAGAATTAAAAAAGCGAAATTGTAGAACAGCTATTTTGTTCCTAGTCTTATAATAAGACACAAGGTGTGAGATTAGTGACCATTTGTCAGTGCAGTGTTGGGAAAATACTCATAAAAAACAAGCACTGAGTACTCTAATCAAAATAATGCTCGCTGCTAAGTACAGTACTCAACCTTTTTTGTACTCTTGAGTACTTGATTACTTTTTTATTAGAGGTAGGCAGAGTAGAGTATATTACCTACATATATCAAGTACGGGTTAGATCCGTTTTGAAGTCTATAAATAATTTATTAAGGCCATCTCTTTATTCATATTATCTATTTAAAAATCGATTAATTTAATCTCTTAGGATAAAATAGATATATGGGTCTATTATTACGTGTTTTTAACTCGTGGAATCACGTAGTGCTATCAACTTTAAGACCGTGCGCCTGTGCATCGAGAACTTTTCCGATTCTATGCCCAAAGTCGCGGGTTCAAACCCGGCAGATGACCCATATTTATTTTAATTTGGTCAACGATTTTCTTTTATGAGATTCCCTTTTAAAGAAATCTGAGTGAAAAAAAAAATTATATAAATTCATAGTTGTGAAATATAATTATTGAATACGAATTCCGTGCACTTTTGATTTAGTTATATATATATATATATATATATATATATATATATATATATATATATATATGGACGCTATGGATTTTTATGAGGTTTTCTCAATCATTTAGAACATTCTTGGCTGATAGTTTGTAAGCACAATACATTGCAAATAAGTTTTTCTTTAGATGACAAAATTAAATTTTCTGTTGTTCCCGACACGAATCCTCTTGTACGTAACTTACCATTCCCATCTATTCCTGACAACCCTCCGAGACGATTGAAAACACGATGGCCTCGAGACCTACTAAAATCAAATTGACATTGAAGTGCTACCTACCACTGGTTAGTACTTCACGACACATTTTCTAGCCCATAATCGTAAATTAGCCCATTTACTTATATTTATTATAGGTACAGATGTAAATATCAATAAAATGTTTTTAAAAAAATTTCTGTTATAAAAACATCTTTCCTGAAAAATCTGAAAATAGTAGAAGTATAATATGTCTTTAAAAAGTTCAGGATTTCAGAAAAGTTAATAAGCTACAAAAGAAGACGTACTCAGTTGTTATAGGCCTATAAACATCTCTTCTTCTCTAATGACCTGAGCATCTCAAAGCGATAAACTCTAAATAGGTCAATAATTTCTTCCTTTAAGAGCTTCCTTATTATATATATATATATATATTTATATTTATTCAAAACGTATTAAACCACTTTTTTTTACATAAGTTATGTTTATAACATGCAAATAAAAGTACAAATTATTAAAATTCAAATATTAAAAAATAAACACATTTATTTCACTTCTCTGGATATCTTTGAAATTTGGTGAATAATTGGTGACAGCATTTCTCAGTAATTCTATGAAATGTTAATACTGACCGGTGTTCTGGTTCCCCGAAGTTCAAAGTGGAATAAAATGATTTACGTAAGTCATCAGGATACTTCGATTCTGGTACAAATGGTCAAAATTCGGTAATCTACATCGACTTATATTTTGATTGTAGATCTTGATCTTCTCATATCTCTATTAATTCTAATTCTCCAGTTGCTCTTTTGGGTCATAATTATACTGGAAATGGAAAACTCTCCTTGAATTATGTTAATTTTAAATAGTTTCAGAAAAAAATCTAGGGGCCATTTAAAATATTTCAAGTCTTGTAAATCTATTTTGGGATTCCGTCAATATTCCTTATAGCTTTTTTATATACATTTATGGAGAGCCGCAGATAATTAATTCTTCAAAGAGCAGCAGGCAACCCCTCTCTCCCCGTGTTATGGGAAAGTTCATAGTTATCGGTCTCTCAGTATTCTCAACCATTGTTCTATGCATTGTGTAAAGAGAGTCTAGTTGTAATAGATATTTACTATAATAATATTAACGTCATATATTTAAAAAAAGAGGTGCGTACAATCCACGAATTCACTTACCTCTGTTGCCAAAATCAATTTAGGAATTTTTAACTACCCTTATAGATGAAAATAAATTTGTTAAAAAATTAATTACTTAAAGTTTCAATAGTAACATGAGTTTTATTAAATAATCTATTATATTATTATTTTCGACAACAGTTAGTTTTATCGGCTTTTCATCACTCTCCGTTAACTCTTACAACTTCGTATATAAGATAATATTTTTGTTCTAAAATCTTCTATGTTCAAAAACACAAAAAATGCATAAAAAAAATATTTGTTCAGTTTTCTCCTTTAGTTGTTTATCAAATTCGCTCAACGTGCATATTTAGCTGTTAATTATCAATGGTAATAATATGATGTGCCTAATTGTATACAAAGATGTTTTTACTCTATTCTGCTTTATTTATTTATCGAATCCGTTGTATATTTATCCGTTTTTAACAATGATAAAAAGATGATAAGGTTATTTTTATAGAAACTACAAAATTAAAGGTACTTTAGAGGAAGAAAATTTAATTTAAAATATCAGCATTTAATCCCTGTCAGACTATTCCAATGAGAATGAAATCTACATAAAATTAAAGCCCATTAAAGTTGACTTCAATTTAGCGAGTTTAATCAAAATCGTTAGAGTCGTTTTTGAGAAAACTGTAAAAAGATCAAAAAAGCATGGTATAAAGTGGCTCTTCCTGTCAGCGCATTTTAGTGAAAAAAATGGTGTAACATCTCAGGCGTATAGTTGTATTAAATATGAAATTTCAGTGTCGTACGAATTTTCGTTTTTGTACTAGACTTGAAAAACACACAACGGACACAAGGACTCCTAAAAACTCACCCTCTGTCCACTACCTCTTCAGGCATTCCAGTATCACCTGAAGAATTAAATTCCTACATTCTATCTGCGTCCTCTTGCAATTCATCATCACCACCTTCCCATCATCTCTCAGTTCCATCTTTTAATTCCGAAAACTTCTATTTCTCTAACATCCCACAAACTTAACATAATAACCTCAGTTATGAAATCCCGCACAAACTCCATAGGCTTTGACGGAGTCCCTATTAAATTACTGAAACTATGTCTCCCAGATATTTTACCAGTGCTGCTTTTCATCTATAATTTTCCCCTTCAAAATTCAGTATTCCCTACCTCTTGGAAAAAAGCCATAGTCCATCCCATTAACAAAAATTCCAATCCTACATCTTCTAAAGACTTCCGCCTGATCTCCATCTTATCTAATCTTTTTAAACCTTTAGAAAGTTTAGTACAATCCCAAATGTCAAAAAAGGATCCAAATCAATCAATCCTCTTCAATCCGGTTTCCGATCTGATTTCTTCACTCAATCTGCTCTTAATAATATTACCAATGTGATATATATATACTGCAATGAACAAAAAACCTATCCTTCTCTTACAGCTCTATTCTCTGGTTCTAGTCTTTTCTTTCTGACGGTACCCTGCTTGGATTGGTTGAGTGAACTGTTTGTACCCATTCCCAACCAACCTCTATCTTCTTTTCTTATCCTTTCCTCTGGGGTGGCTCGAGGTTCAAGTGTTTCTCCTATCCTTTTTCTTAATAAACGATCATCCCAATTCAATCTATTACTGCTCCTACCACCTATATGCCGATGACTTTCAGAATTACCTAACCTTTTCTCCCACTAAGTCATTAGCAGCGTTTACTCGTATTCAAGAAGACCTGGACAGGATCTGTCATTGGGCAAATGAGAACGAATTAAGGTTAATCGCTGCGAAAACTCAGGCAATTATTATTGGATCCAATTCCCACCTTACATCTATTCCATCTTTTCCTACCCTATTATCAAATGACCATCCCATACCTTTCAGCTCCTCTGTAAAAAATTTAGGCATCCATATTGACCAAACCTTATCCAGAAACCACATGTGGCCCAAATTTCCCGAAGGTCAATAAGCACTCTAAAGCTATTCCATCGATCTCATCATGCTCTCCCACAGTCCACTCGTAAGCTCCCTGTATCCTCTTTAATTTTCCCTCAATTCAATTATGGATGTGCGGTATATGATGGCCTCTCGATTATGCTAGAGAAGCGATTGAAGCAGATCCTGAACTGTTTTTTAAGATTCGTTTATGATCCGTCGAGGCGTTCTCATGTATCCCATCTTTATACTGAATCAAAATGGCTTTTTCCTCTCACCCATAGACAATAACTTCCTTGGAACCTTCCTATACCAAACCATCAACTCCCAACATCCTCCCTATATCTATAGTCAATGATGCTGCCTGACAATGTAATGATTTTTCGTAAAATTGTATTCAATATTTTTTTTTCCACAAGTATTTATTTATGATTTTTCAACATTTTTATCCAGAAAACTTCTTTTGGTTCAATCGTTTACTGTATTTTTTATTTTATTTTTATTTTCATTAGAAGATTTCGTTTTTTATTATTATAGTATATTATTTTTATTTTTATTTTAATTAGTTTATTTTTCATTAATTCTTGGCCAGTTAAAGATCCTTTATTATTTTAAAGCTTAAATAGGTTAAACGGAAGATTGCAATATGATAGCAAATAATATGTTGGTTTCTATGTATTCCAAAACAGTTTATTTCAATAAACTTTAAACGAGTCAACGTTCCAGGGGCATTATAAATAGATAAGGAGCCAAAGAATATGTGAGTTTAGATGGGTGTTACTCCTCGGTGGTATTTTAAAAAAAACAACAACAAAAAACAAACAATTTTAACACAATTTATAGACAAAATTTTAATTAAAAATGGATATTTTAATTTTTAAACAACTCAGTGATTCCTGATGATGGGGAAGGCCCCCGAAACGTTGACTATTTTAAAGTTTATTGAAATAAACTATTTCGGAAGACATAGAAACCAAATAATTATTTGATATTTAAAGCTTATGTTTTTCTTAGAAGACTAAGTATCAGATTAAAGTAAATATTCATTTATTTATTTTACTTCTTTTTGTTTCATATTTAAACTCATTTATTTTTCATTTTGTTCAGTACAATTATTTTCTGAGGATTGTTTTTATTTTATGTATATATTTATCTATAATAGTTAATTATGTTCATTTTATCTGTTGGCAGACATGTTGTATATTGTATATAAACTGTACAAATCTTTTATTCTTAAGGGTTAGGGTTAGGGTATTGGAGTAGGTGCTCAACCTCTTGGTTATTAGCACCGAATAAATTTGTAGTATCAGATTTGTTTTACTCTTTTTTCTTCTTTTTATTTATTTATTTTTCCTTCTATTTTTTTTATTTATTTTTTTTAATTTTTTTTTTTATTATTTATTTATTATTATTCTTTTGTTGACACATTCTGAATTAGTGAATTTATTCCAATTTTTTCTTTATTTATTTTTTTTTTCTTATAGTTCCGGGAGCAGAGAACATTCTTTGACGAACCTAATCAATGAACTAACTGTTTCACTAGAGTCCTTCAAGCTCTCACTCAACGATCTAGCTAGGTTAAGTTTATCCATTTGTACATGGAATTTTGGGCAGTCCTCAATTATGTGTTTTATTGAGAGAGGCACTCTACACAAGTTACACATTGGTACGGGCTGCCTGAGGATGAGATGGAGATGTGTGAGTCTGCTATGTCCTATGCGAAGTCGTATGTGGAGGTACGAAGTGCCTCTGAGTCATGAAACTCATGTCATATATATAATAGTCGAAAGACAGTCAGCCCATCCAATTTGGATATCTATATAACTTTATTCTTAAGGTACCCAGTCCCAGAATAAAAATTACTTTCTATTCTATTCTATTGTAATCTAAATTTCATCATTGTTTGTCTGCCAGAACAACGTCGGGTCGCCGATGATCACTTTTGAATCTAATTCAACGTCCGATATAGACGAGGGATGGGAGACGGATTCCCAACTAAATTGGAAAGTAGTGAGTGATAAAAGGTGGTAGAGGGAAGGGAGTGTTTGTGTATAAGCGGGGGACTGCAGTGCGGCCGGTATGATGGGGTGGGGGGAGTAGATTAACCGCTTGTAATTCGGAGCCGAGTGATTCGATTAGAGCGCCTGTAGGGGGTGTAAATAAGAGGGGGTAGGAGAGGGAGGGGGCGTGGCCTATGTAGGCGGAGCTATCACCCCTAGTAACCGTCAGTCTGCTTGGAGAGTGTGGCGGATGGAACAGCTGAGGCAGTTCGTGAGCAAGTCCTTCGACGGGGGCAGCCCGCCAGCCAGCCCCCAGCCCAGGCCGAGCCCAGGTACTCAGTCTCTAGAATTATTATTTCTCTACTCGAGTACCTACACTCCACGCTGTGTACTACGTCGTCTTTAGGCCACCTTAAATGATGTTGAAATATCGTTTTATAATACTTCAATTTAATCCTCTCTGTGTTTATAAAAATCAAATACTTGGAATTACTATTTCAGTACTTGAGTACATGCACTCCACGCGTGTACTACGTCGCCTGCTCGAGTACTTGTCAAACACCGTATAGCAAGACTAGAATGTATAGTTTCCTACACTAGATTGTAAAATAAGTTCAAATAATAAATGAAATCGGAAATTTTAATAAAACTTCACATAAACGCGACACTCATAAAAGAACTAAACATGTGTTGCTAGTTTTGTTTTAAATTCTAAATTTTATATTTTCAATTATTTTGTCCGTTTATTTTTATTATTATTATTTATTTATTTAATTTTTTTTATAAGTAGGTTTTTAGTATACTTTTTCCTACCACTATGGTTAATATCAATTTAAATTTAAACCACATATTCAGTCATTAGGCTAATAGATTATAATTACCAAACGACCAAAACATTATACTCATTGCAAGGATGTCTCATCCGAAATTATTTGTCAATATTTTGTTAATTTGTAAATATGTAAATAAAGTTTATTTTTTATTTATTTATTTTTTAAAGTTCAAATAAGGTTTTTTTTATTTTAATATATATATATATATATATATATATATATATATATATTTTTTTTTTACAACTGAATATACAAATACAATAAATAAAATAGTTGAATTACATTAATAGACATGTGAAGAAGCTACCCAATGATAGCACTTCAAAGTTTATTTTATAAGCAGGTCTCGAGGCCATCTTAAATAAGGTTGAAATATCATTTTTCTGGAATTACTATTTCTGCACTCGAGTACCTAAACTCCACGCTGTGTACTACGCCGCCTACTCGAGTACTTGTCAAACACCGTATAGCAAAACTAGAATGTGTAGTTTCCTAAACTAGGTTGTAAAATAAATTCAATTTTTAGTTGTTTTTAAATATATTTTTTGTTTTTTACAGTTGTATATAAAAATACAATGAGTTAAATAGTTGAATTACAATTGCAAGTGATGCAACGATGATGGATCACAAGTTTGAGCCTAAACGTCGACAAAATTAAAATATTAAAAAAAACGACTGACTCCCGATTATTTCTACGTACGTTGATAATTTTTCATTTCCGAAACGGAAAATCCTCTGCACAGACGGTTAACTAAATATGCAGTGTGTATGGCGATGATCCCTTGGGAGAAAGCATCGTCCGGTGTGGTTTGCTCGGTTCAGAACCGGAAAAAGCGCTCTTGTTGTCGTCACACGTCGTCCTTCAACTGTTGGTGATGACTAAATTCCAAAAATTACCTGAAAGATGGAAACATGCAATAGATCAAAATGGGTCATATATAGTTTATTAAAAATATTTACCAGAATCTGAAGTTTTTATTGAAATCCCCTGTGAAAAACGCTGCCATTTTATTTTACAACTAATAACCTAGTCACTTTGGTCACCTCTACATATATAAAATGATAAAGCTACAATGACCTCATAACAGAACATTTGTTACAAATAGAAAATAAAAAGAAATATGATGATTCATTTAAATATATTCTAGAATGTTTAAAACTAAGAAATTTCTATATCTCTATTCAAAAATAATTTTAATTTAAATACAATATCAAAATAACAATAATTAAATCTATTGTAGTATTTATGATTTTTTTGTTTTGTTTTATATTTCTATATCTCCATGTATGGCTCATGTAGCCGATCTGGAAATAAAGAAATATTAAATATATTTATTTCTATTGTTATATTTTATTTAGTCCTTTATTTTTGTTAAAAAAAGCATATTTTGTTTATTACAATTATAATAGATCTATTTGGTTTATGTATAAGTGGATTAATTTTGTAAAACTCAACTCCATTTGTACGGGCTTGCCCGAAAACAAATAAGGAGATTTATTTTTTTAATGATAAGGCAATTCTTGGTTTCCGTTAATTCCATCTAAACCACGCGACGGATTTTATACAGTTTTCTCTAACATTTGAAAATTCTTTCCTGAAGGATTATAAGTAAAATACATGGAAATAAAGGTTTTCTTTAGATGGAAAAAATTGAATTTTCTGTAATCAAGGCATCAAATATTTTTTTCTAAAATATGAGTAGTTATATAGACGTATAATATGTCGCTGAAAAACGAATGGTATTTAAATGCAATAAGTTAACAGAATGTCGTTATAAGCCCATAAAATTATAGACATATGTCATTTGTAATGTTTGTAATAAAGGAAGTTATGGTATTCAGCATTTCCATCGTATCGTACAAAATATATTCTTCCATACTTGACCAAGATTTTAGAAACAATTTTACGTACCGAATCCTAAGTAAGTTTTTAAGTTGTTAAAATAAATGGAAATTTTTTATACATCCATAAAATAACAACGGTAATAATTATTTCTACTTTTAGATCATTTCATAAGAACAGATGTTTCACTGTAAAATATGTGTCAAACAAATCAAAAAAACTGAACCAAATTTGATTTGTTTGACCAAGTTATGTTCCTAATTTCTGTCGATAATTAAGCGAATAGATGTCATATAATAAGCATGATATTTTCTTGCTAAATATAATTTTCATTACAATATACTCATAATCCACAAGTGATACAATCTCAATTGGTGAAACTGAACTCATTTAAGCCTAAATGATACCACATTAAAATTGCACCGAGTGAACCAAGGCCAGCTCAATAATATATAAATAAACCCCACTTCCTGTTTCGCACGGGTTGAATTTGAATAAGGAAGCTCTTAAAGGAAGAAATTATTGACCTATTTAGAGTTTATCGCTTTGAGATGCTCAGGTCATTAGAGAAGAAGAGATGTTTATAGGCCTATAACAACTGAGTACGTCTTCTTTTGTAGCTTATTAACTTTTCTGAAATCCTGAACTTTTTAAAGACATATTATACTTCTACTATTTTCAGGAAAGATTTTTTTGTAACAGAAATTTTTATAAAAACATTTTATTGATATTTACATCTGTACCTATAATAAATATAATAAGTAAATGGGCTAATTTACGATTATGGGCTTGAAAATGTGTCGTGAAGTACTAGCCAGTGGTAGGTAGCACTTCAATGTCAATTTGATGTTATTAGGTCTCGAGGCCATCGTCTTTTCAATCGCCTCGGAGGGTTGTCAGGAATAGATGGGAATGGTAAGTTACGTAAAAGAGGATTCGTGTCGGGAATAACAGAAAATTTAATTTTGTTATCTAAAGAAAATTTTTTTTGCAATGTATTGTGCTTACAAACTTTCAGCCAAGAATGTTCTAAATGATTAAGAAAACATCATACAAAATCCATAGCGTGGTTCAGAAAGAGTTACCGGAAACCAAGGGTCGCAACATCATTTTATAAATATAGAAAAGTGTCCAAAGTTGAAAGGAATAACCATTTTTTTCGTGATTACTTTGATTTTTTTTTAATCTTTTTTACACTTAATTTTTATTTATTTTTTATTTTTATTTTTTTTTTTACAGATAGAGTGCCTAAAAGTCAGCAAACATTCAGATACTAGAATTAGTATTTCTATATTAAAGTACCTTCATTTTACCAGTGACAGATTTAGGGAGTAGATAAAAGGAGGTACTTTCCCCTAATTGACCATCAAGGAAAAAGTAAATTTTATATATAATATATATATATATATTATATATATATATATATATATATATTATATATATATATATATATATAATACATATAATATATTGGCTGCAAAACATACTAAATGTCTATTATTATCAATACTCCTGAGCCACTGCAATTTAAGCAATGTTAGCTCAATAAAACCTTTCACCCCAGTTCTGTTCCACAAAAAAATTCTCCCATAAAACTGTAAGTTGTATTGTAAAAGTTTTATTTATGTTAAAATGAATAAACACATTATTCCTTTACAACTTTTGGTCTCTCCAACGATAATAAAAAATATCTCGGTTATTTATAAGAACATGATAATCTATATAACACATCGGTTAATTCTGTTAAGATATTAAAAAATTTAAATTAAATTTTGTTCCTAATTATTTATGGTCATTTATTTACCTGTTTAAATAAGATATTTTCGCTCTTATAATTACACGATTCGATTGCATTTTTTTTTATGATTAAACTACATAACGAAATAACTGACAATACAATAACAAGGTATATTTCAACTTTAAATTTTAATAAATCCATACACAAGACTGAAACGACAAGAAACTGCTCGCCGCTTTCGATTACTACAACACTTACTAGACAGACGCTCCAACCTTCCACTTAACTGCAAAAGGCTCATCTACATGACCATCATAAGGCCTATATGGACTTACGGAGTTGAGCTTTGGGGCTCTACTAAACCATCGAATTCTTCCCGTATCCAATCCTTACAATCCAAAATCCTTCGTAAAATCCTCAACGCTCCTTACTTTGTCACAAATAAAATCAACCCTAAAGACCTAAATGTTCCATATGTTGCTGATTTGGCCCGAACTAGATATCAATCCTTCTATGACAAACTCCATTCCCACTCCAACCCACCCGTTTCAAGTTTCTAGTTTCAACCCTTGCTTCCTCTTCGATTCCTGATAATCCTCCGAGGCGTCTGAAAAGAAGATGGCCTCGAGACCTTCTTGTTTAAAATAGTTACTGGAGTGCTTCCATTGGGTTGCTCCTCAACAAGTCTGTCTCATGTGATTTTTCTTTTAGCATATTTACTTGTAATATAAATTACAGTTGTAAATTTCAATAAATAAATATTTAAAAAAAAATAATTTAATAAATATAACAAGGATACCATTGATCAATAATGAATGTTAATTAAGCTGATCTGATACTTAAAGTTGTAATCCATTTCAGGATTATACAATTTTAATTTTTTTACATAACTTTAAACGTATATATAATATAGAAAGAGGTGAAATATAAGAATGAATGTATTTTATCCAATTATATAAATAGATGATATATAGTGACGAATTGTAAAATTTAAAATAAGAAATGGTAATATTCACACAGACATAGGAGAAAATTTCCGTGAAAAATGTACTTTTTTATAGATGTGCTTGATCTGGTCTTAATGGGCGAAATTTAACAAAAAATAGTACAACCTTTCATTCCAACATAAGTATGAAAAACGTCTTTCCCAACTTGAAAAAATTAGCTAATTTGTTTTCCTTTTTCATCGATGATTTTGTCTTCATCTTTATATTTGTTTTTGATCCTCCCGGAAAGTGGGTATAAAAGTTATAAAAGTCTCTGTAAGAGGCTAATTTATGTTTTATTTTTATAGTGAAGATGGCCTCGAGACGTTCTCGTTTATATTACCTTGTGGAGTGCTGCCAATGGGCATTTTCTCTTCATGTATTTTCTATGTTAGCTAATTTACTTTATGTATTAACAAAAACAGTCGCACATTTCAATATATGATAATAAAAAATATATAGTATTTTCCATTATAACGATCAAGCCTATATAATAAAAAGTATAGAAAAAATAAAAATTATCTAACAACAAAATGCCATCATGTTAGTAATATGGTTTCAAAAGCCATTAATATGGAGTTAATAATAGGCAATGTGTCATTGAAATAGTAAACAAGACAAATATATCGTTCTAAAGTTTTTAAAATAATCCGTTTTTATTCGTTTTTTATTAAATAAATTGTCTTTTTTTAACTACGATTTTTCAGATTGGACAGTACATTTAAGAGTAGTAACTAAATAGAATAATATATTTTTTTTTTAATTATCAAGGTCATTATTTGGTTGGTTATCGAGTAAAACGTAATAATTAAATTTGTTTATTAGTTCAGAATGATGTAAGTAACCATAACATAAAACTACCGTTGCTCCAATTTAATGTTTACTTATATCAAATAGTTACCAAATACATTTATATTTATTTCAGAATGAACGGTATTATCATTCGAAACGTCGTCAAAATATTGAATTATTTTTCTCTTCTACATTTATAATAATTAATATTGAAAAGCGTCTTTCCCAACTTGAAAAAAATAGCTAATTTGTTTTCCTTTTTCATCGATGATTTTGTCTTCATCTTTATATATGTTTTTGATCCTCCCGGAAAGTGGGTCTAAAAGTTATAAAAGTCTCAGTAAGAGACTATTTCATGTTTTATTTTTATAGTGAAGATGGCCTCGAGATCTTCAAGTTTAAATTACCTAGTGGAGTACTGCCAATGGGCATTTTCTCTTCATGTATTTTCTATGTTAGCTAATTTACTTTATGTATTAATAAAACAGTTGTTTATTTCTATATATGATAATAAATAAAACAAAAAATTATAGTATTTTCCTCTTTAACGATCAAACCTAAATAACAAAAAAGTATAGAAAAAATATGATTTTATAAAAAAATAAATAAATGAATAAAATAAAATAAATAAAGCAACAAAATGCACATCTATGATTGATGCTTCACCAGTGACTCTCAGTGATACATTTCTGTTATTAATTACAAACAATTTTCAATCAAATGAATCCTAATCATATATTCGTACAGAAATATTAATTTCTATTTATTAAATTTATATAATAAAGTCATTAAGAAACCAATTGAATTTGAAATGTGAACTTATAGCTAAAAAATATAAATAATTATTGATTCTCTGATATGAAAGTTAGCTAGAATCTCTTCTATGCTTTGGATAAAAACTAAAATCCACAATTAGAATACAATCTGCCCTCCAGTTCTCTTTAACTCCGTTTCGCTTCCTTTCTCCGACACAGTCCAGTATCTTGGCTTCATTCTGGACAAAAGACTATCTTGGAACCCGCATACTAGACTTAAACGACAAGAACTTAATCGACGATTTGGACAATTATACAGACTACTGAACAGAAATTTTAAATTATCTATCGAGAACAAACTGTTAATATACAAGACAGTACTGAAACCAATCTGGACCTTCGGACTTGAACTGTGGGGGACAGCCGAATTTTCAAACATCAAACGCATTCAATCCTTCCAATCTAAAGTCATCCCACAATAGTTATTGCCCCTTATTATGTATCCAACCATACCTTACACCGCGACCTAAATATTCCATTTATTTTAGACCTTATACCATTAAAATTCTCTAAATTTCATCAGAACCTTATTCATCACCCTAATCCCCTAGCTCAATCCTTATCCTAAGGTTGAAACTCACGTGTTGTATGCTTGTGAATTTTATATAGGTATGAGTGAATTTTGTATAGATTTTTATTGATTTTGTTTTATATATATGTATATTGTATTATTATTATATAAATTTATTGTTTTGTATATATCGTGTGAATGTAGTATGAATGTTGTATTATTTAAAGTGTTATCACTATTAAAAATGTCCTAAATTGGACCGATTGTAATATTGCTCAATAAAGAATTGTTTCTAAATAAAAAAAGAATACAATCAGTCTTTTCAGGACTTTTTCCTGAAATTTCAAACATAAAGTAATTCGAGAGCATGCAATTATAATTTATATTTTAAAGTCAGTAAAATATTAAAGAAAATTCCTTTTATTTTAATAGGTTTTAGTTAATCGCTGAACTTAATATTGAACATAAAAAAAAAAAAAAATTAAAAAAATTGGATCGTTTAGACTTGAGTTACTTTTTTTTTCTGATAAGTTATTAACTTAAAAAAACATGTCTGTTTATTATAAGTTTTAGTGATGTACCATTTCTATTTGTGTCTTAATGTGGAAAATGCTGTTTTGGCCTGCGTTTATGTCATGTTTTTTTTTTATTATTTTTTTTTTTAAGGGGATGGGGGAGGGGGCTCAAATTTGCGGAACGGATGTGATTTGGTAATTTACGGCTATTTCAGATGATTAAGGCTTCGAATGCCGAAGAAATGAGGAAACGGGTGTACTGAACGCTTAGTTAAAGCATAAATGTTCCCTTTCTGCCACTTTTGGAGATTAATATCATTAAGTCATTGTTGCCTATAATTAGTTTAATCTACAGTAAATAAATTAACTAATTCTCAATTTAAGTGAGGTAATCGGAAAAAAGAAATGAAGCTATATTACTTAAATTTTAGTGAAGCAATAATAAGAACTCAGCAGTGTCAGAGCTGAAATAAATTAAGAATAGAAAAAGAATGAAAATAAGTTAATATTCGTTTTAACGTAAACGTTGACTGCAAAATATAATCCAAAAAATATCGATAAAATGTGAATAAACATAAAATTATATGTCGCAGAATAACAAAGAAACTGAAGTTCAGAAAAGTAAACATTCTTTGAATTAAAAAAAAAAAAAAAATTAAAAAAGGTAAATTTTTTTCTTTTACATTATATATGTCCCCTAAGAATAACAGTATGTACAATTTGAATGAATATATACTATGTCTGGTAACAGACAAAAAAACATGATTAATTATTATTTACAATTATTATATTAAAATTACAATTATTTACAATGAGAAAAATACTATACATAAGATAAGGTATTAGTAATAGAAAGCCCGTTAGTATAAACTGAAATATAAATAAAACAAATTTAAACATATTTACGAATATGAATATTTTTTTTAATTGAGAACTAATCTATATTTATAAAAGAAAGTGCCATTTCACTCGATTTTCTGGTCATCGCAGTTTCTCAAATACGACTATGGTTGTGAACTTGAAATTTTTCACAGGGTAGAACAGCACGTTTAGATGTGCATAAGGCTGGGTTTGTGAAAAATCGTCCTCCAAGTGATTTAAAAGAATATTTTTCTAAAATGTAAAACAAATTTGGTTTTTGAATAATTCAAAAACTATATGCATCCGCAAATACTATAAGTACTCATTTGAATGACAGTGAAATTTCTTACTACCTAGAACCAAAATCGTCTTACTCTGATCAGTAATGGCAAAAATACTTAAATAATTATAACAAATATATTAGGTATATTTCGTTTCACAGCCATGTTTCGTGTGTAGATTCCTATCAAATTCATATGTTTTATTGTTGGTTTTTAAAAATGAAGAATAGGCAGAAAAAGGTTTAAGTTTTGAAAAGATAATAGAACTTAGTTCTGAATCCTAAAAGAAATGCGAGCTTATTCAGTTGGAAGAGTACACCCCCGTGAGGAAAAAATACGCATTTATGTTACATAGAAGTTACGATGGTACAGAATGATAATGCTTTAAAGCAAAATGTCAGTATTAGATAACCACGACTAGGGCTAATTGCTGCTGGTATGTTATTAAATATTAAACTGAATAAAATTAATATCAACAATCAACAATAATCATTTATTTGTCATACATAGACATAGTTAAAAGTTTAACTCACTGCTATCTCAGGTATATTTCAGCCAACATAGTTATTAAAAACAACTTTCTTGATTCGCAGCAATTTAAAAAAAAAATGAAATAGTCGCGAGCAAAGCCGCGAGGTACTGCTAGTAATTTTATAAATGAATTTGTCATTCTTTATAAATATATGTTTCTTATTAAATGTTATTAGTGTTATTATATGGTTTCAAAAGCCATCAATATGAAGTTAATAATAGACAATATGTCATTTAAATAGTAAACTAGACAAATAGATCGTACGAAAGTTTTTTAAATACTATGTTTTTATATTATGTTAAATAAATAAATTGCCTTTTTAAACTACGATTTTTCAGATTGGCCAGTACATTTAAGGGTAGTGTAACTAAATAGAAATAAATATTTTTTTAATTATCAGGATAATATATGTGTATATATATATATATATATATATATATATATATATATATATATATATATATATATATATATATATATATAATACACATATATATATATATATATATACATATTATAGCTTTTTTAGTATTACCATGAGGAAAATATTCAATTATAAAGTGAATGGAAAGATTAATTACATGGATACTCTGTAATATGAAAACATATATTTGTTAGGGTTGATTAACTTGATTAAATTACTTAATTAAAGTACATTTTTTAATTTGAGTTCACAGTTCATTACTGATCATTTTATAAAAAAGTATAAAAAAAAACTTAATTACCATTTGTTATCTATTTTACAATATACTGTAATAATTTCTGAATAATTTAACTTTAGTTCTACATAAGTTATTTAAATAATGTTTATAATTGAGGCTTATCAGATATGAAAGAATGTATATCACTGTTTATGAAAATCGTCCTAGATTTAAGATTTTTATATAAAAAGTTTGGCTCAATAGAAAAAATAAATAAATATATGGTGACGACTATATAATGTATTAATACAATAAATGTACATTATATAAATAAATAAAATGTGTTACTTAAAAAAATAAAATTAAGATAATAACTGGAATTAAATACATAACTTTCTAATGTAGAATTATAAATTACAGCCCAAGTTTAAAGCCTAGCCAGGATATTATAAATTTGTATGCCCGGCCAAGCAGTTCATATTATTTAAAAATAATTTTGCATTGACTATATATAAGTTTATAGTTAACATATATAGTTTATACAAATCATGTACACATAGTTATTTTTTTTCTTTTCCCTACTATGGAAAGACATAAAAATAAAGTTAGAGGTGATAAAAAATATTGAATCCAGTTTAAAAAAAATATATATAATCGTTATAAATAAGCGCCTTTTTCAAGTATATATTTTAATCAATGTACTAATATTTAATTAATTGATAATCATTTTGGTGGTAGGCTATTACGTATCAAAAATTTAATCTCCAACTTTTAAATGGGATTTTCATTGCAGGATTAAGTTTCATTGACATTTCTTATCGAACTTCAAATTTTGCGATTTTAAATTATATACTTTATAATTTTCCTTTGGGTTATGTTCTGATTTTTTAATTCTGTTGAGGTGAAGTCTAATTTAGGTGAGAATGAAAAAATAGATTTTTGAGAATGAAATTGATTAAATTAATTTTATTTCTACTCAATAAAAAACATGGAAATACAGGATGAAAAGCTTCTTTGTGAAATAATAGGGAACTTTACGAAAAATGAATTTTTAAATTAAGCGAAACTATTCTAAAATGAAACCGCCTGTCTATAATAATAAAAACAATATAATATGAATTTAGTTAAACCAAACAATATTTCATAAAGGAAATTTTCTCTATGTGTAGATTTATACAATGGAGTATAACTACCTTATTCAGTTTCTATTCCACAAACAATAAAATTAAAAACTTAATTTAATTTAGAAGGTCTCGAGGCCATCATTTTCAATCGCCTCGGAGGGTTGTCAGGAATAGATAGGAATGATAAGTTGCGTACAAAAGGATTCGTGTGGGTTGGGAGTTTGGAATTAAAAGAGGAATATATGTTTCGGGATAGTTCTGGGACGAATTAGATATTTACATCATTATGGATAATTTTATTCGTAACAAAATAAGGAGCATTTAGGATTTTGGATTGTAAGGATTGAATGCGAGAAGAATTAGATGGTATAGTAGAGACCCACAGCTCGATTTCATATGTCCAGATAGGTCTGATGATGGTAACATAAATGAGTTTTTTGTAATAAATAGGAAGATTTGAACGTTTGTCTAGTAAGTGTTGTAGTAATCGGTATCTACGGGAGGTTTCTTTTCGTTTAAGTCTCGTATGAGGATGTCATAAAAATTGAAATTATTTTATTTATTTCACTATGTACACGACATAATACAGTGCAAATTGCTTTCAAAATTTTCGTTTAGTTTCTAGTTTTTAATGAATAAATTTTAAACCGTAATTTGATTTCTACGCTTTTAGTAAAGTAGAACGCATAGTGACTATAGAGTTTTCTTCAAAGACCAGAAAAAATTAGACTTATAAAATTATTTTGATGCCTAACTTCATTTGTTCCAAATGATTAACCATAATGAAGGACTACCCGAAGCGAGATAAAATTATAAATGTGTTTCTGTAGGGTTTTAGTTATTTATTTTCCTTAAATTTAATATTTCAAATATACCTATGAAATGTTTACAATTATAATGATAAACTAGCATTTCAGATTAGATAGATTGTATATGAAAAATAAAGAAAGAGAAATTCTGTTCCGAAACACAAAACGATGTCACGGAGTGAAAATGGCATCGAAGACCAGAGATGCAGAGATACCTACCAGTTACATACCTATCTTTAGAAACATTTTTCCCAGTTACCAATTAATTTTGGTACCCTGAAATAGCTGAAAAAATACCTGCAATTATTTTGTGTATTACGAATTAACTAGCAATTATTTATTCAATCATAATACAATTTAATTCTTAATAACACATTTATTTAAATATAAGAATATTAATTTAATTGATAAATAGAATCGTGATGGCTGTTTATGTCACCATAGTTATAAATACGTGGACTGATATATGGTTAAATTCAATCACGACTATAAGATAATTACAGGTACTTTTTTCAGCACATTTCTAGATAATAAGATTTGTGTGGGGACCACTTGTAGCTGGGTGGTTAGCATAACAGCCTCCTATGCCAAAGGTCACGTGTTCAAACCCACAGGTGGTCCTAAGATTTTTTATTGAGAGAAAAAAATCCTTAGTTATGCCGTCCTTCGGAGGGGACGTTAAAAGGTGGTCCCGAGCCTGTGCGATGACAGGTACTCGTTAAAGATTCCTATCCTAATAAAACCTGGATAGGCAAAATTTAGGACTCTCACTGTAGCATCGTCCGATTATCCATAGTAGCATAAAGTGACGTTAAATAAATAAACAAACAAACAAGATTATTTTGTAACTGATACAATTTTTTTAAAACGGAAAAGGATAGAAACTTCCGTATCCTTGGCATTACACGCCAGGTTCAATTCTCGACATTGTGTTGTTTTTAGGAACAGAATTTCTCTTTCTTAATTTTTTATATACATTCTATCTAATCTGAAATGCAATTTTATAATTTTAATTTTATGGATAATATCATGTCAACTTATCTTGTATCACATTTACTAAATGTATTTTATTATACAGTTGTAAATACCAATAAATATATTTAAATATTTAAAATGGATAATATAGGTATATTTGATATATTAAATTTAAGGAAAATAAATAACAAAATTATCCAACACAAACACACTTATAATATGGATGCGTAAGAAGGGTTCTCAGGGAGAAAAAATAAAAGAAAAATTATTAATGAGTTGATTCATAAAATTTATTTACGGTCTCCCCGGACGCACTTATATAGCACCGATCAAGTGTAGTTTTATCGAGAAAGTTCATGAGTTCAGTGTAGTTTATGAAGAAAATACCTTATAGATACAGAAAACCTTCCTATATAGTTGACCACCTCGCACTTTTCTCATGTTTTGCTACTTATGTGCTCAATGTTTTTATTATTAATTTAATGAACTTTTTGAATTCGTACGTTCAAGTTCCCTTTTCATAATTATGGAAAGATATTTCTTGATATAAAATACTTTGTATTTTTCAGAAACAATACTATTCGGGGATGCTTGGCGAAGTTTTTAACTTAATGTAGTCTCCACAATCCCAGTTCTTGAGATACCTAAAAAAATGATAACGTCAAGAATAAATGATTCTAAAATGTTGTAAAATATTAAATTTTAAGGGTATAGCGATAAGTTATTAACGAACTTTCATTACATTGGAAATCGATATATGATAGTTATAATCCTTATGATAATAATCATAATTTTAGGCACTAAAGACACATTTCATGTGAGAAAAGTGATTTTTTTTTTTTAAATTTGGTGGTTTAACAGGCTAAAACATTCCGTTTCCGGCAACTTGATAACCGAAGCCATGAAGATTTTTCAGGCGCAAGTAGAATTTTATTACTCGTAAAATAGTTGTTAGATGAGGAAGATGGTTGGGTTGCGGTGATCATACTATATATTGATGACCGTAACCCCAACCATCTTTCTCATCTAATATTCTCAACGGTCAAAAAAACTCTATCATTGTAAAATAGTGTGAAAAACAAGTTTTCCTTATAATTTATACTTGTAATACATAGATGTTAAATGTTTCATATTTTTACAAACAGTTTTTTTGTATATATATCCCTGAAGCACCAATATCAAGCAAATTATACGTATCTCGTCAAACATAAAAGCTATTTTAGACTGTAAATCAATTTTCTATGGTTACTGTGTATATGATTTTAATAAATTAGTGCGTGATATTAAACTGTGTGAGAAAGAAAACAAAACTAATATTATTTATATCTAATTATTAATACATATAAAATTTAATTTATGCTTTCTCTTCAATTCAGGCTACTTCAGCATTTATTTCACGTTCACTGTCAACATCCATTCCAAGAAAAGCTCCTCAATGACACCACTAAACCATCAAATTTCTCTCTCTTCCAATGCTTACACTCCAAAATCCTTCGTAAAATCCTGAATTTAATATTACTGTGAAATTCCCAGACGCCCCCATGTTTCTAGTAAATATACCGTGTTGGATTCGCTCTATCCCTCTTATATCGCAATATCTCCTTGGTGTCTGTCTTTTCCGAATTAAAAAAAAAAAACCCTCATAATATTCCCAATATGCTTACCACATATCCCTCTGTCCATTCAGTAAACACGAGATCCCAACCCATAAACTTGTAAAAACCTTCCCACAAATCCGCCTCCTTCAAAAAATCCTTTGTCATTTCTGCTACCTTGTTCTGGAATTCAATGCCTAGATCCATCGTAATGCCTTGTATTTAACCACTTCTAAATATCAATTATTTCTCTTTAGGTATAAATGATAACTATTCATTGTTCTATTATATAGTTTTGCTGAAGTTTTAAAAGATGACACAAATAACATTTGTAATGTACATTTTTGTTATTCTTAGTGGACTACTCGTATGAACATGATCTTAATGTTGCATTTTATAGTGGATTAGACTTGACTTAATACCTCTCCTTCAATTCCGCTTCCCTCAAACCCACTAGTTTCAATCACGATTTCCGATAATTCTTCGTTTTAAAACGTTCACACTTGACTGTTCCGTAGGGCAGTATGACCCACTAGTGGGTCATGCTTAACTATCCCGTGGGGCTACGTGCATCACAGGGAATTCACTTGTTTTCAGAAAACAAGTTGTCAAAAACATACGCTTGTTTATTTCTTCTCAATATTATATGTTGTAAGAATAACAAAGCATAAGGGTTTATTTATTAAATATTTTATAACCTTCCACATCCTCCCTCAACGGACTATTATCTGTTAATTTTATTTGTTTACTCTTTTTTAAGAATTTTCTTTAGCTTTGCGGGATTTCTTTTCATATTTTTATTCCGAATTTTGACAATATAAGAATCATTATTAAGTATTTTCATTATTTCTCCTTTAAGTCAAATGGGTATGTAAAAACTGTTAATGATCTCCCATTAAACACATTGGAACTTGTAACAGTGTTGCTCCCGCCCCACGAATCGCAAGCAGCTAACACAGACCCGTCTCACTTAAAAAAAAAGTCGATATTCGCCCAAGCGTGAACATATTAAAAGAAGATGACCTAGGGACCTCCTAAAGTATTTGAATTGTTATTGAAGTACTGCCAATTGGTATTTCCTCCACGAATCTGTCATGTCGTAATGACATATTTACTTATTTATTTTCATGTACTGTTTAATTTTCAATTAAAACAAACGCTCATATTAAAATGATTTTGAGGAAAAAATATTTTCCGGTGGGGGCAACACAAGGCTTTCACTGTTTTTTTTTCGGCTTATATTTTGCACTCCAGCGTCAACTAGGCTTATTGTGCGCCGTCCATTATCCTGTTTATACAGGTCTATTTTTTGAATGTGTATACTGTAAGGATTGATCAGCTCACACAGCATAGAATCTGAAATAAGGTGATTGTAATGGTAAAACCGTTTCCTAGCTATCCTTCACAATACTACTAATTATCACATTTTTGAGTATCTGAAGCCGATGAGGCTACCAACCCTTTTGAGGAGGTGCTTATTAAGCTGACAGTGTTCTGTATATAGTCCTGTAATCTTCTCTTGACTTTCACTTACCTCGGTTGTTAAAATCAATTTAAAAACTATTAAATATATTGGAAAAATGAAAAGACTTATATTGGGTTGTTTCACATAAAATGTCCGTTTTTATAGTTTCTGAAATACATAAAGGATTTTGCAGGTCTCTGTTGTTTTCTTCCGAATGTTTACATATTAAAAGTAAACAGTTACTAATCCTCTACCTTTGTATTATAACATTAGCTTCCAATCAATTACCCACTTTTTAGTATACCTCCAAATATGAACATGGAAACACGCGATTTTCGAGTAATATTTTTGTACGGCCATTCAAACTCGGCCATTCAGCAGCTGAGGCTGCTAGAAATATTTGCAAGGCGTTTGGGGAAGGGAATGTTAATGAACGGACCATTCGCCGTTGGTTTGGTAAGGTTTCAGCTGGGGATACCGACTTGAAAAACTTGCCCCGCGGAAGACCTCCGTCCGTACGATGTCCTTAAACATACAGTAGAAGGAAATCTCTACCAAACAGTTAAAGGACTCTCAGCAAAACTAAGTGCAAGTGAATCTACCGTTTCCAGACATTTAAAGGATATTGGGAATGGAAAAAAGCTCGATGCATGGGTACCTCATGATCTCACTGAGTCGCCATGTTTCAAAACATACCGTGCAAAAATTGAATGAACTGGGCTACGAAGTTCTTCCACACCACCATATTCTCCTGACTTGTCTCCAACAGATTACCACCTGTTCAGGAATTTAGACGACTTCGCCAAAGGAAAACTTTTTGAAAATGATGATCAAGTGAAAAGTGCGTTTTCAGATTTTGTTTCATTTCAAAGCTCTTGAGTTTTTCAGTTGGGCGATAAAAAAGTTAGTGTCACGTTGGGAAAAATGTGCAGAAAAAGAAGGTAAATACTTCTAATAAAATTATCTTGTTTTCATATCGTATTTTTAATAAAAATCCTTTACCTTGATAACGGAAATTTCATGTGACACAACCCAATATTATGTTTCGTTGGAAAAATAGGAATAAAAAATATAACAAGATAAATTGATATGCAAAATAGTCACTTATGTTTACCCCCTAGTCGTACTGCTTGTGTATTTAGCCGTTTTTTTAACAATATTGATAAAGTTATATGGTTATTGAGGATGTACAGACGGCTGTTGAAATTATCGTAGGTAAAATAATCGGGAGTCGTTTTTTTATAATATTTTAATTTTTCCAACGTTTAGGCTCAAACTTGTGAGCCATCATCAAGGCATCAATGAGCCATTTCAAGCATTTACTTATTTTATATCGATATAGAGAATTTATCAAAATCGTTTTAGCCGTTTTTGAGAAAAACGTAAAAAGTTATAAAATGCAAGTTATATTTTTCATATTTCGATGAAAGTTACTGTAACAGCTTATATGCATCTAAAATATGAAATTTCAGTTTTATAGAACTTATTCGTTTTCGAACCAGACTTACCACACACTCAGACCTATTTAACGGGATTTGGTCATCTGGACACAGAGGACCCCTAAAACGTGTATTTCAGGTGAAAAAGAGAATTATAAAATGTTCACGTTCGCAATACTTTCTCTTCCTGAAGGGAATTTCAGGAGAGTCATCTATTACTTACTTTTGCAGTGATTATTACTTTCACTTACCTAGATATGAAACATATATTACGGGAAAAAATTTCGATCGAGTTTTCAAAGGAAATACACGTTTTAGGGTCAGTTAAGGTACAAAACCCAACAACATAGAACATGTCCAGCTACCTCAAATATTTAATCCTTGGACTTTGCCTAAAAAGTAATGCTCTCCCGAGTTTCGCATCTTGAGAAGGGAGGAGTTAAGGTACAAAACCCTACACTACATCCCTGAATCAGCACTTTCCCCCCTTTCTAGTATTGTATAAATATCCCTCCTAGAGATGTAACCATTCATTCTAGCCATTCTAGCCATTCCAGTAGATCTATGTAGTAGTTTAGTTCTTTGTAAAGAGTAGTGTAGTGCTTGTAACAGTTTGTTTTTACCAATAAAGTTTTTTTTAGTTCATCGAGCGGTTAAGTTCTTTATCTGTCCCTTGAGTCCAAATGACCAAGTCCCGTAAAAAAGTGTGTGTGTGTAAGTGTGGTAAGACTAGCTCGAAAACGATACTCTGTAAAAAACTAAAATTTCATATTTAAGCAGCGCATATGCTTGAAATGTTACAGCAACTTTTTTATCAAAATCAGTCAACCAAAAGAGCCACTTTATGCTATACATTTTTCACTTCTTTACGATTTTCTCAAAATCAGCTTTAACGATTTTGATTAAACTTACTATATCGATGTAAAATTAATGGAAATTAATATCATGTAAGTTTTCGAACCAGACTTACCACACAATCAGACCTATTTACGGGATTTGGTCATCTGGACACAGAGGACCCTAAAACTTGTATTTCAGGTGAAAAAGAGAATTAATGTTCACGTTCGCAATACTTTCCCTTCCTGTATATTTCATATATAGATAAGTGTTAGTAATAATATAAATTATAAAGAGCTAAATATTAAAATAATATCAAGCATATTATGAACAGGTTTAAATTATCAATTATAATAACAAATTTCAGGAGAGTCATCTATTACTTACTTTTGCAGTGATTATTACTTTCACTTACCTAGATATGAAACATATATTACGGGAAAAAATTTCGATCGAGTTTTCAAAGGAAATACACGTTTTAGGGTCCCCTGAGTCCAAATGACCAAGTCCCGTAAAAAGGTGTGTGTGTGTATGTGTGGTAAGTCTAGCTCGAAAACGATACTCTGTATAAAACTAAAATTTCATATTTAAGCAGCGCATAGAAGAAAGAAATAAAGAAAAATAAATTTTATTCTGGGACTTCTGTCCCCTAAGAATAACAAAAAAAGTACAAGAGTGAGTATTAAGTCTGGCTTAAAAATAAAAACATTACAAAAACAAACTTAAGGTTATACTTATATTATATATAAACATAGTAAATACTGTTGCTTGAACGACATATGACTACTACTTGCATTATTTATAGTGTAGTAAATACAACGACAATAGAACATTCATGTATGACTATATAATACTGAAAACATGTGCATACAGAGATGCTAGGAACCTCACGGTAATATCGCAAAATCGTAGAAAAAAAAAAAGTTTTTATTAACTTGAAATATGACTATTATTCTTAATTTTTTATACAATTATTCGGAAGACTGATTACTGAGGAGATGATGGAATAATTTGTTTTTAAATGAAGTTAAGGAAGAAGCTTTGCCTATAGAGGTAGGTATGGAATTCCAAAGAGAGGTGGCACGCAAACTAAAAGATTTTTTAAAGAATGATGTTCGATGATAGGGCAAATAGAGGTTAGTGGGTTGGGATCTTGTGTTAAACGAATGTACTAAAGAACAAGGGATGAGTAGGTCAAGAACGTAGGATGGACTTTGGGTTTTAAAAGTGCGGAATAGGAATACTCCCAGGAAATACTGTCGGCGAGAAACGGAATTGAGCCACTTCAACTCGGCATACCTGTCGGCGACGCTGGAGCGTCTGGGGACTCCGAAGATGAATCTAATAAAACATTTCATTAGCCTTTCCAATCTCATCTCAAGTCCACCAGACAATCCACCAAAAACTAGGCACATAGTCAAAGTGATATGCCTGAAATGTTACAGCAACTTTTTTATCAAAATCAGTCAACCAAAAGAGCCACTTTATACTATACATTTTGCACTTCTTTACGATTTTCTCAAAATCGGCTTTAACGATTTTGATTAAACTTACTATATCGATGTAAAATTTAATGGAATTTAATATCATGTAAGTTTAATTCTGATTTAAATAGTCTGACAAGGCTTAAATGTCGAAACTTTGAATTTTCTTCCACTAAAGTACTTTTAATTTTGTAGATTTCAAAAAATTAACTATATCATTTTATTAGTATTGATAAGAAATGATTAAATATACAAGTTGAACAAACTTGAAAACAAACTAGAGGAGAAAAGAGGAAAAATAATTTTTTAGATAAATATTATCTTTTCCGAATCTGAGAAAGTAATATATATGTATAATATAATGTTGGAAAGATAAATATTTTAGAAAAAATATAATTTTATAAACGATATAACACAAGTTGTAAAAGGTAAATATTAAGTGACGAATAGGGCATACACTTATAACTGATTAACAATTTAATATAGTTATATTATTTTTTTCTGAATCATACTTTCCCAACGAAAATGAATAAAGATTTCATTAATAGTATATTTAATAGTTTATAAATTGGTTTTAACAGCCGAGGTAAGTGAAAGTGGTGTGTTGCCCGAGCTAGATTTTCTTATTTCGGTTGATTCTATTCGCTTAGCTCTTTACTGCGAATCAATGGAGAACCCTACATTATTACCCTCATCGATTTACCGTTGAAACTTTACGGTGTAGGGAACAGTGTAGGTTTTATTGGTAATAAAAATCAGCCGTAGGAGTTTTATGAAGGTGGAATCGTTCAATTAAACCTAGGTCCTTTGAAAAGGTTGACCACAAATAGCTGTTAAATGTTTAATTAGCAATCGGAAAACCGTTTGGTGATTAAAACTTCGTAACTGCAATCTCGTTGAAAGTGTAGTTGACAGTTTAGGTTTAAAAAAAAAAAAAAGAAGAAGAGGGAATTTGAGAGTAAACATTATTGCATCAGATCTAATTCGTCTCTTGACTAACATCCAATGTAATTATAATAGGTAAATGTGTATTAATTCATAATAATAAATAAATAAACAAAAGGTTTAGTGAACCCGAAGGTTCTATGCCGTTACTCCCATTCGCTGCTAAAACAAAATCATCAGGTGACCCCCTGATGCAAGCCCAAATTCCTATGCAGAAAAAATAATTATTTTTCATATCATAACTTTCAAGTTTCATGAAAAGATAAGTGATCTAAGTGATTTTACAGATGAAAAATATCATACCAGCCGTTAATCTCACCTTAATTTCCTCTTAATTTTTTTTTCTGGTTATCACTGATCAGAAGTTCTAAAATGTCTCTACGTATTTAAACGTATACCCTGATGTAATATGTTCATCAAGGAAATACTTTAATGATATAAATATAAATTTCTTACAGCATAGTTTCTATAAATAATATGACACATTCATTATTTATATAACTCAGCTGGTACAGAAGAGGATAGAATATGATCTTGAAACCCACCTAGCATTCATTGACCTTCGCAAAGCATAAGATAGTATTCCTTTAAAGAAACTATGGGAGGCGTTGGGTCTGGCTCAGATAAATAGAGGTCTCATTAAAGCTATAAAGAGTCTATATATAGGAGCTAAATCAAGAGTGAAACTAGGAAGAAAATATACCGAACTATTCCTGGTCACTAAAGGTCTTTTTTTTTTCAACAACAATTTTTATTGAGTAAAATTACAATCTGTCCCAATTTGGACATCAATAGTAGTGCTGACAGATATCATACATACTACATTCATACAATATTTACACAGCATAAAATTACAATAAAATATATACACAAAAAAGAATCAATACAATAAAGTCAAGACTAAAGGTCTAAAGCAAGGATGTTGCTCTCTCCAACACTTTTTAATTTTACGTGGAACAAACCCTAAGATTATGGAAACAAAAGTGTCGAGGAATGGGTGTGGAGGTTGGTGATGATACACTTTTCAGCCTTCAGTTCGCAGACGATCAGGTTGTCCTAGCTTCAGAAGAATGTGATCTTGAATATATGCTGAGAAAATTGAATGAAGCATACTCTGAATGGATCTAGAGATCAGCAGAGAAAAAACAGAGTATATGCCATGCAACTCAACAGTCTCAACCATCTGTGTGGAGGATTGGACGATCCCACGGAGCAACGCCTTTAAATATCTTGGGGTAACCATAGATCACTTCGGAACGATGACAAAAGATATTGAAAATAAGATTGCAAATGGTAGAAGGATCGTAGGAATCTTGAATGGTGTTCTGTGGAGCAAACAGGTATCGCTTCTTACGAAAAAAAAAATTTCCATTCCTTCCTCTTAGGGACCACTTTATATGGCGCTGAAACATGGACAGTGCTAAAATCGTCTGAAAGAAGATTGTTGGGTCTGGAGATGGACTTTTGGAGAAGAGCTTGCGGCATATCCAGGCTGCAAAGAATTCCTAATGGGGAAATAAGAAAAAAGTAGGGGCTGAGCTGAACATCTTGAATGAGATATCAAAGAAGAAACTCATGTGGTATGGCCATGTCATGAGGATGGAAGGGACGCGGTGGCCTCACTCACTCAAAATAATGAAGTACTCCCCGCAGAAGAGGCGAAGACGAGGAAGCCCCGCAAAACGTGGATAGAGAGTGTGAGGGGGACATGGCAGCCAGAGGCTTGACGGAGGAGGACTGCAGGGATAGGGAGCACTGGCGTTCGGAAATATTGTACTAAGTTGCAGAACCCGAGGAAAAAAAAAACCTTCATTATTTATATTTTTGATAATTTGTATCTATTTGTCACGTTATGTAAATATAAGGGAGCGGCCTGGTCCCCGCTAAAGAATAGGTTAGAATCCCGGCTGTGGCAGAATATTATTTATTCGGTTACTTCGGCCGGGGGGGCGACCCTGGGGTATGGAGATCCTCCAGTGGCAGACCCATCCTCTTCTATGTGGGTTCTCCTAGAAACAGTACGAATCTCTATGTGTACTGAGCCCATGGCCTTGGTTACTGTCCACCAGTACAAATACGAGTATATAATACGAATAAATTGTTTTATTTCGCTTCATTCTGTTATTTTATTTTATTATATTTTGTTTTCGTTTTTGTATATCAGTATGTAAATCATATAAGGTAAATAATATGACCACCTGTCATTTCTGCAATTCGCCTTTTGTTGGGCTAATCTTTCTGAGGTTTAGAGAGGTTAGAAAGAATGGAAATAGGTCTGAAATCAGAAACGTTTGATGGAGAAGAAACTTTGTTAAAAGGACGTGCAACGACCTTTTTCCAAGCTGAGGAAAAGGTGGAATTTTGGAGGGAATATTTTTAAATGTGTAAAAGGATTGAGAGAATAGCTGGGAGGCAGAGTTTAATCAGTTTTATCGGTATGAGATCTGAGCCTTGGTCATTGGTTCTGGATTTGAGGACAGAAGAGGCAATCATCAGGAGTAATATGTAAAATAAAAATTTAGGATTAAATTTGAATTCAAGAAGGTGAGGCAGGAGAGATTACTTATAGGAGTATGAGAAAAAAGACTGATAAAATGGGAATTTCATAGCAGAAAATTCAAAGTGATTAGGGGATTTAGGGTTTATAACCGAGAGTTTTCAAGGATCTTGCACATGGACCTAGGATCAGGAGCTTGATTTAGAGATTCATGAAAGAACTGGGCCTTGGAGCTGCGTATCAGACGACTGAGTGAGATTTCGTGGACTTAAAAGAAAAATATTCATTGGGAAGTTGAGTGCGGCAAAACCCTTCTGGCTGACGTCTTCCTTCATCATTTCTCTTATCTCCGTGTTAATCCAGAGAGCTGGAGGGAGAGGGAGGCGTCGGAAATCAGCAGTTTTGAGAGGTGCGTGTATATTTAAAAAAGCCAGTAGATTCAACGATAGGCATTTAAATATATCATCCTAAAAATAGTTGTCTCAAATATGAAATTTCAGTTTCGTACGAGTTTTCGGTTTTGTGCTAGACTTAGCACACACACACGCGCGACCTTTTTGCGGGACTTGGTTATTTGGACTCAGGAGAACCTAAAACATGTGTTTCCGTTGAAAACTGGAATTCGAAATTTTTTACGATCGCAGTACTTTTTCTTACCATATCTTTCACATCTAGGTAACATAAGGTGGTCGGTACACTTTGATAACCCGAAGTGAGAAAGAACCAGAGGAAACTTCAGTGAATAGGAACTCTATATGTCGAGAGTCAATAGAGGGTGATATGAGAAGGATTTTAGCTCTCCAACTGTTGTCGAAGAATAAGCATACACCTCCACCAGTCCGATCATGACGAAAGAAAGTGTAATTAGGGGTAGATGCAGAAGAGGGAGTTTGAGCCAGGTTTCAGAAACTGCGATGATGTGGTACAAATTATGCAGGAAATGTTCTATGAATTCTTCAAGATGAGCAGTTAGAGATTGAGCGTTGATATAACAAGTTAAGAGGGTCCTAGTAATATAATGGGGTGGGAAGTGATATCAGAATTGTTAGGGGATGTTAATGGATTGTTAAATTGATAGGGGATTTTAAAATACATAATGTGGTATCTAAATGTGTGTTCTTGCTGGTAAAAAAAAAAACAACAGATTCTAATTATCCGAAAAATAATAAAATATGAAGAAAAATACATAAATATAAATTACTGGAAGGAATTAGTCCGGGTGGCGGTCATTAAATGAAACAACTAAATAGTTTCAACTATTTTATTGTTTGCCAACGTTTCGACCCCCTTTGTGGGTCATCATCAGGGCGCATGGTGGGAGAATGGAAACTAGGTACTGATATATTAATTGATATATTGAGTACCTAGTTTCCATTCTCCCACCATGCGCCCTGATGATGACCCACAAAGGGGGTCGAAACGTTGGCAAACAATAAAATAGTTGAAACTATTTAGTTGTTTCATTTAATGACCGCCACCCGGACTAATTCCTTCCAGTAATTCTCAACGGTCAACTAATTACATCCACAATAAATATAAATTGATACGATCAAAATATAAAAGAGAATAATAATTAATTTCAAAGATCTAGAAAATAAAAAAGCCAATATTGGACCCAAGGCTTTATAGAATAATTTTAAAGGAAACTGTAATTGTGATACACGAAAATAATGTGCAAAAAAATATTTAAAAAAAATAATAAAAGAAAAAAAGGTCCCTGAAATCAATCATCAGGTATCGGGTACTGAGGTTTCAGATAAAGACATCCAGGTCGTCTTCTTTATTGATGACTACCGCTGGATGACTGTTCTCACCCCGGCATCGCACTGGCCCTCCTGCTTCACTTTACCGGCCGCCCTCTTCTCCCTCGCTAGCCAGTAATAGTTGTCTGTTTCCTGGCATCATTTATTCTCCGAGATAGATCCTTTTGTCACTATCCCAGTCAAGATGCCTGGTGGAGAAACCTCTTTGTTTTTCGCAAACTTAGGAGTTCATCTCTTGCCTTCCGACGTACTACGTTGAAGGTCATGGCAGCTGGCTAGAGGTCTTCCCTTGAAATATTCCTCTAGACGTAGTCAATATCATCCGACTTCAGTCTAGGTCCCGAACTGGTCCCTATAGCGAGGAAGATACCCATAGGTGATTTTCCCGCTCTCGCAGGCATGCCTTTTATCTCTGCGCCAGTGGTTCCCAACTAGTGACCCGCAGCCGATGTCCAGAGGGTCCGCGAGATGTCGTTGGGAATCAGATTTAAATTACCTTAACGTAAAATATTTGTGAAACCTTACCTTTTAATAAGAATCACACGCTCTAAACGGACATATTTTACATTATGAGTGATATAAAGCCTGCTACTGCATAATCACAACCTTGGTCATTTTTTAACATTTTGAAAATAAGGAGATTAAAGGACAGATGTATCGCAAAAGATAATGAACAATATTTGTTATCTTTTTGAGTATTAGAATTAATACCTTTTCGTATAAGTTTTAAATTTTAGGTACATTCATGTAACGTAATTTTATACTAATGTCACTATCAGACGAAATAGAGGGGAATTCCTAAATTTTGCTTATCCAGGTTTTATTAGGATAGGGATCTTTAACAAGTATCATACTTAGCAGAGACTCTGAAGGATCTTTTATTCTTTTTTTAAAAATCCTAAGATCATATGCCAGATTTTACATCAAATTTTATTTATTCAATATTTCGTGAATTAGAGTAAATTTCTAGAGCCTGAGTCTTTTTTCTTAATTTTCATTATTCCAACTAGGCCATTTCTAAAATATAGAGTTTCGGTGAAGGTATTTCGCACGCAGTGCACGTGATACGGCGTAGCCCATTAAAAATCTAAATATGTATCTAATACTTAGGTTTTAGGGGTTCCTTCCCTTTAAAATTATTGTATGAAGGGGTTCGCTAATAAGTTTTGTTGGTAGCCACTGCTTCACGCTATTAGACAGCTGGGACTGTTGTACGTGATTGAAACGACCCTCTAAAATTTTTACTTTGTTCTTTAGCCGGTTATCTTCGTCTAATAGTGATTCATGTATGAATGTGACTAAGATTATTATTATTTATTTATTTTATTTTATTTTTATCATTATTTATTCTTCTTTGTAATTTTTATTTTATTTGCTGTACATAAGGAATGAATGAATTCTTATAGCATTAATACTAATTGCAAAAGATTGTGGCAGATTGTATTATTTCTAATTAAAATAATTTAAAAAAAAAATAGTGATTCAATGAGCTTCTCTTTTTTTTAAGCTAGTTTTTCTCAATATTTTAGGTTTTTAAATGATAAACCCACTTATTTACCTGAGAGCCTTTTACCTCTCTAATATCCTCATTCAGAACTCTTAATTTTGTTAGTATGGAGGCCACATTTTCGTTCCTTCATACTCCTAGACTTTTTAAGAGGGCTTGATGAAAACATGTTCCCTTAATGTAGAAACTCGATTTTAAGAAGTTAAACATTGTTTAATTGTGGTCAGAAGTTGATAACACAAATAAATTAAGGAAAATCAAGCCATCACCTTCTCCCTGGAAGACATCATTGTGAAGTGACCGCCGCGAGGAAACTGCTTTAGCGAGACTTCGTATCGGTCAGAACAGACTCACACATATCCACCTCATCCTACGACTGCCCGAACCAATGTGTGAAGTGTGTAAAGTACCTTTCTTAATAAAACATATAATTGAGAACTGCTCCGAATTCCTTGTACTAATGCATAAATTCAATGTACCAAGATCGCTGTGTGAGAGCTTGAAGGACTCTAGTGAAACAATTAATACACTGCTAAGGTTCATCAAAGAATGTAATCTTCTCAAGGAATTATAAGAAAAAAAAAATTAATAAGAAAAAATAGAATAAATTAATTTTTAAACAATAGATAAATAAAACTTAGTGTGTTTTATTATTTGTAACTAGTTAAAAAATGTTTTGTTAATATAAATATATTCATAGCGCCTATTCCCATACCCTAACCCTAACCCTAATATAAGGTAAATAAATATAAATGATGAAGTAATATAGAACATTCGGTAATTGAATATTTATTATAATATGTTGAAAGTATGTGAGAGTGTATGATATTTACTTTCACCAAACCTTACGAATTTCACCTCATCTACACCTACCTGAATTCTCACCGTGTAGCGCTGGCTTTATGATCACTCAAATTACCCCGCAACAGACAGGATGGTTCTTTTGCTGTAATGTAACAAGCCTTTTAAATTATCATTGATATATTTAAAACTGGAAGTTCCTAATAGCGTTTATTTAATACATTAATGGAATAGTAATTAAAATATAATTGAATCTCGCCCCTTTTCCTGAAATTAATCTCATTCCTTTTTTTAAATTTACAATTATATATTTATTATACAATAACCTATGTACGTATTCATGGCTTTTTCATGTTGATAAGGTGTTATGAAAACATTACTTGAAAAATAATAAAGTAAATTTCTTACTATTCGTCGACGTAATATTGGGTTGTTTCACATGAAATGCCCGTTTTTATAGTTTCTGAAATACATAAAGGATTTTGCAGGTCTCTGTTGTTTTCTTCCGAAGGAAACTCCTACCAAACAGTTAAAGGACTCTCAGCACCACTAAATGCAAGTGCATCTACCGTTTCCAGACATTTAAAGTTTATTGGGAAAGTAAAAAATCTCGATACATGGGTACCTCATGATCTCACTGAGCGGCAGCAAGACCCCATGGTTCAAAACATACCGTGCAAAAATTGATAGAACTGGCTACGAAGTTCTTTTGCACCACCATATTCTTCCGACTTGTCTCCAACAGATTACCCCCTGTTCAGGAATTTAGACGACTTCGTCAAAGGAAAACTTTTTGAAAATGATGATCAAGTGGAAAGTGCGTTTTCAGATTTTTTTTTAACTTCAAAGCTCTGAGTTTTTCAGTTGGGCGATAAAAAAGTTGGTGACACGTTGGGAAAAATGTGTAAAAAAAGAAGGTAAATACTTCGAATAATGTTTTCATATCGTATTTTTAATAAAAATCGTTTACCTTGATAACGGACATTTCATGTGACACAACCCAATATTAAGTTTCGTTGAAAACGTAGAAATAAAGAAATATAACAAGATAAAATTGATATGCACAATAATCACTTACGTTTATTCCCTATTCATACTGCTTGTGTATTTAGCCGTTTTTTAACAATATTGATAAAGTTATATGGTTATTGAGGATGTATTGTATTGTACCTTGAAAACGGACATTTCATGTGACACAACCCACTATAATCGCAAAAGAGAACTTAAGTAGAAATTGTTCTGAAAATACTTCTTGTATTAATGCATGCTGATTAAAAAATTTGTTAACGAAAAGAGACCGTTTATTGCTTTTGCATTCACTTACGTTTGAGTTTTCACAGGAAAGAAACATTTTACGGTGTGTTTGAGAGTCTAGCTAAATGAAAGTCTAGCTCAAAAACGATAATTTGCAAAAACTGAAATTTTATAAATTATGAGCGCATATGCTAGAGATGTTACATAATCATTTTCAACAAAATCGGCGTTCCAAAAGTGCTACTTTTTACGATTTATTCAAAAACAGCTATAACAATTTTGATTAACACATTCACGCCGGGGCGAATATCCAAGTTTTTTCCGCTTGAGGCAGGGCAACACTGTTGCAAGTTCGAACGTGTTTAATGCGACATCACAACAGTTCCAGGCCTCGGATACACTCCACCCCACGAAATAGTCAAGTATGACCCACCTGTGGGTCACGCCGGAGGTGAACGTGTTAAAAACGCTATGTCGATGTAAAGTTTAATGGTTTTTGATATCATGTAGGTTTTATTATGATTGAAATCGTCTGACGCGGCTTAATATGTAGACATTTTCTACTTATAAAGTATCATTAATTTTATTGATTGGGAAAATTTTACCATTATATATTGTTAGAATTGATAAAAAAACGTGTAAATACACAATGTGAAAACATTTGACAACCAACTGAAAGAGAAAACTGTAGAACTCAATGTATTTTTTTTAAAATTGTTATTGTCAACTATAATTTAATTTAAAAGTTCTTAAATTGATTTTAACATCGGAGGTAAGTGTAAGTCGTGTTTAGTGCGATTTTTTCTTATATAGCTTTGCTGTTTCACTACATGTTTCTTAAATAATTCTCAAAAATTAACAAACGTATTCATTGACAATAACACCTACATGATGTTATATACCATATAATTATACATTCTCATAATTAGTTCTCTCCATTACCATCCCCAACTTTATATGGTATTATATACATAAATTATGTTTTCCAGTATGAGGAGCCCCTGGCTGACTGTCTGGGGCGCTTGTCTCTCACGTCAAAGGTTGTGAGTTCGAATCCCAGTTCCGGAGGACTTTTTCAAGCATTTAATTAATCCCGATTCACTCACAGCCTCTCCCCCGGGTTTGTGAGACCCGTCAGCCAAATGGTGGCCACTCACAAAATAGGCTTAGGGAGTGACGACCCTGCCCTACAAAACTTTCATCAAGTAACGCGTGTATTCTCCCACCGGATTACACCACGCGTCCAAGTGCCTACAAAGCCTGTCGCGCCACCGAAAAAAAAAGAAGAAAAAAGTATTTTCCATTTTATGTAGTAAATTTAGCACAAAAAAGATAAGTCGTACAAAAGTGAAATTACGTATTAAAGAGTTGGGTTTTACCAGGCATACTCGTATAACTATAAGAATTAAAAAAAAAAAAAGGCCACTAAATCGTATTTTTTCCAGTGTTGAGCTGTTTTCTAGAAAACATAAATAAAAATCTGGTGCGGGCAACACACGACTTTCACTTACCTCAATTTTTAAAATCAATGAAAGAATTTTCAAATACAGTTAGAGATAAAAATACGTGAAACTATTAAGGAATTAATCAAATTGAATTTATATAGAAACATGTGTTTTATTAAAAACTCTATTATATTATTATCTAAAATAATCAGTTAGTTTTATCTTCTTCTCATCACTCTCTATTAACTTCTAAAAGCTTGTGTATGAGATAATATTTTTTTAAAAATATTTAGCTTTCCAACGGTATATCATACATGTATATTACTGCTCTTATGTTCAAAAACGAAAAATTGCATTAAAAAAATATTTTTTCTGTTTTCTCCTTTAGTTGGGTATCGAATTTATTCAATTTATATATTTACCTGTTTTTCATCAGCGTTAACAAGATAATATAGTTATTATTATTGAATCTACAAAATTAAAGGTACTTTAGGGGAAGAAAATTTAAAATATCGGTATTTAAGCCCTGTCAGACCATTTTTGTCCAAATAAATCCAACATGATATTAAAGTCCATAAAATTTTACATCGATGTAGCGAGGTTAATAAAAATCGTCGGAACCGTTTTCGAGAAAATCGAAAAAAGGTGCAAAATGCATGGTATAAAGTGCCTCTTCTAGTAAGCTCATTTTTATGAAAAAAAGTTTTATTCATTCGTTCAGTCTCGGGTGTATAGTTGTCTTAAATATGAAATTTCAGTTTCATAGGACTTACCGTTCCCGCCCGGAAGTTACCACACACACACACACCTTTTTGCGGGACTTGGTTATTTGGACTCAGGGGACCCTAAAACGTGTATTTCCGTTGAAAACTGGAATTCGAAAATTTTCACGATCGCAATACTTTCCCTTACTATATATAGTAAGTGAAAGTAAAAATAAGTTAAATCTATTGTATGAAGTGGTAACTAATATAAGTAAACCAATTTCTCGATTAGTTATACATACATTTTTTTCTTATTTTAAGCTTATTCTGTTTCATTACTTTGGGCAGCGAGATACGCTTCATCATTTCAAATTAAGAAATTGGAGAAAGATGTGTTTAAATCTCAGACTTTTAAATCTCTAGGACTATTAAGAACGGTCATAAAATCTCAATGAGAATGAAATATACTTAAATATATTAAATCACATTGATAAAACGAGGTTTTTAATATTTAATGATTTTATGAACTTTTAAATAAAGTTAGTTTAAAAGAGTTTAAATAATTCAATTCAGTTTCGTTGGAAACATAGAAAGAAAGAAAAGTAAATTTTGTTCTGGAACCTTCAGACCCCAGAACCTGCAGTCCCTTAAGAATAACAGTTAAGTACAAAAACTTGTATCTGGCACAGAAAAAAAAATTAAAAAAATAAAAACTTAGGATATTTGGTTAACAAGATTTTTTGGTTTTCGAATCCTATATCTAGAGTTATTCTCAGAAATTTCCAACGACTATTCGTTCACTGGTGATTAATTCCATAATCAAATTATGGAAACAGATTGAATTGAATGGAATATTCCGCGGAGAATGCAGGGGTCCCAAACACGAACGACTTTAGCACCGACTTAGGAAGTTGTAAATATAAAGGGATATTCATTAAAGGTTTAAGTGAGTGAATGAAGCGTAGTTATTAGAGGTGGTGGAGGGGGTTGATGGAGGATTGGAGTAATTAGGTGGGGGTGAAAAGTGGAGGGGGGGTCGCCATCTTACCCGCCTTCCTACGCATGCTTTAGCCAAATCCTGGATTAGGATAAGACTATCGAGCGGCCCTCCTTCGTATTTCCCTCGTAGTCAGTTTTCCCATACTCAAAATTGTTAACATAATGAGAAAATCGGCCAGTTTCACGTCCGTAAATCTTTAAAGCACCATTGAATTGACCATATTATCGGGACAGCATTAAGGCATTTATAGTGAAGGAGTTTAGTTGACCGTTGAGACTATTAGATGAGGAATATGGTTAGGGGTGCGGTTATAAAAAACAAAACAAAAAAAACACACACATAAAATTTGATGGGCTTTAATATGATGTAGGTTTCATTCTGATTAAAATAGTCTGATGGGGCTTAAATGCCGATATTTTAAATTTTGTTCCTCTAAAGTACCTTTAATTTTGTAATGTTTATGAAATTTGCCAAATCATCTTGTTAGCATTGGTAAATATATAAGTTGAGCGAATTTGGTAAACGACTAAAGGAGAAAAGTGCAAACATATTCTTTTATGCAATGTTTTTGAACACAAGAATAGTAATATAGATGTATAATATACGGTTGGATAGCTAAAGTTTTCAGAAAAAGTATTATGTAATACACGGGATTTTAAAGGTTAATCGAGAGTGATGAAAAGCCGATCAACTAACTGATTGTAGAAGATAAAAATAAAATAGGTTATTTAATAAAACACATGTTTCTATTAAAATTCAAAATAATTAATTCTTTAACAATTCATTTGAATCTTTAAATTATTTAAAAATTCTTAAATTGATTTTAAAAACGGAGGTAAGTGAAATTCGTGTGTTGCGTGCGCGAACCAGATTTTTTTTGTGTTTTTTTCACTTAACTATATATGAAATATATTTTTTATTTTAAACATATTTATTGATATCTACAACTGTATTTTAAAAAAAATACATCAAGTAAATGTGATGGTTATATAGAAAATGGTCATGAAATACATGTAGAGCTACTACCCAGTGGCAGCAGTCAAAAAATATTTCTAAACTAGAAGGTCTCGTGGCCATCTTCTTTTCAGACGCCTCGGAGGATTATCAGGGATCGATGAGGAAGCAAGGATTGAAACTAAAGGATTGTAGTGGGAATGGAGTTTGTCATGGAAGGAACGGTACCTGGTTCGGGCTAAGTCAGCGACATATGGAATATTAAGGTCTTTATGGATGAGTTTGTTTGTGACGAAATAAGGAGCATTGAGGATTTTACGAAGGATTTTAGATTGTAAGGATTGGATACGAGATGAGTTAGATGGTTTAGTAGAGCCCCATAGCTCTACTCCGTAAGTCCATATCGGTCTGATAATGGTCATATAAATAAGTCTTTTATAATTAAGAGGAAGGTTTGAGCGTTTGTACAGTAAGTGTTGAAGTAGTCGAAAATGTCGGGCAGTTTCTTGTCGTTTCAGTCTTGTATGGGGATTCCAAGTCAAGCGTTTATCAAGGTGGAGTCCTAGATATCGAATCTGTTCAACAGGGGCTAGCGGAGTGTCATTAAAGGATACTGTAGGGCAGGATGTCATTGGTTTACGACGAAGGGTAAAGGTTATCTGGTGGGACTTGTTAGAATTAATTTTAAACCTCCATTTCTGGCACCATACTTCAAGGTCTCGGATGTGGGATTGAAGAATGTGGGAGGCTGTAACAGGATCATTATCTAGCACACACGTGTCATCAGCATAGGTAGAAAATAAAGTGTTTGGATGGGTTGGGATATCAGCTGTATAGACTGTATAAAGAATGGGCCCCAGGATGCTGCCTTGAGGAACACCAGCAGATTGAGAAAAAATGGAGGAATAGGAACTATTGTGATTTATTTTGAAAGATCTATCAGCGAGGTAGAACTGGATAATAAGAAAATAGGTAGGAGGTAGAAATAGACGGAGCTTGTAAAGCAATCACGGGTGCCAGACTCGGTCAAAGGCCTGTATATGAAATATATAGTAAGGGAAAGTGTTACGATCGTGAAAATTTTTTAATTCCAGTTTTTAACGGATATAAGAGCCACTTTATACCATGCATTTTGCGGTTTTATCGATGTAAAATTCAATACAATACACATACAATTTAATACACGTTTTAGGGTACGCTTAGCCCAAATAACCAAGTCCCGAAAAAAGATGCGTGTGTGTGTGGTAATTCTTGCGCAAAAACGATAAGTAGTATAAAACTGAAATATCATATTTGAAGAGCGTTTGTGCTTGAGATGTTACAGCAACTTTTCCTTCATTGGCCAAGCACAAGAACCATTTAATAAAGTACCTCCAATTTCGTAGATTCGAAAAAATAACCATTTTTTTGTAGTTAAGATTGATGAAAGCTGTCTAAATATTTAAGTTGTACGAATTCGATATACAACTAAAGGAGAAAAGAGGAAAAATATTTCTTTATACAATTTTTAGGTTTTTAACATAAAAACAGTAATATAGATGTATAATATACCATCGGATAGCTAAAAGTTTGAAAACAATCTGATACGCGCAACACACGACTTTCACTTACCTTAGTTGTTAAAATAAATTTAAGAATTTTTAAATATATTTAAAGATACAACTAAACTGTTAAATAATTAATTATTTTGAATTTCAATAGAAACATGTGTTTCATAAAATAATTTATTATATATTTATCTGCAACAATTATTTAGTTTTATCGGTTTTTCATCAGTCTCCATTAACCCTTAATCTTCCGTGTATTAGATAGTATTTTTTCTAAAATCTTTAGCTATCCAACGGTATATTATACTTCTAAATTACTATTCTTGTGTTCAAAATCACAAAAATTGCATACAAAAATATGTTTGCAGTTTTCTCCTTTAATTGCGTATCAAATTCGCTCAACTTACATATTTACCCATTATTTATCAATACTAATAAGATGATGTTCCAATTTTTTTTAAATCTACAAAATTAAATGTACTTTAGAAGAAGAAAATTTAAGATATCGGCATTTAAGCCCTGTCAGACTATTTTAATCAGAATGAAACCTACATAATATTAAAGTCCATCAAATTTTACATCGATATACCGAGTTCAATCAAAATCTTTGGAGCCGTTTTTGAGAAAATCATTAACAGGTCCAAAATGCATAGTATAAAGTAGATCTTTCGGTAAGCGGATTTTGATGAAAAACTTTCTGTACAGTCTCGGGCGTATAGTTGTCTTAAATATGAAATTTCAGTTTCATAGGACTTTTCGTTTTTGCCCGGGAGTTACCACACACGGACGGACACACACACAGACCTTTTTGCGGGACTTGTTTAATTTTGTTTTATATTTCTATAGCTACATTTTATTTCTGTTAAGAAAGCTTATTTTATTTATTACAATTCGAATACATCTATTTGATTTATGTATAAGTGGATTAATTTTGTAAAACTCATTTGTATGGGCTGTCCCGGAAACAAATAAAGAGATTTATTTGTTTATATTGATAATCAATGTTTACATATGACAGTGAAGCTGTATAGTGTAGGACTTAGACAATTATGTTAGAGGACGTAGATTGGACGGCGCGCCATGGGCCGTGCCGATTTGCATGTGTAACTAGCTCCAATCAGCGTACTGTTTACATATTCACCCCCTCCCGTCCCTATCCTCAGCACTGCCTTTGTAATCACCTCCACCCGCAGACTATTTTCCAATAATGTTATCTTTTATTTCACTTTATAGGCAAAATAAAACCGTCCATTACTGGTTTGAATATAAAATCATTTTATACTACAGACTTAAAATATTAATGTTTATGTTATTCAACTAATATAGGATAGAATAGAAAAAAAACTGGTGCGGGCAACACACGACTTTCACTTACCTCGACTGTTAATATCAATTTAAAAACTATAAAATATACTTCAATCTGAAAAATATTTTAAGTTGATTTTAATAAAACGTGTATTCATTTTCGTTAGAAACATACGGTTTAGATTAAATAATATAACTATATTAAAATGTTAATCAGTAATAAGTTTATTTCCCATTCGTTACTTTATATTACCTTTTAGAACTTTGTGTATTAGATAATATATTTTCTAAAATCTTTCTCTTTCTAACGGTATATTATACGTCTATATTACGTCTTTTTATCAAAAAACCAAAAATTACATAAAAAAATATGTTTGCACTTTTCTCCTTTATTTGTTTATCTAATTCGCTCAACTTGCATATTAAGCCGTTATTTATGTACGCTAATAAGATGTGCCTAATTTTTTTTAAAATCTACAAAATCAAAGGTACATCAGAGGAAGAAAATTTAAAATATCGGCATGTATGCCCTGTCAGACTATTTCAATCAGAATGAAACCTACGTTATTTTAAAGCCCATCAAATTTTACTTCCATATAGCAATTTTAATCAAAATCGTTAGAGCTGTTTTTGAGAAAATCGTAAAAAGGTGCAAACTGCATAGTATAAAGTGGCTCTTCTGGTTAGCCGATTTTGATGAAAAAGTTGCTGTAACATCCCGGGTGTATAGTTATCTCAAATATGAAATTTCAGTTTCGTACGATTTACCGTTTCTACGCTAGACTTACCACGCACACACACAAAGACCTTTTTTCGGGACTTGGTTATTTGAACTCAGGAAACCTTAAAACGTGTATTTCCGTCGAAACTTGGAAATCACAAATTTTCACGATCGCAATACTTCCCCATACTATATATTTCATATATAGGTAAGTGAAAGTAAAAAAAAATTATTCTGGGACAGGGTCCCTTAGGAACGATTGATATGTACATTTAAGGTATACAATGCGTTTGGCCAAAAGAACAAAGAAATTCGAATTAACAATGATATAAGACGATAAGAATGGATTAAAGTATAAAATAAAACAAAAGAGTAAAATAAATAAATAACTTCTGATAGATTAACGTGTTGAACAAAACTAAAAATTAAAACTGATCCATTAACTAAGTCAAATATGACAATAAATAATAAATTTTCGTTTTCAATTGATATTTGAAATATCAGGCTTGTTAAGCATATGTTTAGAATGACATTAGGTACGGGAACAGCTGGGCCTTAAATGATGGTTAGGAAGAAGCATGGCGGATGTGAGTTGGTAGGAATTCCAGAGAGTATTAGAGCGGACAGGAAAGGAATGACAAAAGTTGTTCTATGGGTAGGAATGTAAAGGTCAGAATGGCGCGATCTTGTTTAGAGAGTGGACTGACGATTTGAATTGCAGAAGTCTGTGGATATAGGGAGGTAGCTGGGAGTTGATGGTTTGGTAAAGGTATGATTCTGGGAAATATTGTCTGCGGACGGAGGGAAGGAGCCACTTAAACTCGCTGTATAGATGGGTCACATGAGACCTTTTCGGTGTACCGAGTACAAATCTTTAAAATATGCTCATAATTCGCTTTAGCCTGTCCTCGAGCACAGCCGAGAAGCCACCATCTACCATCCAGCAATCGTCAAAATGGAGGAATATAGAAGAAAATTAAAGTATAAAAATCCGTTGCGAAAATCGTCCAATTTTCATAATATTCCCGCTCGAAATTTTTGATTTTCGTGATTTTTTGAACAGTGTTCTCTATCCTTTCGTAAATTTTTAGTATTTAGTATTGTGAATTATAAGTATTGCAAACGTTTTAAGTCAGCTCCGCGGACAAAAACATCCCATTACACGTTTATACTAAAAGTATTGACCCAAAAAAAAAATTATTTATTAGATTATCCTATTATGAAGAGTATTTTATTATGAAATAGGTAATTTTGGAACGATCTCTTGGTATAAAGGTATGGTGGAGTGGGAGTAAGGTTCAAACTCCAGTCTACTCCTAGCCTTGTGTAAAATTGTTAATAGAATATGGATATTTTAAAGAAAATGTTGAAGTTGTAACAACCAATATATATTAAAAAAAACTGACCATTATTAAATCAAATAAGGATTTTTAATAAAAAAATGTTGACAATATTGGGAGATGTTTTTATGTAATTAGAGATGTAATACTGTTTAAATTGTTATATTGTGATAATGAATTGATTAAATGTGATATTTATGTTTGTTGAATGTTTTAAATTAATTTAATTTTGAATTTTTACGTAGAGCAAGCATTTGACAGAGTCTGGCATCCAGGACTGCTTTAAAAACTCCGAAAATTCCTCCCTCCAACATACTTCCTTATCATCCAGTCCTACCTCACTGACGGATCTTTCAAAATAAATCACAATGGGTCCTACTCATCTCTTTTTACTCAGTCCGCTGGTGTCCCCCAAGGCAGTATCCTAGGACCCATTCTCTACACAGTATATACAGCTGATATCCCAACCAATCCTAACACTTTCCTTTCCACTTATGCTGATGACACTTGTGTGTTATCAGTCAATAACGATCCAACTGTTGCCTCTCAAACCCTTCAATCCCACATCAGAGACCTTGAGATATGGTGTCAGAATTGGAAAATTAAAATAAATTCCAACAAATCCCATCAAATAACCTTTACCCTTCGTCGTAAGCCAATGACATCCTGTCCCACAGTATCCTTTAATAATATTCCACTTGTCCCTGTTGAACAGATCCGTTACCTAGGACTGCTCCTTGACAAACGTCTCACATGGAATCCACACACAAGACTGAAACGACAAGAAACTGCTCGCCGCTTTCGATTACTTCAACATTTACTAGACAGACGCTCAAACCTTCCACTTAACTACAAAAGGCTCATCTACATGACCATCATAAACCATCGAATTCTTCCCGTATCCAATCCTTACAATCCAAAATCCTTTGTAAAATCCTCAACGCTCCTTACTTTGTCACAAATGAAATCATCCATAAAGACCTAAATGTTCCATATGTTGCTGATTTGGCCCGAACTAGATATCAATCCTTCTATGACAAACTCCATTCCCACTCCAACCCACTAGTTTCAACCCTTGCTTCCTCTTCGATTCCTGATAATCCTCCGAGGCGTCTGAAAAGAAGATGGCTCGAGACCTTATTTAAAATAGTTACTGGAGTGGTTCCATTGGGTTGCTCCTCAACAAGTCTGTCTCATGTGATTTCTCTTTTAGTATATTTACTTGTAATATAAATTACAGTTGTAAATTTCAATAAATAAATATTTAAAAAAAAAAATTGAATTTTTAATAGTTTTGACTAAAATATTCTGAAGATGAGGCATTGTTAGCTCCGAAACGTCAATTATATATGAATAATAAATAAATTTTTATCAAAAGAAGAGATCGTTCCAAAATTACCAAGTTTATAATTTTATTTATGTTTTTATATTCACGAAAGGATAGGGGACAACTAGTCGAAAAATCACGAAAACCAAAAATGTCGAGCGGCAAGGTCTGGACGATTTCGAATGGATTGACCCATATGCCTTTTCCCTAGCCCGCTACTTTCGTGAACTCTCACGAATTTTCAACAACCTATTTTCTCACTGTGAATCGCAGCCTTAATTTAAAAAGGGGGCAAGTTTGGAGCACCTAGTTACCAAAACCGCTTGTGAGAACGACCATTTTCCACAGCTTTAGACGCTAGTGAATGTTATAGTACCAGATTTTTACCTCGAATAATTGATAATAATATTTTTTTTATTTATCCTGGGACATTATATCCGATTGAAGATACAATAATATGTATAGCACATACATTTTTAGGTACGTATACATAGTGTGTAAGTAATCTAATGACTTTACGTTCCTACAGCTCTATTTTTCATCATGCGATGGAATTGAAAGTTCATTGTATTGTACATGACCCTCAGATGAAAAAAGTAGGGAAAAACTTTCCTATTCAAACATAATCTAGTTTGTTTTTTTTTCAAAAAATTCATAATATTTTCTGACAAACGTTTTCTTAAAAAACATGTTTTGAATGTATTTTAGAAAGCCCTTAATATTTTTTTTTCGGGAAAATCGGTTGATCAGTTCTGGCGAAAAAATTTGGATTTTTTTTCTCTTTCCTTCCAAAGCGATTCAGGGTTAAAAACTTGCAAAAGGCGGTTTAGATGTGAATCAATCATATGGCTTAGCGGAATAAGCATGTGGAACCTGCCCCCACCATTGATTCACACCTATGAGAAAACAACTTATGCAAAGTGGCTCTTGATCCTTATGGAAGGGGAGATATGAGGAGACAAAATATTTTTTTATCTTGAACGGATCAAACGATTTTTACGAAAAAATATATGTTAAGAATTTTCTAAGCACATTTGCCTAATTTTTCAAAAAAGAATTTTATATGTTGGATTTGTATATCTACAATTTTTTGCTACTTTATTTTATTGTACTTTATCCGCACAATATGGATATATACTCGTATATATATAGTGGCTTTACCCTTCCTACCGTTGTAAGTACTTCCTGGCTTCCTTTCTCTTCAAGTTCTCCAATCCCGCCGTCCGTCCTACATAACAGCTATGTTTCTTTTCAAATCCTCAGTCCACTCTCGCCACACTCGCTCACGGCCTTCGGACATGTATATGATGCCCCATCGAACTGCAGCTTTGGACAGATCTTTCCTAATTCGATCTTCATCCTTATGGAACTTTATTCCTCCTTATATCCGTGACTCCAATATTCTACCGACATTCAAATCTCGCCTGTTCAATCATCTCTGTCCTCCAATTCCGAAGAATCCTAATTAGTTTTCTAATTTCAATTAAAATTAATAACAAAACAGTTAGAAACGTTATATACCTATTATATTTTATATTATCTGGTGTTTTGCACTTATTTATATTATTAGTATATTATTAAAAAACAAAAAACACTGAAATGCTTTTTTAATGAATAATTGTTATATAAGTACATATTTCTTATTATTTTTTATTATCTGTTTAATTTTCAATATTATTATTTAAGACTTCTTTTTAATCCATTGTTAGTAATTTTTATTGGTTTCTTGTATTCTTTTTATCTCTAAACTAAAGATTTTATTTTGATTTTTCCTTTTAGGTTATTCTAAAGGGACTAGTCCCAAAGAAAAAATAAAGTTTTATTATTATTATTATATATATTTGTAGATAGAGCAGTAGGATCGTAAACTCATTAGATATTACTTACACACTATGTAATACCTACATATGTATTATATATTATTAGTATTACTATATCTTCAATTCGGATTAATATTTTTTTTCTGATTTGGATAACAACTACATATAACTCTATGCTATATTTATATAAAACGTAACTACAAAGATTTTTTATATATATTTTATTTTTATATTATTAGAATGAAAGTGAAAAACTAGTTAAAAAGTTAATCTTAAAAGCTATAAGTCAGACTTGCTATCAATATCTTTGCCTGCCACTGGAACAATTCCATTTTTTTGAAGATTAAAATTTTTTTATACACCAAATATCATGTATATATTATTCTGATTTTTCACGTTTTTTAAATTAAATTTTTGTGAAATATTGTTTTATTTTTTTTACCATGGAAATTGAAAAAATTAGTTATTATATTATGTATGACCCTGATACATATCAAATAAAATTACCAAAAAAAAAAAAATAAAAAAAAATTTAAAACATAATAAATATTTATAATATATATATATTATATCTTTTTATTAAAATTTTGTTATCATTCCAACATAACCAAATATTTTTTTTTTTAGTTTTTTATATATTTTCCTGGAAAAAAATTTTTTAGAAACTGTTTTTGTAAACCATTATAATGTTAGTTTTTACATTATAATTAGTTAAGTATATGTAATATTAAATGTATATTATATATATATAATCATATTATTTTGATAAATATTTATTTATATTTAATATATATATATAATATATATTATATTTATATATATTATATAAATATATTTATATATTTAAAAAAAATATATATGTATTTATATTATATATATATATATATATATATATATATATATATATTGATTTAATCTAATAAAACCCAAACCAGATATTTTAATTTGAAACGCTCTGCGGACCCATTTAATATTTAACAGGGGTTTGAAAAACAATCAAGCCCATTGTTAGATTAATGTTAGTTTCAATCAATCATTTTATACAGCTTTCAATAGCGGGAAATAAAATCAATTAAAATTTGAAATCGTGTTCAGTTTTTATAACGATTATTCAAATAATTATACTGCACACTATCTAGTGATAATTAATTTCCCATTACAGCTGTGGGAATTTGTCTACCAATAACTCTTCTTTTTCGAATTTTATTAATTTTAATTTGCCCAGTTTCGTCTAACGCCCTTTTCTCAAAATTTAAAAGTAAATCCCCAAAATCCCAAATCCAAATACAAAATTACAAATTTACAACATCCTATTTGAGCTAAATGACATTAATAAAAAAAAATATGTAACATTGGTTTTTATTCGATCATTATTCGCTAATAAAAAACATTTATTTAAGTTTAAAAGTTTGTCTTAGTTAAACGATTTATTAATAATTTTTTTTTCAGTTTTCAGTTTAATGTTTCATTAGATTCATCTTCGGGGTCCCTAGGCGCTCCAGCGTTTTGACAGGTATGCCGAGTTGAAGTGGCTCAATCCTGTTTCCCGGCGAAAGTATTTCTTGGGAGTTTTTCTATTCCGTACTTTCAATACCAAAAATCCTTCCTACATTCTTGACCTACTCATCCTTTGTTCATCGGTACATTCGTTTAATACAAGATCCCAGTCCACTAACCTATATATTCCTTTTCATCAAACATCATCCTTTAAAAAATCATTTAGTTTGCGTGCCACATAGTTCTGGAATTCCATACCTACCTCTATACGCAAAGCACCTTCTTTAACCTCATTTAAAAGAAACTGTTCCTTCATCTCCTCAACCATCCATCGACAGATTGATTGTAAACAAAACGCTAGAATAGTGGTCATGTCACATTCTAAAATGAGGACACAACAAATATGTAACAATGTTTTACTATATTTTCACCTTTCTCTTTCTTTCTTCTGTTTTTCTCCTTATTATACCATAAGAAGCACAATAGTAATATATCTTCAGATACACATTAATGATTATATAATTATAAACATGTATGCATACTAAGTAATCGTAGTTATTCATTTAACTTTATTTATTCTTATTTTTAAATAATATTATATCTTAAGTTTGTATTTCTTTTATGTTTTTGTTTCTGTGCCAGACACAAGCCAACGTTTTGTACTTTTCTGTTATTCTTAGGGGACTGAAGGTCCCAGAATAAAATTTACTTTCTTTCTTTCTTTATTCTTCTTCCAGTTGCGCGAAAGTCCGTGTAGGCCCTTGGCCGCGCGAGTGTATTCTGCTGGGAGAATACACTCGCGTTCCTCGATGAATTGATGAAAGGGACATTAATTCCTACACCCATTTTTGTGAGTGGCCACCAGTTGACTGACGGTTTTTACATACCAGGGGAGAGGCTGTGAGTGAATCCCATATAATTTAAATGCATGAAAAAGTCCCTCCGAGGCTGGGATTCGAACTCACAATAGGCACTCAGCCACGGGCTCACTTAAACTTTATTTTCATAAAATTCATAATTTTTGCTGAAATTCCAAGAATGAGAGGGAATACCAAAAATATAATTACGGGGAAAATTCGTGAAAGCTCCATTCCAAAAATTATTTTAACAAAAAAAAAGAACTAAAACTTATTCAACGGTCCGTTCATTTCAGTAATCCTCAAGTCTTTTTCTAATAATCTTTAAATAAAAACACTCAGCTAATTGATGTTTAAGCTGCTATACTTTTCTCGTTCTTCGAAGCTTTTTAATTTATTCGGAGCTAGTTTTAAAAAGTCATAAGCTCAATCTTAGCGTTTGATTTGACCCCCAGTCTTTGTTAAATAATTTTATTTATGATTTTTATTCTTCGAAATCTCTAACCAATTTCAACCACTCTAGGTAAAGCCAATCAATAACAGAGATAACAGAAATCTGTGTTAAGATATTACAGACTATCCATTGTTTGGGCAGTTCCATGTGTCTGAGATATTATAGTTGTTTCTATTTATTAACATTTATACCATTATAATTATATTCCATTATCATTATTGTTAAATAAAAAATAGCTAACACTTTGCCACAAATAGGTTTCATAAACATCAGGTTACTAAATAAAATAAAATTTTACAATCATTCGAAATTCATTTGGAAACATACGATTAAACTTATAATTTGGGCGCTCACTATTTTGAGTTAAGTGTCGTTATTAACGCATGAAATTGAAAGATTGTCCGAAAAATAATCCAGGATTTTGGCTTAAAAAGAAAAACTGTTTTATTTTAATAGTCTCTACTATCAATACATTTCTCGTCAAATTTTTCATTCCCACGGAATAGAATTTTCCATCTTTAGAATATTAAAAACGGATTTAATGAATCCCGATGTCCATAAATTTTCGTCCCGTAGTAGTCTTGTTGTCTTAAAAAAAAAATAATCGTATGCGATATTTTCTGAGGAGATAGGACGGATTCGCATTGATGGGTATACACTCTAGGATTTAGGAAATTGTAGTGTATCGAACCAAATGAAGTCCATGAATCAATCCCTTGATCGTAAAATATCCAGTTTACATTCGGCGAAATGGTAGCACAAACTTTATAACGCAGGTTTTTTTTTTTTGGTCGGTCGTTTTTGTGTGTTTGGAACCAAACGTTTGAAACTTTTTTTACCTTTCCAGTCGCCTTGAGGTGACCATCGACGGTCCATTTCCTTCAAGATTAAGTTTTTCTTTAAGTTCTCGAACATTTGCTTTGAGGTTTTCTTCCACTAAGTCATTATTTTCGATCCCATCATCAAATTATACGAATATCACTCGTTGCTTTTTAGTAAAGACTGAATTATCTATAAGCAGCGAAATACTACAGAGTTAAACATAAATTATCGTTTGGAAAATGATTAATAAATATTGACATTTATAAAATGAATAATCTAGTAAAATTAAAGTAGTTAATTATATCTGTTCTTGCATATGAGAAGGTATTGTGAAATTAATGGTACCCAGTTCTGACATAAATTACAAAAGTTGAACTTTGTTGCATGCTTGGTATTATTTTATAATCCTTACCTCTATCAAATTATTTTCTTTACATTTCAGATAAATATACATACATAATCGCAATTAGTTTGTATATTTTTCTCCTCAGTTAACATTTGGTTATAGAGAACAAATATGGTCGCTTACACAAAGTTAAAAAATTTAGTTTAAAGATTAAACACTAGTAACTTAATATCACGTATGTTGCTGCGCACTAAAACTATAATGAGACCTATCTGTATGTGACAGACCTCGACCGGGTCGTCCAGTGAGAGCAGTGGCAGCTGAATCAGAATAAAACCCTGTCGAAAACAACAAATCAGGGTCTCGGAAAATAAAAATCTCAGTCAGATCACTGTCTTGTATAATAAAATGTGAACTTAAAATAAGGGCATTTCGAAGAATGACAGGACAATGGTTAACCACTTCCCTAAAACAAATTAGAGTGGATAGATGCTAAGTGCCCCTTGGCTATTTCACCAATGGTCTTCATCTAAAGATTTAAAGGTTTAGCGATGAGAAAATATTTATGATCCGAGAAAAATTTAATCGCCAAAACGATCGTGTTGTACTCACACATTTCTAAAGAAGCCTAGGAAGTCATTAGAAGAGTGGAAAGATATCATAACCCTTTCTCAGTGATGGTTTGGTGAGGAGTTTGCTTTGATAGCAGCACAAAGCCCATGTTTCTGCAAAACACTCACAAATACCAGGACAATATTTTAAAACCTGTTGTCAAGCCTCTAGATGATATATTTGCAGGAAGTGATTGGGTTTCAAAGCAGGACTTCGCTCCATCTTTCAAGGCCAGGTCAACTAATCGTGACTGCAAAAGAATATTCCAAAGTTCATCTTTGCCTCGGATAGGCCCTCAGGAAACCCTGATCTCAACCAACTAGATTACCGGCTTTGGTCCGAACTTCAGAGGATGCCATAAAGCACTTACTAACTTGAAAAGCCTCAAACAATCCCTGGTCCAAGCAGTTTGGCGCTTTTCTCAAGAAGTGCTGCGTGCTGCTATTGACCCCTGAGATTAAATGATTAATTAAATTAAGTCAAGGCACTAGAGGGACATTTTGAGTAATTTACTTTTTGTTTAGTCTCTATTGATATACATTTTATTTTCTAATAAAGTTTTGGAGAAGGTTAATTTTTCTGTTTAAATTTGTACATATTTCCTAGTAACAATGTTTATGATAGGACTCATTATAAATCGCTTTGAGAATTATAACTATATCATTCTGTAGCTTTATCCTGAATATTAGGAACAATTCCAAAACATTGACAGATAAAATAAAATAACTTACGGGTTTTTTGTTTTATGGATTTCCTCATTACAGTAACCCTCCAATGGGTGCATTTATTTCGATACAACGCGTATTTTTATTACATAATATAAATTATGTATATAAATAAATAATTATATAAATACTAATAATTATATAAATAAAATAACTTATAGAAGATTTTAAATACTTAACTGTCCTTAATCTAATAAATTATTTATTTCGATTTGACAAAAAAAAAAAAAAAAAAAAAAAAAATACAATTCGGGCAGTCCCTATACTGCCAATAGGAGTGAAAACTTTTTTTTTAATTCTCGATTTGCGGTAGAATTTTGTTGGAGTAGAGCACGTTCGTTAAAGTAGATTATGTTGAGAATGCATGTTTTGTTTTTTATTATTGTTTCATTTAATTGTAAAACATCATCTCCCTGTGTCATCGTAATCTGAATGTGACTGTAGAATATGAGTTGGTGGTACACATAGCACATTTTTTTTTTTTTTATGAACCTGCCATTTGTAACAAGGAAATTTAGACATTTAGGAATAAGCTCAATAGTGGTTTCACAGAGATAAACTCAGTTTCTCTCCCAAATAAACAAAAAACGTACGTTTTAATTATTAATGAAAAATAAATTTTGCTTAATTGAAATATATATTATTAAAATGAATTAAATTTTCAAATGTCACATTTCTATGCTTATATGATCAAGATATTCTTTTCCATTTCGCTTTACTACGATTTAAATATTGACAGTAAGTTCATCATGATTTTGCTTCGTATGTTTAAATGTTTTCATATATAGTAATGTTTTAATAATATTTACAAATATCGATATTTTAAAGTCAAGAGAATTAAGATATTTATTATATTAACTTTATATACAGTAAGAGGTATGTTTTAAGACATATTTTATCTAACATGTCTTTACTCAATCATTTGCCGATTTTAATTAAATTAAATACTGAAATAAAGAATTATAAATATCGATATTTTTGTGCCGATATTACACCGGTATCAATAACTTTCACAGAAACTGATATCATTATATATGGAATTTCTCATCTTACTAGTCATTCAAAAATAAATAAAATACAAAAAAAAAATAAAAGAAAATCATTATAAACATAAATAATAAACGGAATTATATCATATCACTTAATTGGTGTGTGGGTCATCACTATTTAAGGGGTCTAGAGCTCTGCACACTGACACTAAAAAGATGTAGTTCGTATTTAGTTTTTGTAGGCAGTCGATTTGGAGTATATTTTCAATGTTCTGTTGTTCACTATGTTCGAATAATAACGGTCTTATATATTTTTCTCTGTCTTTAATAAGTTTGTCACAGTGGAGAAGAATATGGAATGGGCTATTTGTAATAAATTGGTTACAAAAAGGGCAGTTTTCTTGTGATTTAAAGCTGAAAGATTTCTGTTTCACATAAAGGTTGATTAATTTAGGGTTTGAAAACCATCAACTGGCTCATCAATCTTACTTTATTTAGGCTGGTTCTATATATCAGATAAGTCTCTTGGGTATTAATATTAAAACTGGAAAAAAACTCTGTACATGGGGTTGTAATTGGAGATCACGGATCGATGAATATCTGTAGAGAGGGTATGATTTTTCAACTTCATCTAAAATTCCATCTTTACCCTTTAACAATCCAGCTGGACTTATAGTGGCGAACTCCTCCCTACAACAATTTCTCTCACTTGTGTGACTCAATTAAAGTTTATATCAGGATTCCTTGTATCTAGTGAGATAAGCCTATTAAAGCAAAGTCGTGGCAACCTCTCTTCAGGCATAAGTGACAATTTGGACCATTAGTTTATTACCTTCTATGATGCTCAAGGAGTTTCGCCATACTGAAATCGTTATCCTATCTCTAATAGACAGGTATAAAGAGAGTGCCAGTCTAGAGCATGTTGGTAACGTTACCATGGTTACGAAATCAAAGCTTTTACCCCTGCCAAAAATCGCATTACGATCCTAAGGAAGTTTTCACTTCAAAAAAATCTAGCGCTTAAAATTGCTCAAATTATCCAGTGAAAAATTTATCGAAAAGAAAATAAGAAAAAATATTTCTACTCTCCTATTGCGATGACAGTCAAGTGACATGGACTCACGTTTTTACCGTTCAATGAACTAAATCCGATTTCGGAGCAGCGGTAGGGGAGAGGCGACCGACTGAATCAAAAGCAAATAACTGAGGGCAGTGATAATTGACAGGAGCCAATCAAGAATATTCAAGAAACCAAACAGGGGCTATTAGCCCTTAATCGAATGAGCCCCCGAAGCCATGTGCTACCTCATAAATATTCATCACGCATCTGTCACGCTGGTTTTGCCTCTGTCGAAATTATTTTACGCCGTAAAAATAGGTTCATCACTTAAGATATTTGGATCTTTGAGAGTTCTAAAAAGACTTACAGTGGGAGCGAGAATAAAATCTATTAAGATTGTGTAACCCACTTATGTAGCATTTCTAAATCAATTGTACCACATATCACAATTTGTAGTTCGATTTGAGTGGTAATAAACATATTTAAGTTTAAGTTTTTATATTTTACTCGAAATGTATTCCATTACTACAGGAAAAATTTCGCGAGGAGTTCGGCGAAAGAAAATTTTCAGTCACGGGACTTTGGTTCGGAAGCAGGTATGGACTCGAAAGAAAACAGTGGCAAAACATAGCGGAGATAATAATCCTGGACTCACTGGGAATCCTGCATCACCACATATATTGAGGCTAGGCTCGATTTATATAAGTCCAAGTATTTCTATTTGACAGAATCTCCCTCTATTTGCTCTTTAAAAATTGTCTACAGGATTGATGCGGTATGCTGTGTACTCATGGCAACTCAGCGAAGTTGAGCAGCAATCCAAATGGGAATTTCTCTCTTGTTTTTTTGTTTTTTTTTCACTTATCTATGTATTGTATTACCGTTTTAAAGTTCCCTGAGTCCAAAAGAAGTATTTGTGTATCTATAATAATAATTCTTTAATATTCTGGGTTATGTCCCTTTGGAATAACATTTACAGAATGTAGAAAATGAGTGTCAGAGTCTTAGAGTAAATTAAATACATATAAAAAAGTTAAAAAAATGAATTATATAAAATAGACATATGTAAATGAAAGGAAAAATAAAAAATAAAGTTTATTTACATTTCTATTGTGACTGGATATTCATAAAATGATTGAATATGCGGGATTTAAAGTTAGAAAGAGATTTGAAGTGACGGATGGAAAGAGCTCCATAGGATTGAGGATTGAATGAGATAAGATCTTTCGAAATGTGCAGTTCAGTTGGCCGTAGAGTATAAATCTAAAGGCCTGGGGCCTGTGTATCGGGGATGAACAGAGGATTTGAATTGTACGGCAAATGTGTATGACGGACAGCGGGATTGGTAATCTGGTGAAGGAATGATGCAAGGAAATATTTGCGACGATTGGAAGGGTATAGTTAACTTTTCGTTCTCGTCGTCAACTTTCCACACACACGAATACACCGTTTCGCGCGACTTGGTTATTTGAGCTCAGGGAACCCTAAAACGTGTATTTGTGTTGAATACTGAAATTAAAAAAAAAAAAAATTAAAAAAATTTAATATTAGTAGATTAATAATTTGTTGTCAACTGTAAGTTCAGATTTTCTGTTGAGTAGTCGGTATAACTGTCCGAATCGTCGGTTGAGTTCTTGTCTTTTAAGTCTTGTATGTGGGTTCCATGTCAATATTTTATCTAATAGTAAGCCAAGATACCGGACTGTATCTGAGGGAGGAATTGGTAATGAGTTGAAATGAACTGGCGGACAGGATTTTCGTCTAAGAGTGAAGGTTATGTGTTTACACTTGGCTTCGTTCACCTTTACACGCCAGTTATTACACCAGTGTTCGATTAGGAAAAGGTGTCTCTGAACGTTTAAGGATGCTGTTTCAGGATTGGAACTGGATAATGGGATGGCGGTATCGTCTGCAAAAGTTTCCAGAAAGTTATTAGAATGTGTAGGAATATCAGCAGTGTAAAGGATGTAGAGGACGGGTCCCAAGACGCTGCCTCGAGGAACACCGGCCTCAATGAGATAAAAGTTGGAAAATTCTACACAACGAACTCGGAAGGAACGGTTTGAGAGATAGGATCGGAGAATAAGGTATAGACTCTGGGGTAAATGGGTTTTCAGCTTGAACAGTAAGCCAGTGTGCCATACCCGGTCAAAAGCTTGCGCAATGTCCAGAAACACACCAGAACAATACTCTTTGCATTCAAGAGCTGAGGAATATGGTCTACAACTCGGAGTCCTTGTTGAACTGTGGAATGCTGAGGGCGGAATCCAAACTGATGGGAAGGAAGATTTTGAGATTCTAATATGGGTAGGATACGTTTAAGAAGGAGCTTTTCGAAGATTTTTGAGAGGATGGGGAGTAGACTAATAGGCCTGTAGGATGAAGTGTTGTTGGAAGGTTTGCCTGGTTTTACAAAAAGAATGATAGTGGAATGTTTCCATAACAGAGGAAAATAGGTGGTGCGTAGGATGCAGTTGTAGATATAAGTAAGGAATATAATAGTTTTCTGCGGAAGTTGTCGGAGGATTGAAAAAATTGACACAAAAATATTGCAATACTTTTCCTTACATTAGGGGTACTCACTACGTTTGCTATAGCATGCTATTTGTGTTATTCTGCTAAACACGTCGAATTTCTACAGTTATTTCCTGTATAAAATTGATGGGTTTAGCACAATAGCACAAATAGCATGCTATAACAACCGTAGTGAGTACCCCTTATATATAAAGTTAAAATTATTTTTCTATTATAAATAGCATGAGAGGGGAGAACCATCACGATTGTGACATATCATTTACTACCAGCACTGAATTCCTGTCATATCATCTTGTAACGCACTCTTTAGTGTTTCTCTCTTTTTTTGACGTTTTGCGGTATGGTGAGGTAAATAGGCAACGAAAAGTGGCGGTATTAAGGGCGTCCACAGGAGTTTCGTAAGGAAGAGAGGGGGGAGGACAAATTGGCTTATAATCATTAGGGAGGCGCCAACGGAATTGAAATTATTTTGTCTAAAATTTATCTATTAATCTATACTCTGTTAGTATAAGTGTGAAACTTAATTTCATGGTTGAAAATTAAAACAATTTCTAATCACACCTTTTATCCTAATACATAATATGTTTTGTTGTTTTGATCAGTTATTTTTAATAGTTCTGTTTGTCTAACATTTTGGGGGCGGAGGAAGGGCCACAGTCTTCCCTCTGATCCTACTTGCTTACGCCCATGGGCGGCATATTAGGCGTTTCTCCGTCAGCAAAAAAAAAAAAAAAAAATAAAATCAACAGAAATATTTAGAGGTTAATTCAATATCCAATATTTTTTTTTTTTAAACTTTCAATACATTTATGGAGATGTACAACTTATTAAGAAATACACTTAGTTCATGTGAAGTACAGTGGATAGGGAAACTACCACTGGCAGCTTTTTCAAAAACTATGCTAACCAGTATGTGCCGAGGCCATCTTCTTTTTAGACGCATCGACGGATTACCAGAGATTGTAGAGGAAGCAAGGATTGAAACTAGTGGGTTAGAGTGAGGATAGAATTTGTCATGAAAGGGATAATATCTTAATTAATGAGTTAAAACAAACATAAAATCTTTACTCCGTCATAAATATGTTAAATTATCCTTAGTTAATTTTAAAACATATATATTTATTTAATTTCATGCAGCTAAGGAGCATCAAAATTGTTTTATTCATACAGATTAATTAATAGATATAAAAAAATTGTAATTTTTAAATTTATTTAGTGAAATTTACAAGTGTATTTGATAATAAAAGCAGTAAATATGCTATATCATAAAAAAATGAAGAGGAACTGCCATTGGCAGCACGCTAGTAGGTGATCTAAATAAGAAGGTCCGAGGCCATCTTCTTTCATACGCCTCGGAGGATTATCAGGACTCAAAGAGGATTAAATTAGTGGATTATAGTGGGAATGGACTTTGTCATGGAAGGAATGAAACCTGTCCTGGCCAAATCAGTAACATATGTAATGTTAAGCTGGTTATGGGTGAGTTTATTCTGGCAAAGTAAGGAGCATTAAGGATTTTACGAAGGATTTTGGATTGTAAGGATTGAGTAAGAGAGAATTTGATGGTGTATTATATATAACCTCAAAGCCCATATAAGCTTATGATAGTCATGTTGATGAGCTTTTATAGTTAAGTGGAAGGTTTATGCGTTTACCGATAAAATAGTTTTGCTAATAAATGATCTCTTCAGATTTATCGCTATTATATTATAATATTTGTGAATTGATTTGGATAAGTGGTCAGAAGGGTGGTAATACGCTTAACGGCAATCCGACAGCCTTTGAAGTTTTAGTGGGGAATCGATAGGAGCGGAGGGACAGCGCTGGGCTAAACAGATTTCCTTGTTTGCCTATCTCATCATTGTTAGCTAGGGCTCCTGTATTTAAACAGTTCTGCTTCGAGAAGGCAATTTGTAAAATAGATGTTATAAAAGGGAAGCCGTTAATGAAGACCCTATGCATTCTGTATCTTCATTAGGCTAATAGCATTAGCTCCCCTTCCCGCTGTTAAGGTGTAACCCCTGACCCAATTTTTCTTCTACTTCATTTATTAATTGCTGACGGGGGCTCTTAAACTGGTAACTTGCTAATTCCTCCTCCCCTCTCTGGGATTTTATTCAATTAACTAAGAGTTTTTCTTATAGAATAAACCGGGAGGATTTAGGAGGTGCAATTACGGAGGTGTGGCTCCCTTATCCGGCAGTTTCTCATCAGGGATTACATCAGTCGGTCTCGTCGGCTATAAAGTCTTCCTAATGGCTCAGTACTTCTTTACCAGTTGTGATTCCAATTAAAAATAATTGACCACAGTTTTTAACTAACTCTCAATGTTTTGCTCAAGTTTTTAATTGCTAAATTGTTACAATAAACCGCATTTCATGAACAGAACTCTTGAGTTATTATCGTTTCTCTTCATTGGAGAGTAAAATTTTTTAGTCGTAATTAATTAATTTATTAAAACAACACTTTAATAAAAAGTGGTGAAGTATAATTACAGCCTCCAATTCTTTTATTTATAAAGTTCACTCTTTTTTAACAATTTTTAAAGGACACAGAATGGATATACCGTCGGCCAGAAAGTTATTCTACTTATAATAATAATAAAAATGTTTATTAATATAATTTCTTTTTTTTTTCTATAAATAAAAAATAACAATATTCTTGCTTTGGATTACTCCGTCAGCAGAGTTGCAAATATTATAAATTGAAATAAACAAATGAAGAAATAATAGGAATATTACACTTAAATAAGTAAATAATTAAAAAGGAATCATAACACCACATATCAAACTAATAAACGGATCAGTAAAGAAAATATCAATGATAAACGTAAGTTTTAATAAACTATAGGAATTACTTATTTAAATATCGAAAGTAAAGTAAAATTCTACTTATATATTCGTAAAAAAATAAATAAATAAACTAAAATTTTCTTTTCTATTTTTTTTATGTAGCTTCATTTAATATTTCACACTCAAAAAAGCACTCATTAACTTCCTTTTCTTACAAATTTATTTTTCTTCACATCTATGACATTGTTTTTTTACGTTTCGGGGTTCGGTCCCCATTATCAAAATATTTTATGATTTTCTAAAATGTTTGTTATTTTTTAGTGTGAAATATGAAATGAAGCGTCCTAAAAAAGTTATAAAAGAAAATAAATTAAATTTAAATATGGAAATTAGCACCAACCATCTGATCATCAATTCATCATATCTGAAGAAACAAATGGATGAACTTTTAAGAAAAGCATGAAATATCTTGATAATGGGGACATAACCCCGGAACATAGAAAACAATGTCATAGATAGTGAAGAAAAATAAATTTGTATGAAAAGGAAGTTAAGGAGTGCTTTTTTGAGTGTGGAATAAAAAAAATAATAAATAAATAAAAAAAGTAAAAGTAAATAAAAATTATATTATTTACAAATAAGCATGGGATAATCAACTCGAGTTTTTTTCCCATACAGAACAAAGTATAGATATGGCTTATCTTTCATAACTTATTCTATGTTGATTTATTTATCATGGTTAAATTATTTTATAAAAACCCTCTCTCTCTCTCTCTCTCTCTCTTATATATATATATATATATATATATATATATATATATATATATATATATATATATATTTTTTTTTTTTTTTTTTTTTTTTTTTATGTGTTAAATATATTTATTGGTATTTACAACTGTATGATAAAATACATTTAGTAAATTATTCACATGGGATACTACCCATTGGCTGCTCCCAAAAACTATGCCTAACTAGAAGGTCTCGGGGCCATCTTCTTTTCAGACGCCTTGGAAGATTTGGTTAGAGTGGGAATGGAGTTTGTCATGAAAGGAGTGGCTCCTGGTTCGCGCCAAGTCGGCACATAGGGAATATTAAGGTCTTTATGGATGAGTTTATTTGTGACAAAATAAGGAGAATTGAGGATTTTTCGAAGGATTTTTGATTGTAAGAATTGGGGACGAGAAGAATTTGATGGTTTAGTAGAGCCCTAAATCTCTACTCCGTAAGTCCATATCGGTCTTATGATAGTCATGTAGATGAGCCTTTTGTACTTAAGTGGAAGGTTTGAGCATTTGTCCAGTAAGTGTTGAAGTAGTCGAAAACGTAAGGCAGTTTCTTGTCGTTTCGGTCTTGTATGAGGGTTCCAAGTAAGACGTTTATCAAATTGGCAGACGATTATTTTTTGTTCTACCATGAGAGATACTTTGCATAAAATATACTAAAAATTTCTTTCCTCCTATCTTGTCCTCATGCTCCGCGATTGATTCTTCCCTCTGTACACGCCACTCCTTTTCTCGCCTCTCTCCCACAAGGGCACCAATTTCTTTCAGTCTCTTCCTGTAGTCATCTCGAACTAAACAGCCCTAGTCTGTTATTTTCAGTCTCTCTGATTCTTCCCTCATCTGTTTGATGTACCTCCAGCCCAGCACTCTTGTATTCCATCATTTTATAGATTCTTTCTTCTATTTCTCTATTTAATCTCTTTGGGTGCATTCTCACCATATGTCCGTAGAACCCTAATCTTTTTAGCCACATGTTCGTTTCCAGATCATTTACTTCTTTGTATGCTCCCCTATTAGGTCTTAACCTACAGCCTTCCTGTATCTTCTTTGAGCTGTAAATTATTCTTAGTATATTTCTTTATATTCCTAACATTTTCTTTCGGTTGGGGAGAGAAGCGGCCTCCATTTCGTACCGTATCACCGGTTTGTAAACAATTTTATCAATCTATCTTCTTTTTTTTATTTTACTATTATTATTATTATAATTTTTTTTTTTTTTTTTTACATTGCAAAAAGTGTTTATATCAGCACTGGGATTTTATGTTGTGTGCAGGTCTGAGCGGTTCCCCTTGCAGCAAGTCCGTGAGCAGCAAGCAGCGCCGCAGTAGGACCAACTTCACCCTCGAGCAGCTCAACGAACTGGAGCGACTCTTCGACGAACGCACTATCCGGACGCCTTCATGAGGGAGGAACTAAGCCAAAGGCTGGGTCTCAGCGAGGCTAGGGTACAGGTACTAATTATAATTATTAATTATGTCATAATTCCATGAAATCTATCAATAAATTCGAAAAACCCATATACTTAGGCATGCATCACAAACCGTATAACTCCTTACTTTAAAAAAAATTGAAATCTGGTGCCGGCAACACACGACTTTCTCTTACCTCGGTTTTTAAATTCAATTAAAGACTATATAGTAATAATAATTACCTCTTTGTTTATTCTGGGACAAGTCCCTTTAGAATAATACAAAATACAATAATGTGAGACAATAATGTTTCATAAGGAAGATGATCGGATTATAAAAGATCTGTCAAAAGTTGCGGTTCAACATGGAGTAATATACAAATCAGAAGGCCGAATATGAGTGTTGCGTGAATGGATTGAGGATTTGAATATTAAATGATAATGGATGGCGGGATCGGATAATTTGATAGAGGAAAGAAGCCAAGAAGTACTTGCAACAGTAGAAGGACATAGAGGGTGTATTGTCGACTTTTGAAATTATCATAGGTATAAATAATTAGGAGTCGGTCTGGCAACTGTTCTTGGAGATGGGAAGACGATAGCGAAGGGTATTTATATCAAGTTATTTGGATTTTAAAATTACAAAACATTTTACCTCAATTCTAGTGCTATTTATCGATGATGTTGCTTTGATTTGTGTTGGAGAAAAAGAAACAGAAAGTAATAAATCAGGATACTGATGTTGTGAAGACGTAAGGATGTAAAAGTGATTATGAAATTGGGATTGTGGTGTAAATAGTGGTGGCAGGTTTGTAGGGAGAAATTAACATATCTCTGATGCGATGGTTTCTAAAGTTATTTCTACCTATAATTATTCTAATTCTAATATATCAATTAATAACATATTAAATTAAGTTTAATAGTTACTAATTATTATTAATTTTATTTTTTACATTCTAAAAATTAAGTTATATTGTGTTTACCCTTTAGAGGAATCATAGTTGTATTACTGACTGCTACTCCGATCATGAGATAGAAAGGATATCCCTTGGGAGTTTCCCTCGGACGGGGACTATAACAGAAGAATCGTACTAAACGATATTGAACCAGGTGGCCCCTCAGCGTGTGAGAAAAGGGAGATGGGATAATTTATTTATAAAACTATCTGGAACAGTGTTAGCTAATTGAAGAAGGTTAAATATTTGAAGAGAGGCCGGGTAAGAGGCTAACTGAGCAGCCATCTAAGTAGTTGATTGATTGAATCATCCTGCCTCGTGTGGAGCTTTCAAGTAATTGACCAGCCAACCACCTGTTAACCTCCTCCGTTTACTTCCCCACTTACTTACCGTCCTCCCCACCACTTCCTCCCCTTCCCCTACTACCTCATTTTGTCTCTTCCGGACAATTCATGTTCAATCCCGTTCACAAAAGAATCTTGCACATTATATTTTTACATTCACGTGTATCTCAAATTAAAAAACAACAAAAAGACTATAGGGTAGGGAGGGGCTAGTTGAGCAATATTTCACTATTTCACAGCGGCTATAGCTTCTTAACGATTCGTATTATTTTCTTAATATGCATACTGATGGATTACTAATTTATCCCTTTGCAAAAGTCTCCATAGTAATTTATTTCTATCAAGCCGAATTTAAGAGCTAAAGCTGTTCAAATGCTGAAAGTTAAGTATGCTCAACAAACCCATAGGAGGGGTAAGTTGAGCAAGGGTATGGGGCAAATTGAAGCACTTGAAAAGTCTAGCCAAACAATGGGTTAAATGTTGATCAGGAAGCAAATAAAATTTCTGTTTGACAATCAACTTTTTATTTATAGTATTTTAGTGACAAAAAACAAAACTAAAAGTAATTTTTGCTGGAAGGAATTAGTCCGCGTGGCGGTCATTAAATGAAAACACTAAATAGTTTCAACAATTTATTGTTTGCCAACGTATAAATGACCCCACCCGGACTAATTCCTTCCAGTAATTCTCAACGGTCAACTAATTACATCCACAATGATAAAAGTAATTTTCTTTGAATAATAAACTGAAAATAGGATCAAGAAAAGATCGACGTATCTTAAGCTCAACTTCAGTATTAAAATTTAGTCTTTCTGTTCAAAATCAGACTTGAACATATAAATAATAATAGCTAATATAATTAAATGGAATTTAAAAACATAATAAAAAATCTGTACCACTACAATCTATGAAGGGTCTTGGGATCAGTAGATATATAGATTCGTACTGTTAATAATCCAATGGCCGTGCAATAAGGTGATTAGGCCTTGATCACGCTCAGCCGCCAGGTTTTCCTCCATTTTTTTTGGGTAGCCACTTAATAGAGGCTGGGTCTGCCCAGGAGTCTTCATACCCTAGGGCCGCCCCCCCCCCCTCCCCGACTGAATTAACAGAATAAATAATATTCTGCCACAGCCGGGATTCGAACCCAGTAGAACAGTTGACTAGTGCTCTATCCACTAGATCACGCCGCTTCTAATACAACATCAAGGTTATGAAAAAACGGTTAGAATTATATCCCGAACCTTTATACATATCAAAAGTGCATATACATTTATGCAAGTTTAACACTTACCTGATTGAAAACGGATAAGATTTGACTATTACAGATAAAATATTCAGACTTACAATTATTTTACTTTTTGGTCACAAAATAAACAATGCACGCGTGTGCTTCACTCCCCTACAACCCATGACGGATCTTGGATTCAATACGCAGTACGTATCCATGCTGTTTCTTGTTCATCTGCTGTACAATGAAGTAATTGGGCCACACTTAACTGCCCGATTTGTCTCCTATTGTTTTGTACCCGCGACTCATAAAGCTGAGCATAAATTTAACGAAAACCAAGGCAATACGTATTGACCCAAGACCCACCCTTCATTCCCTTCCCTACCTGCCATTACTTCATAGTAATATTCCAATTATTATGCCTGATGTTCCAACTCTTTTTCCGATTTTCCGATGCAAGAATCGGTACGAACAACTATATAGCTATTTAAGGGGGGGAGAGGGAGTGGTTTACGCACGAAAAGGACGATTTTTAATATTTCAAAGGATATGCCCTAATGTAATGTTTTAAGGACTGTTTCAATTATTATTTTTGTATAAGTTCAAAACGTCATTCCAGTTAAGAGGATTCTTAAAACTAACCTCCATTTTTGACTCGGTCCCCTTTTAAAAAAGGATATAAATTCAAATACCTAAATAAAAGCTATTAATTTTCAAAGCACGATAAATAACCCTGAGATTACCTTTGATCGAAACATGGAGTAATCATATTTCCCAAATTACCAAAAATCCATCTCTTTCCTCAATCAGCTCATACAATTCCTTTATTCATTTCCTAGAAGTACCCGTCATCTCCAGGTATTCCTGACCTACATTCGTCAAGCTTCTTCCCTAACCTCTCCAGTCTCCAGTTAATATAAGATGAGATGATCTCCCTGACAAATTTAAATAACTATTATTCAACAAATCTATGATTAATTTTTATATGTTCTGTTACCTTCACTTACCTATATATGACATATATAGTAAGGGAAAATATTGCAATCGCGAGAATTTTCGAATTCCAATTTTCGACGGAAATACACCTTTTAGGGTCCCCTGAGTCCAAATAATCTAGTCCCGAAAATAGGTCTGTGTGTTAAGTCTAGCGCACAAACGAAAAGTCGTACGAAAATGAAATTTCGTTATTAAGACAATTATAAGCCCGAGATGTTACAGAAACTTTTTCATCAAAATCGGCTAACTTTATAACATGTATTTGCGCCTTTTTACAATTTCCTTCAAAAACGGCTCTAACGATTTTGATTTACTTCCTATATTGATATAAAATTTAATGGGTTTTAATATCATGTAGGTTTTATCCTAATTGAAATAGTCTGACAGGGCTTAAATGGCAATATTTTAAATTTTCTTCCCCTAAACTACCTTTAATTTTGTACATTCCGAAAGATTAACCATATCATCTTAATGACATTGATGAAGGACGGCTAAATATACAAGTTAGACGAATTTGATGACCAACTAAAGGATAAAAGACACTAACTATTTTGTGTGTAATTTTTGTTTTATATTTAGAACAGTCATATAGACGTATAACATACCGTTGGAAAGAGAAAGATTTTAGAAAAATATTATCTGATACACAAATTGTAAAAGTAATATAAAGTGACGAACAGAGAATAAACTTATTACTGATTAACAATTTGATGTAGTTATATTATGTAATCTAAATCATAGGTTTCCAACGAAAATGAATACACGCATATTTAATAGTTTTTAAATGTATTTTAACAGTCGAGGTAAGTGAAAGTATGTTATACACGTTGACATTTAGGATTTTTTTTTTTTTTTTTTACAACAACAAATACAAGACAAATTAAATATGAGAATCATAGTTATATCTATAACATGAAATTAAATAAAATGTCGTCCTAGTTTTAGATCGTACTCCACAGTCAACCTCCCTTCCTGAAGAGCCCACTGAGCTTAGGCCACTGGATATTACTGAATTGTTTTTTATTCCTTATTTATAGCTATAGATAGATTATAATAGGAATATCTTATTGAATAATATGTAATTTATATATACTTTATTTTGCAGGTCTGGTTTCAGAATAGGAGAGCTAAATGCAGGAAGCATGAAAGTCAAATGCACAAAGGTGAGTAAATGTTCTTTAGTAAGTTAACAACTTTTCAAATAAAATGTTAGTGATAGTTTTGCAAGTATTTTTTAAATAAATTATATTTAGATTTTCCCAAAAATAATGCAGGATTTTATTTTGAAAAAAAAAAGATTTACAACTGTTTTATTTAATCAAAACAGTCACTATCTTCAATACAATGCTGCCAAAGTTTTGGGAACTTTCCCATTCCCTCGTAATAGATTTCCCATTTTTAGAAATGATAAACTCCAAAATTTGTTTTCTAATTTCTTTGGTCCATTAAATTTTTTGTCTAGTATGTAGTGGTCTAGATGTCGGTAAAAATAATAATCCGTAGGCTAGAGGTCCGGGGAGTGGGGCGGATGTGGCATAGTTTCATAGCCAATTTCCAACAGTGTTTGTGACATCACGCGTGAGTATTGTCTTCCGATTGACCAAATATGGCTTCATTATGGCCAATATCTTATTAATTACTTTAATTTGGTTACAATACGATTTGGTATTGGTGATTTCTCCAAGATACAAATGAATAATCCTGTAAACGTAAGACATTTGGAAGGGCATTAATAAAGGGAAATCAAAATCTTCCATTATTTCTTAAACGACCCCGGCTTATGCATTTTTTTTTTTTTTTTTTTTTAATAGTCAAATTAATTTATAAGTAATATCATGTGATCACCATTAAAACAATTATTTAATCTACGAAGTTAGTACTTAACGTTCGGTTTGGCCCATTTAATTTTTAAAATGTAGAGGAATTTCACTGTATGATAATATGACCTTCGCCGGTAGTTATTATCAAGTTTCATTATTATATAGATATCCGTATTGTTTCTTGGCTAACGACCGTGCAAGGAGGTGATTAGGACGAGATCCTACTCAACAGCCACGTTTTTCTCTCCATTTTGGGTACCCACTTTGTAGACATTAAGTATCCTCCCGTCTCTTAGATCGGCCCAGGGCTGAAGAAACAGAATAAATATTTTTTCTGTCACTGTGGCATACCCACTCCCATGCTGCGAATCTGTGGCTATACAAAACTACGATATCGTAGTGAATAAAAATTCAAATCAAGTTGGCTGAAATAAACTGTGTAAATTAAGTGGAAATGTAAGAAACTATTTGGGGTTATTCAAGAACCATGATTTATAAAAATTGATTTAGATCTTCAACCTTGATGATGGTTGAAACATTCGTCTTTAATACAGCCAATACTGAAATTAGTAAATGAATTAGTAGTAAAGACAAATGAAAAAGTAGCTATATTTTTTTGTTTTTTAGATAAGAAAACAAAATCTTATAACATTTTTATACGTAATAGAAATTTCCTCATTCTGAATTTGAGCTTATTGAATAATAAAATAAGCTTCTCATCACATAAGTTATTTTGGGCATAAAAATTGTTTCTATCGATGAACGCTTGCCGGGTAAATGGGTATAAATTTTTTGAATATTTGAAATTCACAACGACAAGGTCCTGAAGATGGTTTATGAATCCAGAATTTTAAATTTAAAAAATGTAAACCACTTTTTTGGGGGAGGCCTTAAAGACTACGCAAATACCATGTTCAGGTTCTTCCTCAACTTAAATCTCCATACTTGCCTCATGAGCTCTGTGTCTGAGCTTCCTTTCCTCTGACCACGTATAACCCATTTTTAGGCGTTCTTTGTTCACGAAGATCTTTATATCGTTTAGTGAACTTCTATACGTTTCTCTTTCCTGAAAGCCTGAATCATTTAGACCAGCTGAATCCATGTGGACTCAAAAACACTAAAAGAACTAGAAACTGCTCGTAGAAACCGACTACACCAACACTTACTTGATAAACGACCCAAAACTCCAATATATTACAAAAAGCTTACATTTACATCACCAATCCTATTTAGACACATTGGATTGAACACAGGGGAGTCCACTAAACCATCTCCTCCCTCCCTCATCCAATTCTTACAATCTCTAATCCTTTGAGAAATCCTAAATGTCTCCTATTTTCACCAATAAAATGATCATGAAAATCCCCAAACTTCAGCGGGAGTCCTAAATCTTGCCTATCCAGGTTAAATTAGGATAGTGACCATTAACGAGTACCTGACATCACTCAGGCTCGGGACCACCTTTTTACGTCCCCTCCGAAGGACGGTATAGCTACAGATTTTTTCACTCCCATTAAAAATCCTAGGGCCACCTATCAGCTTTGAGCCCTCGAGATGGGCATAGAAAGATGTTATGCACTACACCATAGACGACCCTTAAGTGGAATATGTTAAGAAACAATAAAATATGTTGAGTGTCCTAAATTGGACAGATTGTAATATTACTCAATAAAGAATTGTTTCTAAAAAAAAAAAATTAAAAAAAATAAATAAAAAATTAAAAAATGTGTTGAAAGGGTGTTTGTAAATAAGGATGTATGAAGGGTTTAAATTTTAAGGATCCCCCTCCCCCCCCAAAAAAAAAAAACATAATATATATATATATATATATATATATATATATATTCGGAATATGGTGCAGTATATTTTCAGAAATTTTTCATTTAATACTATTATTCTTGAAAAGGATGAATTTATTAATAAAGAATCTAGAAACTTATTAATTAATTAATCATAGCCTAAATAACTCATATCAACGCACGAAAGGACTGATTTTACTATTTCGAAGGATATGCCCGATTTATTATTTTAAGAACTGTTTCAATTTTTTATTTTATTTTAAGATCGCAATTCTCGTTGAAACATTCTTAACAATTGAAATATATTATAACTAGGATATGATTCAAAATGGAAGAGAACCTACATTTTTTAATCGATTCTCATTTTGAAAGAATACGAATCGAAATATTTCAGTGGTAACTAGGATTACCAAACTTTTTATTTTTATTTTATTTTAAAGACTGTATTATACAATAAAATACATTAAGTAAATGTTTTAATTAATCATATGGGCTTGGTACAGGAATGTGAAGAAACTACCGAATGGTAGCACTTCAATATTTATTTAATGTAGTAGGTTACAAGGTCATCGTCTTTTTAGCCGCCTCGGGGGATTATCAGGAATATATGGTAATGAGAGTTTGCTGACGAGAGGGTTGTGGTGGACGGGTAATTTGGAATTAAAGGAGGTATATCTAGTTCGGGCTAGATCTGCAACTAATGGGATATTTAAGTCTTTATGGATTATTTTATTGGATTACCTAACTAAAAAATCTGGTGCGGGCAACACACGACTTTCACTTATCTCGATTTTTAAAATCAATGAAAGAATTTTCAAATACAGTTAGAGATAAAAATACGTGAAACTATTAAGGAATTAATCAAATTGCATTTATACAGAAACATGTGTTTTATTAAAAAATCTATTATCTATATTATTATCTAAAATAATCAGTTAGTTTTATCTTCTTCTCATCACTCTCTATTAACTTCTAAAAGCTTGTGTATGAGATGATATATTTTCTAAAATCTTTAGCTTTCCAACGGTATATCATACATGTATATTACTGCTCTTATGTTCAAAAACGAAAAATTGCATTAAACAAATATTTTTTTCTGTTTTCTCCTTTAGTTCTGATAAGCTCATTTTGATGAAAAAAGTTTTGTCACGTCTCGGGCGTATAGTTGTCTTAAATATGAAATTTCAGTTTCATAGGACTTACCGTTTCCACCCGGGAGTTACCACACACACACACACACAGACCTTTTTGCGGGACTTGGTTATTTGGACTCAGGGGACCCTAAAACGTGTATTTCCGTTGAAAACTGGAATTCGAAAATTTTGACGATCGCAATACTTCCCCTTACTATATATAGTAAGTGAAAGTAAAAGGGCACTTTTTAATATAGAAACTCTCTTCCCAATGCAAAAATAGGTCAGAAATAGCATAATTTTAACAGTGTATTTTAGAGAGGGAGGGAGGGTTATGCACGAAAAAGATTTAATGTTACTATTAAGTGTGTACATAAGTGAAAGAAAATGAAATATTTTAATTTAAAGGTGTGTCATGAGCGTTACTATTTTTTGGTAATTTTAAGTTAAAGGAGAAGATGTTTATACATATTAAGATCATCTTGACTCCACTTCGGATCATTGTTGCATATGCTTAAGATCCTGAGATGAGAACTGCGCACTATAAGGACGGCTGATGTATAGGCCGGGGGGAGAGGAGGGGGGTGAAAAACGCTTTACGGCTCCCTTGACAAAATACCGGGAATAATTTGGTTAGGGTAGCCGGAGGTGGGGGGTGGGGAGGGGTGTTGTTGCTAAAAGATTGTGCAGCCTTCGTCCCGGGGGCCACATTATCTCTGATTACTCCGCGATTTGATTGAATTAGAAAACATGTTGGGGCGATTGGGGCAGATGTCCTCCTCCACACACCACTTACGCCTAACTGGCCTAAAGCTCACCAGCAACAATTCCCTTAACCTCTATCGATTTTAAGTTATCGATGTCGTCATCTCAATTGGAGAAATCGGCGAAAGAAACAGATGCGGAGCGGCGAAACAACAATATTTTTAGGATAGTCATATATTTATTAAAACACATAACTTCCTTCTTACTTTTACTTACCTTTATATGAAATGTATAATAAGGGAAAATATTGCGATCGTGAAAATTGTTGAATCCCAGTTTTCAACGGAAATACATTTTTTAGAGATACATAGAAGGAAATACCTACATACACATACAGAGGCTGCCATAGATGATTTATCACTGGAGTGTTTCTTGGATATATAAAATCTTGATCAATTGAACAAAATATTTATTTTATTATAAGTGTTTATGACTCCATCAATACAAGGACAAACCCTCAGCTTTAGGTCAGGCGCGTATGATCATACTCATATGTCCTTGGGCGTACGTGTATTTATTCACAATTTGAGTGCCTTTTAAATAATAATATTATTATTTGTATCTCCATGTGCGTTTGTAACCTCTGCTATTAGTTTTGTTTTTGTTTTTTTTTGTTTTTTTTTTTAGTTATATTCTGCACAGTAAATTTTCTTTAGTATACATGTATTTTTATTCATTTAATGGCATGATTATGATATTTCATTTATGGCATTTATCATATAAAAATATAAAATATATTTTTAATATAAATATTTGAAATATTACAAATATTTATGATGTTCTTATATAAAAATATTTTTGTTTTGTCTTCTTATACTGTAATTATTGACTTATTTATTTATTTTCTTCTAATTGTAAAACTAATCTTTAAATAGGTCAGCTTCCATAACTACGATGTTTTAATATAATTAAGCCAGTAAAATATTTCTATTCTATCCTACACCTTTTAGGGTCCCCTGAGTCCAAATAACAAAGTAGCGAAAAAAGGTCTGCGTGAGTGTGTGTGTGTGTGTGTGTGTGTGTGTGTGTGTGTGTGGTAAGTCTAGCACGGAAACGAAAAGTCGAACGAAACTGAAATTTCATATTTATGACAAATATACGCCTGAGTGTTACACAATATTTTACTAAAATCGGCTGACCAGAAGTGTCTTTCATATTTTATGAGCGTATATGCTAGAGATATTACAGCAACTTCTTCATTAAAATCGGAGAAACAGAAGAGCTACTTTATACCATGCATTTTGCACCTTTTTACGATTTCCTCGAAAACGGCTGTAACGAACGCTTTTGATTAAACTCGGTACAGCGAAGTAAAATTTAACGGGCTTTAATATCATGTAGGTTTTATTCTGTTTGAAATATCCTGACTAGGATTTAATTTTCTTTTCAATCATTTTTATTATTCTTCCTCTAAAGTACCTTTAATTATATTGAATCGGAACAATTGGCCATAGAAAAAACAAAAACAGAATAATACACAACGTGAAGGTAATAGATAACCAAATTTAGGAGAAAACTGAAGAAATATTCTTACAATTAGATTTTTTTCCGAACATACGAATAGTGATATGGATGTAGTAATATAGTAATATAGTAGTAATATACCGTTGGAAAGATAAGATTTTAGACAAAAATATTATTGTAAATCCAAATTCCTATTCTTAGACTAATTAATCTAAAACATATGTTTCCATCTAAAATCAACGTTTGTTTTTTTTTAACTTCGTTTATTAAACTCTGTTTTTTTAACTTAATTAAAAAGTTAAATTTTAAATATTTATGAGTATATATACATATATATATATAATATATATATATATATATATATATATATATATATATATATTTTTTTTTTTTTTTTTTTTTTTTTTGTTGCCAAAAATTTAGTTCGATCAATAGTGATATTAAAATTTTATAATCAAATTTAGCTGAAAAGTGCAAAAAAATGCAATTTATTTAATAAAAATCAAAACTATATAAAATTGTAATATATTATTCCTTAATACATGAATGGGTTAGCTGTCCGGGTTTGAAGCAAATAGAACGAGTAAATTAATAAAAATCCGGAATCCACTTTTGAAGATATGTATACGCTTGGGATGTTACGACAACTTTTTCATCAAAATCGGTCACCTAAATCATTTTATTCTACGCGTTTTACAATTTTTTGGATTTTATTTTAAATAACTCAGACGATTTGGATTAAACTCCTTATATCTATAAATGATTAATTTAATTTCACTATCACATGACGTATAATTAAATATCACGTAGTTTTTTCCTTTATTGAAATAGCTTGATATATACATATAAGTACTTTTATTTTTTTTGATTTTTTTTCTAATATTACACACAGTATCGGTGAGGACCCTGATAATAGAGATTTTTTTGAAAAAAAATTAAAATCACATATATATAATTACTGGGACCAATGAGATTAAGGTTCGATGTAGTAGTATCATTTCCAACACCTCAGACCTAGCTTGTAGCCAAGAGATTCCCTAACACTACCCTCCTTCCACCAACTCCCCCTCCCGCCGCCACTACTACCAAATCCTCTTCAACCCTCCAGTCGATAATTGCTAATAATCAACAAGATAATGAGAGATACGAGTTTCAGGAGATGATGAAGACAAATGAAAATATTCTCTAGTAAAACTTTATTTGAGAGTTGAGAACAAACTAGATAATTTAATACAAACTGAACCTTTAAACTTTAATATGATAGTTGGCCTTCAACTGGCTTGGGAACTGCATGTATCTAATGTTCCAATCTAGTACTAAATATTACACAGTCTACAATGTGTGTGCGGTATTTTCTAAGACTCGTGTTACCGGTTTGTGTAACACAAATTTTCTATATAATATATTAAAACTATATTGGAAAAAAAAAGAACTATCAGCAGCATAAATATGTATGCATATATGTATGGATATATATTTAATATAAAGCAGTAATATTAGATACTGTTTCAGTAAGGACACTGGTAATCTCTATAATGATCCGAAATTCATTCAAACAATATTCACTGAAATAAATTAAAAGAAACATTACATAGATAATTCAGACGTTGATTTCCATATGATACTTACAATAACCATTACAAGACATTTTACAGAACGGGCAAACAACTTTATCACTAAACCAATTTATTCATTTTATCACTAAACCAATTTATTTTATTATTTTTGTATAAAAATCTAGAATTATTTTTCTATAATTGTAACAATACCTTATCTCCGGTTCTGCACGTTCTATTGCATATAATATATTATTGATAATAATTTGAAAAAAGAAGAAGAATTATCAGCTGCATATATATATATATATATATATATATATATATATATATATATATATATATTATATATATATATATATATATATATATATATCAGCGAATTACCAGAACGGAAGACGTTAAGCAGCTAACTCGGTCCGTTTTTCTTCCGAAAAAGCCTGTTTAAGCTCATCCGACCACTTTGGTCTGCACTGTTTTTGTTTTTGTTGCTCCGATACTGTTCCGATAATATCCCACTAGTCAACTTTGTGCCTGAAGGTTTCTCATTCTAAAAATTCGGTTGGACTTATGTTCGCACTATTTAGGTCCTTTCTAATTTTATCCAGTCAAGTTGTGGAGCTCTTAAGTGAGGTTACATAATCTCAAAAATTAAAGTGAACCTGGGTATTAACATTGACCAAACCCTTTCCTGGAAACCCCATATAGCCCAAATTTCCTGAAGAACAATAAGTACCCTGAAATACTTCCATCGCTCCCGCCATCTTCTTCCACTTTCCATCCGTAATCTCCTTGTATCCGCACTTATTTTCCCCCACTTTGACTATTGCTGCTTAGTATATGGTGGCCTTCCGACGATGCTTGAGGACAGGCTAAAACGCATCATGAACATATTTTTAAGATTTGTCCTCTGCACTCCGAAGAGGTCTCATGTGACCCATATTTACGGCGAGTTAAAGTGGCTCCTTCCCCCAATCCGAAGACAATATTTCCTAGGATCATACCTTTACCAAATCATTAGACCCCAACACCCTCCATACATTCACAGTCTCCTACAGTTTAAATCTTCAGTCCACACTTTTGAAACAAGATCGCGCCATTCCGACCTTTACTTTCCTACCCATAGTACTAAAACGTTTGATCGTTCCTTCCTGGTCCGCTACTCTATTTTCTGGAATTCGCTATCCGCCATGCTGCTTCTCTCTCCTCATTCAAATCCCAACTTTTCCAATACCTTTTATTATCCCAAAAAGACGCTTAAATACAGTGATTATTATGTTCCTGATATCACACTTTGAAAGAAAAGTAATATTTGTTCTTTATTTAAACGCTGTTATATTTTAATTTATTTTTAATTTTGTTCAGCACTGTAATATTTTTCAAGAACTGTTTTTATTTTATTTTATCATATCATATATTTTTTTTAAATATGTGTGTGATAAGAACACTCGAATTAACCCATCTGTGTAATAAGTAATTAATTATGTTCCTTCTGTCTGTTGGCCAGACATGTTGAAACAGTTTTTCCAATAAGTTTAATCTTCTCTGTGTTTATAAAATCATGTTAACTTGCTCAATAATGCTGAAATATTCTAAAAAAGGATTGGTTAAGGTACACTTACGCATCACTTTCAACCGATATTCCTTATCTTTAAGTGGTATTTTTCTTGTTAAAATGAAAAAGAATTCATTTTCGTCATTGAATGATTTTTTATTTCTGTAAAGGAAAGTCCACTGTTAAGAATATTTGCAGTGTGTATGGCATTGATGCCTTAGGAGAAAGCACCGAGAAGTTCTGGGAGGACGGAATAAAAAAATCCCTGAAAGATGGTAACATGTAATAGATCAAAATGGGTCATATATAATTGATTTAAATCTAAAGAAAATGTTGTTTTTTTTTTAATTTGTCAAAAAATTCGATATTTTTTTGTTGGTAGAGACATTTCTAGTATAAGAAAATGTTTTATTTTATAAAAAAAAATTTTTAGATTTCGAATTGAAGTTTGTAGGTGCTAAAAAGGAAGGGATAATGGGAAGAGCCAGTGGGGGATATCTATCTATACGGATTTAATAAAACATAATTCAATAAAAATCAAGTTGAATACTGCATTATTCAAAACAAAATTTGTATTAAGTTAAAAATTAATGAAAAAATAATATATCTGGTTCCGAACTATTTAAATTCCAGTAATTGGAATAGTGAATTTGATGAAGTAATAGAATAATTGAATTGACTAGAAATTATGATGTTGTTCTTATCGGTGACTGGAATGCTCACATTGGAAAATTGAAAATATGTCTTAATAGAATTTTAGAGGGAACAAGCTTAACAACTGAAATCAGAAATTCAAAAGACGGTAAAATAGATGAAATAGAAATTAAAGTCGCGGAATTTTGTGAAGATAAAATACAGAAATGTTTTAGTACAGCATTTTAATTATAAAATCTTTACAATCAATAAAAATAAATCATAACGTTACTAAAAAAAATATATAAATTATTATCAAAACTAAAAAAAAGAAAAAGGGGCAACTCGACAGACGGCTTAACGCCATTGTCTTGTGGGTATTGATCTCAAAAAAATGTATATATATGTTATTACTATTTTGTATATTGTGTAAATAAAGCATTTATTCATTCATTCATTCATTCATATAATTGATTAAACATATTTACAATAATCAGAAGTTTTAATTTAATTCGTCTGTAAAAAACGCTTCGAACTTATTTCACAACTCAATATATTAAGAAATTTTTAAAAAATTACAGATTTCCAATTATCAGTTCATGATTGGAGCCTCCAGTCCGGAGGTTACTGATCAATGCTATAACAATAAGGTGAAAGAGATTCAGCATCACTGGCCAGATAAGGGTGGGTCAATGAAGTTAGCTACCTGGCACCCTATCCCAAATAACAAGGGGAGGGTTCATCCAACTGTAGATAACATCCAATACAAACATACCCCCAACACTTCTAGATCCTAAACAGGACGATTCCTGCAATATTTCAAAGAAAATAAATCACAACTTATAAAAATAATATTAGATGATTTTTATTGATAATAGTATAACGATTTAGTCATAATAAAAATATGTAGTGCGGACGTAAAAAACAATTTTAACTATTAACTTTGTTTTACTTTCCCTTATCTATATTTGAAATATATAGTAAAGGAAAGTATTGCGATCCAGGAAATTTTCGAATTCCAGTTTTAAACGGAAATACACGTTTTAGGGTCCCCTGAGTCCAAATGACCAAGTCCTGAAAAAACGTCTCTGTATGTGGTAAGTCTAGCGCAAAAAGGAAAAGTTGTACGAAACTTAAATTTCATATGTAACACGAGATGTTACAGCAACTTTTTCATCAAAATCAGCTTACCAGAAGAGCCACTTTATACCATGCATTATGGACCTTTTAATGATTTTCTCAAAAACGGCTCTAACGATTTTGATTTAACATGCTATATTGATGTAAAATTTAATGGGCTTTAATGTCATGTAGGTTTCATTCTGATTTAAATATACTGACAGGGCTTAAATGCCGACAATTTTGTAATTTTGTAGGTTTAAAAAAAATTAACCATATCATTTCATCAGTATTGATGAAAACCAACCAGAGGAGAAAAGATAAAAAATAATTTGTTTGATAATTTTTTTTGTTTTCTGAATATAAGAATATATTATGCCATTGGAAATATATGTTATTTTATACACGTTCCAACACAAGTTGTAAAAGGTAATATAAACTTACGAATTTGGAATAAATGAAATGAAATGAAATGAAATGAAAAGAAATTTTATTCTGGGACAGCTAGTCCCCTAAGAATAATATAAATGTACAATATAAGATTTTACTTCTGGCTATGTAGAATTTATCAGATTATATACAGCAGTTTATGGATTACATATTATGATATATATGGATCTGCATATATATAGATATATACAAGCACACACACACACACACACACACACACACACACACACACACACACACACACACACACACATACACAAATATATACATGCACAAAGTCATATTAGAACCGTAAATAAATCCAAATAATAAAATATATTAAAACAAAACCAAAAAAATAAAATAAAGAAAATTGAGATAAAAATAAAGAGGCCAGATAGCTAAGTTTATAAAGGCACGGCAGATTGATGTTCGAGGAGATGGATAAATAGGTGATGTTTGAAGGAAGTTAAGGATTGGCATGTACGAATCGACATGGGCAAGGAATTCCAAAATGAGGATGCACGTATGACGAAAGATCTCTTAAAGGAAGCAGTTCTGTGGGATGGAATGAGCAGGTTCAAGGGTTGGGATCTTGTGTTGATGGAGTGGACAGAGGAGAGTGGGGTAAACAAATTGTAAATATAGAGGGGTTTTTTGGTTCTGAAGGATTGGTAGAGGTAAGTTCCTAGGAAGTATTGCCGTCGGAATTTAGGGTAAAGCCACTTCAACTCGGCATACCAGGCTGAGACATGAGAGCGCCGAGGGATTCCGAAGATGAATCTAATAAAACATTTCATCAATCTCTTCAGTCTCATCTCAAGCATCTCGGACAGTCCGCCAAACACCAGGCAGCCATAATCGAAGTGGGGGAAGATGAGAGAGGAAACTAGGAGCTGGCGGGTTTTAAGGGGTATTAAATCACGTAATCTGAGGAACTGTTTAAGAATGGCTATGGATTTTCTAGAAATTTGCGAAATGTGATTATTCCAGGATAGGTTTTGGTCGAGGAATAAGCCAAGGTTTCTAACGGACGTTTGGAAGATGATAGGTCTATGATTAAGGTAGAGTAAGGGATGGCAGGAGAGGGAGTTGAGCAGATGTTTAGAACCGATGAGGATAGCTTTCGTTTTATCAACATTAAGCTTTAGTCCATTCTTGATGGCCCATAAATTGATACTGTCATTTCGGAAGGATGGAAGGAGAGGTAAATTTGGAGATCATCGGCATATAGGTGGTATTTAGAGTCAAGTATGGCATTGGGTAGGTAATTAACATAGATAGAGAATAGGATTGGAGAGAGAGCAGATCCCTGAGGAACTCCATATGTTAGCAGAATAGGTGAGGAAGGAGGTTTATTTGGGATTATCACAGTTTGAGTTCGAGCGGATAGAAAGGAAAGAAACCAGTTTATGGCACTATCGGATATTGATAGGTTTCGGAGTTTGGAGAAAAGGATTTTATGGTTTACCATATCAAAGGCTTTTGAGAAGTCAAAGAGGACCAGGATTGATATTTTTTGTTTGTCTATTTAAATAATAAAATAATGGAATAAACCTATTACAATTTAATATAGTTATATTATTTAGTCTAAATAATATGTTTCCAACGAAAATGAATAAAGGTTTTATTAAAATCAACTTAAAATATTCTTCCATTTGAAGAATATTTAATAGTTTTAAATTGATGTTGACAGTCTAGGTAAGTGAAAGTCGTGTGTCTGCACCAGAATTTTTTTTTATTGGATTTAATTAAGAAAGTAAAAACTTTTGTATCACTAATCAACAATGATGGTTCTACAATTGAGACGTTGATTTCCAAAAGAAATTGATGTTTCGACATATTAGTATTATCGTCATTTAGTTTTATCTTAATCGTGTATTTGATTTTATCTAACGAATGCTCAAGTCCTTTTAAATGCGATTTAGAAATTGTAATTATTTTCTGTAGGTACTAATTACACATTTAATTTCGTTCCAAATCACACTGGAACATTTCATTACATAACTTTAATATAGTTTTATTAATTTAAAGTTATTAATTTAGTGTAAATAAAGGCTTATCTTATCATATTAATTAAATTAGTAAAAAAAAATTTTTTTGATTTTAATACGAAAGGAATCAAATAAATGGGTTTAATAATATAGTAATGAGAGATTTTTGCGTTTCCTGTAAAAATTTCCTAGAATGGATATAGTACGTTATGGAAATCGACGTCTCAATTGGTGCGGTTCTCTCAAGAAATATAGGAAATTTGCAGAGTTGAGGATATGTCTCTTATTTCATCTACTATAAACCTATCATTTCGTATTTATATTATAATAATTTTTTTTTTTTTTTAACTTTAAATCTTTCATCATGATTGAATTAATTTATTCATCGTGTTACAATATTAATAATGCAATGAGATCACATTCATAAAATATTTACAGAAAACAAAAGTAAGGTCAAATTACATAGAAATAGCAAATAAAAATAATGTACATAAGGGGTACTCACTACGTTTACTATAGCATGCTATTTGTGTTATTTTGCTAAACCCGTCGAGTTTCTACAGGTATTTCCTGTATAAAATTGATGGGTTTAGCAAAATAGCAGAAATAGCATGCTATAGCAAACGTAGTGAGTACCCCTATAAAAACAGAAAAATCTGGTGCCTGCAACACACCACTTTCACTTATCTCGATTGTTAAAATCAATTTAAAAACAACTAAATAAAGTTAGAATTAAAAAAAAAATATTATAATTATAATTATTTTTAAAAAATATGCATATTTAGATGTTATGGTTAATTTTATCGAATATACAAAATTAAAGGTACTTTAGGGGAATAATTTTTTTTAAAATCGACATTAAAGCACTGTCAGACTATTTCAATCAGAATGCAACCTACATAATATTAATGCCAAACAAATTTTAAATCGATACAGCTATTTCAATAAAATCGTTAGAGCCGTTATTGAGAAAATCGTAGAAATGTGCAAATTCATAGTATAAAGCTCTTCTGAATACATAAAATTTAATTTTCCTTTCTAATTAGTTAATTACAAAGTATTTTACTTATAAAAAAACAGGAAAGAATTTAAGAACATTTAAGAATGCCCTAAATTATAGGGAAAACGAAAAGCCAGTACAGTGCAGTAGTCTACTGCTCTCCTGGTCCTGGGTTCAAATCCCGGCTGTGGCAGAATATTATTTATTCCGTTAATTCATTCGGAAGGCGACACTAGGGTATGGAGGCCCTCCTGGGGCAGACCAAACATCTTTATAGTGGGTACCCAAATAGGGGAAAAAATCATGCGGCTGAGCGTGATTAACGCCTAATCACCTCATTGCACAGACGTTGGCCAAGAAACAGCACGAATCTCTATATGTACTGAGCCCAAGACCCTTCATGGGGTGTAGAGGTACAGGTTTTTTTGACCGTATCGAAATCAGTGGCGTGGTTCAAATACGGTTCACAGAAGCCAAGAATCCTGATATCATTTTATATATCTAGAAATTTTAGAAACAAAATAAAACTATATAACTATCTCGATTTCATAAACTACAATTAATAATAATATTTGTTACACGCTGTTTGATAATACAGTTTATTAGTTATTTATGGGGAGCGGCGTGGTCTAGTGGATAGATCACTAATCTACTGTTCTCCCTAGAGTATGCAGACACTCCTGGGGCAGACCCAGCCTCTATAAAGTGGGTACCGAAATAACCTAACTAAGGGAAAAACCTGGCGGTTGAGCGAATCTTTATATGTACTTAGTCCAAGACCCTTCATGGGTTGTAGTGGTATAATTTTTTTTTTTTTTTTTTTTTTTTTTTTTTTGTTAGTTATTATACACTAAATAAAAAAATTAATCATTCTAAATCAAATGTTATACCCTAGGCCGTTCATGGGCTATTGCATAATTGATTTATTTTATTTATCAAAACATAATTAATTTTTATTTATTTATTAAAACATATACTCCCTTCAATTTGAATAAAATCTGAGGTGAATGAACAGAGTGTTGCAACAAGCAGAAGGAGGCTTAGATTAAAATGTGAGAATCAAAGAGGGAGGGGAAGGAAGATGCCCTGAAGAAACGGGAAGTGTGATTACTTAAAAGGGTTGTAAGCTGCTGGATGAACCCTTCCAAGGAAAGTCAGCAGTCTTAATTAATAAGCAATATGGTCCCTAACTTTTATTGTCAATCCTCTCCATATTATAAATAGGCGGCAAGTTCATATAAGAAAAACTCACCTCATAAACTTTTAGATCACTTAGTTGCTTCATCATAAATTAATAGTAACCTCTGACAAATGATGCAGGGGAGGTAGAAAAACTGCTTTTGTTTACTTTGTGAAAAATCTAGTGCGAGAAACACACGACTTTCACTTACCTCGGCTATTAAAATCAATTTAAGAATTATTAAATAAACTTTGTTTTTTATTATTATTTATTTAAAGAAATTTACAACTTTATTTATACAATACATCAAGTAAATGGTATAGATATGAGATTAAGACACATGATTGTCCTGTGAAGAAACTACCCATTGGTAGAACTCCAATGTCCAATTTACGGTAAGAGGTCTCTTGGCCATCTTCTTTTCAGTCGCCTCGGTGGATTGTCAGGAATAGATGTTGAGGAAAGGTCACGGATAAGCGGGTTTGAGTGGGCAGGAAGTTTGGAATGGAAGGATGTATATCTGGATCGGGCTAAGTCTTTAACTAATGGGATTTTAGGTCTTTATGGATAATTTTATTTGTAACAAAGTATGGAGCATTAAGTTAAATAAACTTAAAGTTGAAACAGGTTTTAAGTTAATTTAGATAAAAAGTGTATTTTGCTTCGTTGGAAGCATATGATTTAGAATAAATAATATAACTCTATTAAATTTTTACGTATAATAATCAGTAATCAATTTATGCCTTATTGTTTACTTTACAACTTTGTGTGTAACATAATATTTTTTTTCTAAAATCTTTAGCTTTCCAACGGTATATTATACAAACATATTACTATTTATTTATCTATTTATTAATATATCTAACAAATATATTTTATGTTTGGAAAAGAAAAAAATACCTAAAAATATATTTTTACTCCTTTCTCCTTTCGTTAGGTATCGAATCAGCTCAACTTTTATATTTATCCGTTTTTTTATGTATGTTAACAAGATGATAGTTTATTCATGTCAACGAAATTAAAGGTATTTCAGAGTAAACAATTTTAAACTATCGGCATTTAAGCCCTGCCAGACGATTTTAATCAAAATGAAACCTACTTGATATTAAAGCCCATTAAATTTTACATTGATATAATAAGTTTAATACAACGTTACAGCTGTTTTCGATAAAATTGTATAAAGGTGAAAAATACTTTGTATAAAGTAGATCTCCCGGTCAGTAGATTTTGAAAAAAAAACTTGCTTTAACATTTCGAGCGTATAGTTGTCTTAAATATGAAATTTCAGTTTCGTACGACTTTTCGTTTTTGCACTGGAAAATAAAATTCGAAACTTTTCACGCTCGCAATACTTTTCCATACTATATATCTCATATATAGGTAAGTGAAAGTAAAAAAAAAATAAATCGTTGTTTAAATACATCCTGCACCGACGATAATTGTACTACTGAAATCTTAATAAAATTAATAGACCAGAACTATATATTAAAAATGATTATCCAATATTCTGTTTTCACTTTCAGCTGATTATCAATCTCTTTCTTATTTTCCCATTTTAATTACTTTTAACAATATATGATGTTTAATTATTTAAAATAAAGATAATCAATGTTACTCCTAAGGTACGGACAATATAACTGGTATCTTCAGAGTCGTTTTCAGTTTTCCCTGTTGTTTTCAATTTGTTTACCATCGTTTTACGAAACCAATACAGAGTACTAAAATATTGAAGGTAGGGAAAAATTATGAAAAAAAGTAATAATAAAATATCTGCCAAAAAGTCATATCGCGGTACCCGTTTTTAAAATATATTCTGCACCGACGCTAATTGCACTACTGAAATCATAATAAAATTAATAGACCAGATCATACCTATACAAAAAAAAAAAAAAAAATTCATAGATTACTGTTTCATTGCCAATGGAGATGATTAGGCCTAGATTACGCTCAGCCGCCAGGTTTTTCCCCCAATCTTTGGGTACCCATTTTATAGGGGCTGGGTGTGCCCCAAGAGGGTATCTATACACCCTCTCCATACTCTCTCAATACCTCTTCCATGGTCGTTTTGTTTGGAGTCTACAAAATTCAAGGTACTTCAGAGGAAGAAAATTTAAAATATCGGCAGCCCTATCATACTATTTCAATCAGAATGAAACTTACATCATATTAAAGCCCATTAAATTGTATATCAATATAGCGAGTTTAATCAAAATCGTTAGAGTTGTTTTTAAGAAAATCGTTAAAAGGTGCAAAATGCATGGTATAAAGTGACTCTGCTGGTTAGCCGAGTTTGATGAAAAAGTTGCTGTAATATCTTGGGCGTATAGTTGTCTTATATATAAAATTTCAGTTCCGTACGACTCTTCGTTTTTGTGCTAGATTTCCTCCCCCTCCCCCCCCCCTTGGTCATTTGGACTCAGGGGACCCTAAAACGTGTATCTCCGTTGAAAACAGTAGTTCGAATAGTCTCCTTTACTATATATCTCATATATAGGTAAGTGAAAGTAGAAAAAATAATTGGTGCTGCTGTTCTGTTTATTGGGACAGTGGCCACGTGATTCGGGTTTTGTGATACAACCTTTGAACGAAAAAATGGAGAAGGTGTACAGTTTTCATACGTTACTCAAAACATATAATTTCCCACTTTCTGAACCTGAACATTACTTCATTATTAAATATGATACTTGCCTTATACCCCACTTGGAACTGTACTCTTTTCCTGTCTTCCTGGAAAATCCTCAGATGACCCAAGGAACGATCTTTTATTCGGTTGTTACATACACTGTTACACAGATTACGTTAAGTAGAGTCAGCATAGTGATTTATCAGGACCAACTACATTTCACTGCTCACATCACTGTTTGAAAGATTTCGTGTCTTTTGATTCCCTGTGACTCCACTAAATCACTAATCTAAGTGATATAAAGGGATGATTTAACAAAATTTAATTCCCACAGTGGTCGTAATACATATGAAAAACTGGTAGCAATAACCGACGTATTTAAATATTAACCCCACCCTTGTTGACGTGCGGACCCCCAAGGATATTTCATCTGAATCAGTTCTGCCAACCCCGCCGCGGGCTCCCCTTGAATTATTCACCCTAACTGTCATCATTGTCACATTTGTTTTTTTCCTGACTTTAATTCAGATATAGGCGTGTCATGTTTTAATTGTGGTTTTGGAAGGCCAGTCTTAATACGAATTTTATTAATATTTATCGTCTTCACGGCGATGGTAATGTGAATAGTATTGGAGTATGTATATCATTTATTTTTAATTTATCTCTCGTATTTTATTATTGTTTATTTCAAGGTAAAAAACAAAAGTGTATCAGTGCATTATGCCTATCAGTCTCAGAACATTTACAAGTCTAACAAAGATCGCTTGAATTTGTTAACTTCCAACTTTGGTAAAATAGCATCCTTTTGGGATCATTTAGAGGTAAAATTAAGACTAAGAAACAAAAAATAAAGGTGTATTTGAAAAACAAATTTAAAAAAGCGAAAATCAACGAAAATTTATATTTAAATAAAAATGTGTTTCTCTATAGAATTCAAATTTCAATAACGGGTATAGCTTCCTCTTACTTGAATTACTGCCTGGAGCCTTGTAGGCACAATTCTAACAAGGTTTGCTACAACATCTTCGGGGAATTCCACCCATGCTTCCTCTAAAGAAGTTCTTAGCTCTTGTAAGTTTTCAGGAAGGTTAATTCTTCTTCAAGGCTAATTTTAATTTAAGAAATAGGAAACAACACCCGTTATTGAAAGTTGAATTCAACAGGGAAAAACAATTTTTTTTTTGTAAATATAAATTTTCGTTAATTTTCTCTATTTTTCCAAATAAATCTTTATTTTTTGTTTCTTAATCTTAATTTTCAACTCTATATCATCCCAAAACAATACTGTTTTATAAAAATGTTGATGTATTGCACATTAATTTCACTGGAAAAAAATAAAATGATTTTCCAAAGTGAGCCACTTTTTTGTGAAGCTTTTTTGTATTTACCATTTTACATAGTATTTTCTTTAGAATAATTTTTTTTTTTTTTTGGGGGGAATTTCACTGACGCATCTAGCTTAACATTATATTAAGCTTTTATATGGGTGTAATAAAAGGAAATAGACAGGAAAAACAATTAATGAGCTATATATGTTTATTAATCCTTACTTAGAGATAATTTACACTCAATTACTTCTTTTTCAAAATTTAAAAATACCCTTTGTAATATTTGAAAAGTACTAATGTTTTATTCAAGCAAATTTACAACATTTTTAATAGTTCATACGGACATTCTTATATTATCATTAAGAATGATTTTATTCCATCATGGGTTTTTCTATATTCGTTCTTAGTAAACGGCAAGATGTATAAATACAGAGCATGTATATTAACTCCTAGAAGAGCACACCACAGAACCTTTACAATGTCAGACATGTGAGGAGACTGTTATTATTCTGATATTGTGAAAATGATACGACTGGTAGCAAACCAGAAAACTAGCGTTTCCGTTGCATTGACTTCGTCCAAAGTATCCACCTACCCCGTAATCGCGCCAAAATAAGTTTCAAAAAAAAAAAAAAAAATGGTGATAAAAAGTTTTTTAAGCTCACCCACCGAAAAAAAAAATTGTATCAATCAGTTTAAAACATTGGTTCTAAGGAATTGAACCTCTTATCCTTGGGCCTGTAGAGAACTCAGTTGAAGTCCTAAATATTAACTTTTTTCCTTATGATTCAACAGTTTGAAAGTAATCATGGGTTTGAGAAAGATTCATGAGAGTTGAGAATGTCAAGAAACACTAACTCTGAAGGGATGTTTGTAAATAAGGATGTGTGTTCGGTTTAAATACAAATTAAGGATTTCAAAATAAATAAAAAAAATGATTCGGAGATTTGTGCATTGTGTTTTCAGTAAATTTCCGTACAAGACCATTAATGCATAAACGGATGAATTCGTTAATGATGAATTTTGAAACGTTTTAATTAATTAAGCATAGAATATTTAGTTAGTTAGTTAACCCATACCAATGAATATCCTTAGACGTGAATGCGTCTCCTGAAGAATACGTTTGTATTCATTCCGTCTTAGTTTTGTTAAACATATTTTCAGGAAACTTCGTTAATATGTGTGCTTATGGTTCATGATTATAGTGCTTCTTAGCGTCTTAACATTCAAGGAACTCTTATAAATTAATTCCCCATGATTAAAATTAAAATTGTACAGTTTGATTATAGCAAAAAAATCTGATATTTAGGATCTCAACTTAGTTATATCCCAGTCTAAGAATGCTAGGTTCAATTGCTTGGATCTAATTCTTGTAGAATTTATTGGCCAACAACTTTTATTACAGAGATTTTGCTGAAAAATCGATTCCTGAGAAGCTAGAAGCTAATTATGCCTGAAAAATATATTCTACTCGTACATTGGATTTTCGACTCTAGCTCCTTTTTTTTTTATATATTTTTTTTTTATCCACAACTGTATATATATATATATATATATATATATATATATATATATATATATATATATATATACATACATACGACAATCAGTGGACTGTCTGTCAGATATGTTACAATTTAAAAAGGCATGTCAGGCCAGAGGAAAATAACTATACCCAGTGGTATCTCTTCCGTGGCATTATTTAATTCTAAAGAAAATTACAGAAGGTCTCTTATTTATGATATTTTCATTCTTCTCCTGATGTTGTCGGGTATAACGGGTATATGAGAATGGCTACTTTAACTTATAATAAAATAATTAATTAAAACAGTCCTTAAAATATTAAAATCGGGCATATCCTTCGAAATAGTAAAATTATTCCTTTTCGTTCGTTATCAACCTTCCCTCTCTTATGTAGACAGTTAAACTTATGATATTTCGGACCGATTCTTGCATCAGGAAAAGAGTTTCTTTATTAACAAGTGTCTTTCTAACAAGTGTGGTAATCCTAGTTACCACTGAAGTATTTCGATACGTATCCTTTTAAATGAGAATCGAATCAAAAATGGTTGTTCTCTTCCATTTTGAATCGTATCCTAATTACAAGATATGTCAATCGTTGAGGACCCTATCAACGAGAATGGCGAATTAAACTTACAATTAAAACAGTCCTGAAAATACTAAAATCGGGCATATTCTTCGAAATAGTGAAATTTTTGCCATTTGTGCTATCAGAGGGTTGTAATGTCCTAGTAATTTGTTGTGAAATCGAGGGCAGTGAGTTCGTATGTGTTCGCTGACAGTAGGCGTGTGTAAGTGTGTATTTTTTTTTCCGTTGGCGCGACATCCCTTGTACGAACTTGACCGCGCGGTGTAATCTGCTATGAGAATACAGACGCGTTCCTCGATGAAATATTTGTTGGGTAAGGTCATCACTCCCAACGCCTTTTTTTTGTGAGCAGCCACCATCTACTCGGGGGATAGAGGTTGTGTGTGAATCCCCTTTAATTAAATGCTTAAAAAATGCTGGTATCAAACACACAAACTTTGGCGTGGGAGACTAGCACGTTAGCCACTCAGCCACGGACCCCCCTTTATCTGTATGTAAAGTTATATTAGAAACATACCAAGATGCTTGCGTAATTATACTAAGTATTCTTTATTGATGATTTTAAAGCTTTTGTATGGGAGTCTTTTTAGTAGGTCCGAAGATTTGAGAGGTTTAAGACCATATTGGTTTTAATAGATATGTACAGGTTGCAATTTTTTGTCTCATTTTTAATTTTTTTTCTCGCCTTATTACAGTGAGCAGTAGTAGCACTACTTATTTGGTTTTATTTCTTTCTTTTGTTCTTAATGTCTAGAGAGCGGCGTGGTCTAGTGGCTGGTCTTCTGTTCTCCGAATCCTGGGTTCGAATCCCGGCTATGACAGAATATTATTTATTCTGTTAATTTAACCGAGGAGCAACCCTAGGGTAGAGAGACCCTTCTGGGGAAACCTGGCGGCTAAGCGCGATCAAGGCTAAATCAGCTTATTGCACGGCTGTTGACCTAGAAACAGTACGAATCTCTATATGTACTGAGCCCAAGACCCTTCATCGGTTGTAGAGGTACAGGTTTTTTTTTCCGTAAAAAAATAAAAAAAATATTTTTTTTCCTTAAAAAAATTAAAAAAAAAATATTTTTACTTAAAAAAAATATTTTTTTCCTTAAAAAAATATTTTTTTTTTTAATTTACAACTGTATTAAAAAACACAATAAGTAAATAGGCAGTGTGAAGAAAAGACATGAAAATGTCTTGAGAAAGAACTACCCAGTGGTAGCACTTCACTATTTTAAAGCAGTAGGTCGCGAGGCCACCTTCTTTTCAATCGCCCTGAGGGTTATCAGGGATATCTAAGGAAGATAAATTACGGACAAGTGGGTTTGTGAGGGCAGGGAGTTTAGAATGAAAATAGGTGTATCTATCACGGGCTGTCTGCAACAAATGGGATGTTTAGGTCATTATTGAGGAGTTGATTTGTGATAAAATAAGGGGCATTCAGGATTTCGCGAAGGATTTTGGATTGTAAGGATTGGATGCGGGAGGAATTAGATGGTTCAGTAGATCCCCAAAGCTCGATTCCATATGTCCAAATATGTCCGATAATAGCGATGTAAATGAGTCTTTTGTAATATACTGGATGTTGTGAACGTTTCTCTAATAAGTGTTGTAGTAATCGGTATCTTCGAGCAGTTTCTTGTCGTTTCAGTCTTGTGTGAGGGTTCCAAATAAAGCGCTTGTCAAGATGGAGACCTAGTTTTTTAATTTAATTTTTTTTTTTTTCATAATGCGTGTACCCCAAGTCATCCTCCTGTCAATATTTTGTAGCTACTTGACTACGTATTTCCAGACACATCTAGAGGACTTTGTTTTGTTTTTTGAGGTCCTTCATTCATTCTTGAAGTCTGACCATTTAACCCTGAAACACCCTGTATATTAATCCTTACTAAGGTATGTTTGATTATATGAAAAGTCAATATAAATTTTATATTATTCACTGTCAAACATGCCCTATCATAATATAAACGTATACATTAAGTATGGGTGATATAGTTAAGGAAAACGAAGCGAGGCGTTGTGTTGCAGCAGCGGCCAGCCTGAGCAGCGGGCAGGCGAGCCCACCGAGCAGGTTGGCACCCTACTTACCCAGGCTGCCCTTCCCGGCGCACGCAGGCACCTACTCTGCCTTCGACCCGGCCTTCATATCTGCAGCGCATCAGGTATTATTTTATTTCTTCCAGAAGTTTACAAATATAACAGTGCAGAAGTATATGAATATAAATTGTATACCCTACAGAAGTGGTTTCCAACCAGTGGTCCGCGGAGCCCTAGGGATTCGCAAACTATTGGGTTGTGTCACATGAAATGTCCGTTTTCAAGGTAAAGGATTTTTATTATAAATACGATATGAAAACAAGATAATTTTATTTGAAGTATTTACCTTCTTTTCTACACATTTTTCCCAGCGTGACACCAACTTTTTTATCCCCGAACTGAAAAACTCTGAGCTATGAAGTGAAACAAAATCTGAAAACGCACTTTTCACTTGATCATCATTTTCGAAAAGTTTTCTTTTGACGAAGTTGTCTAAATTCCTGAACAGGTGGTTATCTGCTGGAGACAAGTCGGGAGAATATGGTGGGTGCGGAAGAACTTCGTAGTCCAGTTCTTTCAATTTTTGCACGGTATGTTTTGGAACACGCCGCTCAGTGAAATCATGAGGTACCCATGTATCGAGCTTTTTTACTTTCCCAATACACTTTAAATGTCTGGAAACGGTAGATGCACTTGCATTTAGTTGTGCTGAGAGTCCTTTAACTGTTTGATAAGGGTTTCCTTCTACTGTATGTTTGGTGACATCGTTGTCTATTACGGACGGAGGTCTTCCTCGGGGCAAGTTTTCCAAGTCGGTATCCCCAGCTGAAAACTTAACAAACCAATGGCGAATGGTCCGTTCATTAACCCTTCCCCAAACGCCTTGCAAATATTTCTAGCGGCCTCAGCTGCTAAATGGCCGAGTTTAAACTCTTACAAAAATATTACTCGAAAATCGCGTGTTTCCGTGTTCATATTTGGAGGTATACTAAAAAGTGGGTAATTGATTGGGAAGCTAATGTTTATAATACAAAGGTAGAGGATTAGTAACTGTTTACTTAAAATATGTAAACATTCGGAAGAAAACAACAGAGACCTGCAAAATCCTTTATGTATTTCAGAAACTATAAAAACGGACATTTCATGTGAAACAACCCAATATCTTCAGGGGGTCCGCGTGATGTCATTGGGACGTAATTTAAAATTACTTTAGCGCAAAATATTTAATATAAGCAAAACTTGGCTTTTGATCACTCATGTTAAACACAGATAAATTCAACATTATAAGTTATATAATTGCTAGATATGACTGACAGGTGGTTGAGTCTGTGCAATCACAATCTTAACCTTCAAATGGTGAGGTGGGATCTACAGGACCCCAGCGCCTCTTTAAAGTGCTTGAATCCCATTGTCCCGATCCGATCGGCTTGTGAAAACCTGACATTTCCTGTTTCGATATAAGTGTAATATAGCATCCTTTTTTAGTCAGTTTTATCCAGTATTTACCAGTATATAGACCATTACTGTTGGGATTTATTGAAAGTGTGTTTTTTCTATTTTTTGAATGAAATGTCCCGTGATCGTGTTATTTTACGCATCTTTTTAATTTTACTAAGAAGCTGGAATCATCCTTGTTAAAGGATCACATGATCAGACGATCAGAAAATCCCAGACTTCCCCGGGAGCTTCGGTTTAAAGCTCAATCATTATTAGGGAAAAAACCTAGAAGAATCTAACACATACAGTTAGGAGACCCCTTCGAAGAAAAGGAGATGTTATTTTTGTCCAAGAAACAAGGATAGGAAGTCATCTATAGTTTGTATTAAATGTGAACAAAATATTTGTGGGCAATGTTCGGTTTCCTGTAGCAAAAAATGTGCCTAATTTTAGCTGTACACACTTTCTTTACAATATGAAAATTTCATTTTTTTAATAATTTTCCGTTTTTTAAATATAATAAACTTTTAGATAAGAACTTTTTTATATATTATTTTACAAATGTTTTCATAGCTCACAATATAACATTTTTAAAAAAGTATTAATAAAATGTATTTAATAATATCACGCATTTATTTAATTTTATAAGCATCCTTTCGTATGGTACCTATTGAAAATAGGTTGAATTAACGTATTTTACAAGAATAAACAACTCTACATGTTTCGGGATTAAAAAAAAAAAATGTGGTATGGGGTCTGAAGGACCTCACCTCACCAGTTAAAGGTTAAAATTGTTTAGCATTTCGAAACTAATAAGCTTAAAGAATCACATCTGTCCTTTAAGCTTATTATTTCGCAAAATATAATCAACAATATTTGATTTCTTTATCAGTTTATTTGATTAAATATCTATCTTGTATTAGTTTTAAGTTTTAGTTCATCAATGTTTCGTGGACTGAAGGAAACTGAAGCCTAGTTCATTCTTCTTGTTTTTCATTTCTCTATATTGACCATTCTAGTACACAGTTTCCGTGTTATGTCATTTTGAATGAAATGTACATGATACGATGTAACCCACTATAAATCTTCTTTTTTAATTTATTTATTGGAATTTACAACAGTATAATGGAATACAACAAGTAAATTTGAAAAAAAATATAAAAGGCATGAAACACATGTAGAGAAACTTCCCAGTGGAAGCACTCTAAAAAATATTCTAAACTAGAAGGTCTCGGGGCCATCTCCTTTTCAGACGCCTCGAAGGATTGTCGGGAATCGAAGAGGAAGAAAGGATTGAAACTAGAGGATTAGGGTAGGAATGCAGTTTGTAAAAGGAATGGTATCTAGATCAGGCGAAATCAGCAACAAATGGAATATTAAGGTCTGTATGGATCAGCTTATGAGTTACAAAGTAAGGAGCATTAAGATTTTACGAAGGATTTTGGATTGTCGGGATTGGATAAGGAAGAATTTGATGGTTTAGTAGAGCCCCAAAGCTCTACTCCGTAAGTCCATGTAGGCCGTATGATTGTCATGTAGATGAGCCTTTTGTAGTTAAGTGGAAGATTAGAACGCTTGTCTAGTAAGTGTTGAAGTAGTCGAAAACGTCGCGCAGTTTCTTGTCGTTTCAGTTTGTATGAGGGTTCCAAGTCAGCGTTTGTCAAGGTGCAGTCCTAGATATCGGATCTGTTGAACCGGGACAAGAGGAGTATTATGGAAGGAGACAGTAGGGCAGGATGTTATTGGTTTACGACGAAGGGTAAAGGTAATTTGGTTGGATTTGTTGACATTTATTTTAATTCTCCAGTTCTGAAACCACACTTCAAGGTCTCTAATGTGGGATTCGAGAGTTTGAGAGGCAATAGTTGGATCAGCATTGACTGATAACACACATGTGTCATCAGCATAGGTAGAAAGGAAAGTGTTAGGATGCGATGGACTATAAATCTAAATTATAATATTGGGAAGTGTGCAAAAATGCAACCCATTTCACCAATATTTTTAGAATTTGTGCGTCCTTGCTATTGAAATGATTGAATGAAGGAGTCCGCCAAAAACTTTTGTTGGGAACCACTGCCCTACAGAGATATAAGAATATCTGAGCATAGAGCTGCGTACTAAAATAACTGAATTTTCTTTTTTATTCATCTTTTATTGAAATTTAAAACAGTACATAAATATAATAAGTAAATGTGATATACCGAGATATAACTTTTTCAGTCAAATTCATACATTTTTCGGTCAAATTCATAATTTTTCAGAAATTTAAAACCGTACATAAATATAATAAGTAAATGTGATATACCGAGATATAACTTTTTCAGTCAAATTCATACATTTTTTGGTCAAATTCATAATTTTTCAATCAAATTCATATTTTATTTTTCAATCAATATCATAATTTCTTGACTCCATTTAATACAGTTAATTTAATAAAGTTTTGTTATGAAAAAAATAATATTTTTCTTAAATAAAGTTGTTTATTCATTTAACGTTACTGTAGCTAATCCGACGGTGCGGGAGTCATACATTTTTCTTATCCTGGTTTAATAAGGATAATAGTCCGTGAGCCAGCGAAGAAAAATGCAACCCATTTCACCAAAATATTTAGTCTTTTTTATGCAAAGCATTTATTATGGTATAGCAAAAAATACACGTCTGCCAACTCAAAACGGGTGGATTACCACGCCATTCGAAAAGGGAATATTACTCTTTTCTACCATAATTATGGTTCCTATCATGGAAACGGCTCATCCCATGAAGATAATCGTTATAAAGTAAATCATCAAGTATTTAATAAGCGTTAATTTGAGTGGTAATAGACATTTGTATGTCTAAAATTTAGCGATATAGAGGTATAACAAAACCCCTTTTTTTCGAAAAACGAGATATCACTCTTTTCTAACATCATCATGGTCACTATCATGGAAACGGTTAATCCTATGAGAATAATTGTTATTAAGTAAATTATCAAGTATTTAATAAGCTTTTATTTGAGTGATAAAAGACATTTGTAGGTCTAATATTTAACGATATAGAGGTATTACAAAAAAAAACAAAGAAACAATTTTTGCGGAAAAACGAGATATCACTCTTTTCTAACATTATTATGGCTACTATCATGAAAACCGCTTATCCTATGAGGATTATTGTCATGAAAATTGATATAAAAAATTAAATAACCTTTAATTTTTGTTATTTTGTATATATTGTTATTTATTCTGTTTTGTGTATATGTATATTGTATTATTATTTTATAATTTATTGTTTTGTACAGATTGATACAGAATGTAGTAAGAATGTTGTACTTTCCCACTATTAAAAATGTCCTAATTTGGACTAATTGCAATATTACACAATAAAGAATTGTTTCTAAAGTAATTTGAGTTTTTAAACATATGCGTATGACTAATAGTTATACAGATATGGTTCTTACAAATAAACGGAAACCGAGAAACTTCTTATATTTGTCATTAATTTGGTTAATATCATGGAAACAGCTGTTCCTAACAGTATAATGGTAATAAACTACTTTACGAGGCATAAAATTAGCTTTAATTTGAGTAGTGATAGAAATCCGTAGGTCTAATAGTCACCGACATAATGTCACTGCAATGGTTACATGGGTCAGAATTTGTCCCTACAAATCCAATTTTGAAACACGCCTTCCGCGACTTCCCAGCCACTTTTGTGAGGCAGATAAGCGTCGTTTGATTCGTATAAAGCTTATTAAATACTTGATGAGTTACTTTATAACGATTATCCTCAAATGAAGAGCTGTTTCCATGATAGTAACCATAATTATGTTAGAAAAGAGTAATATTTCCTTTTTGAACGGCGGCTATTTTGTAATCCGCCCGTTTCGGGTTGGCAGACGTGTATTTTTTGCTTTATTATGATAGATGCTTTGCATAAAACATACTAAACGTTTTGGTAAAATGGGTTGCATTTTTCGTTGCTGGCTCACGGACTATAAGGATCTTTAAGAAGTTCCTGACATCGCACAGGCTGGGATCCCATTGTACGTCCCCTCTGAAGACGGCATTCCTTTGAAATATTGATTTTTAATGAAATAGTGATTTTTTTTCACTCAATTATTTTAAAACAAATTGTTATAAATTGTGTTTCAGTACGCGGCAGCAGCTGCAGCCCTGGGCCCACGCGCCAGTTCTTTGCTCTTCTGCCCTGAGTACGGTCTTGCAGCACTGGCAGCATTGCACCACGAGCGCCTCCTCACCAAGAACTCCTCCATTGCTGATCTTCGGCTCAAGGCAAAGAAGCATGCTGAAGCCCTGGAACTCATCCGTGAAAGAGAAGCCATATAACTCTCTTCAACGCGAAGATATTATCTATACGTATTAAAATTTGATGTGAAAGGAGAAGATTCACCCATCCATTTTCCTGAGATGAGAATCTGTATATGAAATATTTTGTGATCACTAAATGATCTTGTGAATTTTTTATCTGTTTATATACATGTGGTTGATAGAAATAAGAGAGGACAATACGCTTTTTCGGCTTCCTGCATTCATTGAATTGAAATATGGGATGCGAAGGTGAATTATTTTGTTGAACCTATAAAGAGATAGACTTTCTTGAAATTTTCTTACAAATTGGATATAGTTTTGGATGACATATTTTCTATTCCTTGGAAAGTGGCCAGTTTTTAGATTTCCTGAATGGTTTGAAACCGTCATTCAGAACAGTACTTTTACACGTTCACACCGGGGCGAATATCTACGTTTTTCTCCGTGGGGCGGGGATGTACTGTTGCAAGTTCCAACGTGTTCAATACGAGATCACGACAAATCCAGGCTTCCAACGCGCTATATGCAAGATTGTAACAGTTTTGACATACACATATGATTTGAAGGAGTAATTATGGAAATATTTAAAAAAATATTCTTATATAATTATTTATTATTAAAAATGATTATTATATTATATTCTTACATCATATTATGGGAATAAAAATATAAAAATAAATCACGCACAGCTAAATAAAATTCTTAAAGAAGAGTAATCAAGTGAAATTAACCGATAAGAGTCCTTTGAGGGAGGATGTTGAAAGTAATAAAATATTTAATAAATAAACCCGTATTCTTATTGATTCCTACTACATATAATGTTGAGAAAAAATAATTGTTGTTTATAGCCAGAGTGTTGGCCGTACGAAAAAAAGGTTAAACGTAGACCCACATTATTTTTTAACGAGGGATCGATTTCTGTAATCAGATTTCAATTTTGATGTACAGGGCCCAGAAAACATTTCTTTTTTTTTTTTTTAATTGGAACCCGATGATTTGAAAATAAATTATTTTCTAAAAATAAGTGACTCACCTGTGATGCACGTCGCCCTACGGAACAGACGAGTGTGACCCACCGGTGGGGCACCCCGCCCCACGGAACAGACAAGTTGACCCACCGGTGGGTTACCCCGGCGTGAACGTGTTAAATTGAGGCAAGACCTTTGAGTTTGTTATCTTCAGGTATTGTCTCGTACTGGTTGAGCCTGATCTCAGCTCACTCACATTAGGCCGCGCTACACGATGATACAGACAGGCGAGCGAGTGAAGTAAGCGATAGTACTCTCATGATAGTAGCAGGAGAGGGGAATGCATAATTATTTTAATTAAATCGGATAATAACATCAAATATTACTTTTAAAAAACCCTCTATAATCATTAAATATTATTTTTTTAAGGAAAAAAAAACCTGTACCTCTACAACCCATGAAGGGCCTCTGTTTCAGTAATTACAGATATGAGATTCGTACTGTTTCACGGCCAACCGCTCACACTGGGGCGAAACACCCAACTATTTGTATTATTATACAAACTAGTACAATTGGTTGGCCGTACGAAAAAAAGGTTAAACGTCGACCCACATTATTTTTTAACGAGGGATCGATTTCTGTAATCAGATTTCAATTTTGATGTACAGGGCCCAGAAAACATTTCTTTTTTTTTTTTAATTGGAACCCGATGATTTGACGTCGTAAATTGATTCCACACCCTATTTCCAGCAACTTTTACTTAAGAAACTTTTTTGATAGGAGCAACAAATCCCCCATTTTCCTTATATGAGGAGTAGGTACCATTCAACACAAAAAAATGAACGAAATCCATAAAATTTGTATTCAAAATATTATAATTATTACTTTTACCAATTATGTTTGTACATAATTATGCATTACGAAAAAATAGATATATTTTTTAATTATCTATAGGTAAATATGTTGTATGTTAATTATCTATGTAGTATGTTGGTTTAGTAAAATATTAAAAAAAAAAAATAGAAAAAATTAATTTATCAACAAAGTTAGAGCATAAGCGGATAATTTATTTTTATAACTCGTATAAAACATCTAAAAAAATATTTAAAGAAATAAACTGGAATTTATAAGGACAACATTTGGAAAAAGCAAGAGCTAAATGGAAAAAAATTTCAAAATTTTTTTTTTCTCGTAAAACGGCATAAGCCCGCAGGTAATTAATGGAAAGTAAACTATAAACCTTCTGGTTAATTTCTCTGGTGTTAGATTTCTGTGCGATTTTCGTTATGAAAGTTTTAAATCTTTTTATGTTTTTCTTTAAAAAAAAAAAAAACTTTAAGAATCTATAAAAGTTCAAGCTGCATAAACTTAAATTAAAATAATAAAGTTAAATTATCGTAATAATGATGATTCAAAATAGTTGTGGTACATTAAAAAAAAAATAAAGACATTTTCCATGGACGGTAATTTAATTAAGACATCTTAGGAGGAAAATTTTAATTACCATGTACATTGATAATAGGAACTCAGAAGAACAGCGTAGCCAAAAAATATGGGGAAATTCGAAATTTCAGATATTGGTCCTATATCCACCAAATGCATAGGTTCGCCCCAGTGTGCGACCGTTCAAGGAGGTGTTTTCAATGAGGTCTAAATAACGCACAGCCACCAGGTTTTTCCTTCAATTTTGGGTATTCACTTTACAGAGGCTGGGTGTGCCCTATGAGGGTACCCCATACCCTAGTGTTGCTCCACGGCTGATATTAAGGAATAAATAATTCTGCCTTAGCCGCGGTTCGACAGTAATGCACACTCGGTGAACAGTAATGCTCTATCCACTATACCACGGCGCTTCCTACAAAATAAATGATAATTTACATCAAAACAATCAGTTACAGTATACACATTGTGAAAATATATTTTTAAAATTTATAAACACCATTTTAAGAAATTAAACATTATGTATCGTACTATGAAGAACATATCTAGAAATTACAGCTATTCTATATTTATAATAATATGCTAAAAGAGAGTGATAATTCACTATCGCTATCTTATCAGCTTTCATTTGACTGTCTCTATCAAAGTGTAGCGCGGCTAGTAAGGCTACTCACAATCTGTGTTAAATAATGTTATTTGTTGAATTTCTACATTAACACGTCTTAGCAGACTCAGTAAAATAAACCTGAAGCCACAGTGTTATATTGTCTGTGGTTCTTTCAGTGTGTCATTTATTCAAGAGGTTTCGGTTGTTTCTTTTTATCAAATACTGTTTGAAAATAATTATATTCAATAATAGCTATTCATAATTAAAATAGCTACCGATTGGCTAAAAATATAGAAGTTACTAAATTATAACAAATTTATAACATTCACCACAGACCGCAATTTAAGATATTTGTTATTTTTAAAGTATACCAAAATCTTTAGTATCGATATCATTTGACACGTAAAATATGATTGTGTGTACTCCTTCCAACGATAACGTCCATGTTCGCTTGTTACTTTTGCACTAAGTTCAATTTTTGTCGTTGTTGTTAATATTAAAAAGAATAAATATTGCCTCAAGATATTGTTTTGTTTGCACATTGATTGTTGGCTTTTGTTGTTTGTAAATATAAGTAAATCGGTTGATTTGTGAATACATTGGGCAGTAAAACGGGATTTAGATCGTTTATGGAATATTTATATTTTTCTTCACACTTTAGTATATACTTCCAATTATAGATACTGACAACAGTCTTTTTAAAAAAGAATTTTTTTTCGATCTTAATCCGGCAAAATTGGTCTTGAAATGGATATACTTTCGATTTTTAAATCTCCATCCGGCAAGGTCTTAAAGTATTGAGTTGTAAACTAAGTTGGTAGCACTATTTTACTGCTGATTTCAAAAGTTTAGGATTCTTGTAAATATTTTTAATCAATTATATGACCCATTTTGATCTATTACATGTTCCATTTTTCAAGTAATTTTTTTTTAATTTGGTCATCAACAGTTGAAGGACGACCCGAGTGCTTTGCGTATTCCAAGTCCAAGTATTAGCTTCTGAACCGAGCAAACCACTTACGGACGGTGCTTTCTCCTAAGGCATCATCACCACACACACTACAAATTTTGTTAACCGCCTGTGCTGCGGATTTTCTTTTTCAGAATTAGTTAATGATTTCCAATTTTTTTCTCCTCCATTATTACTACTACTACTATCGTGGCGCTACAACTCGGTGACGAGTCTTGGCCTCCTCCACCAACCTCCTCCAGTCATCTCTGCTCTGTGCAGCTATCATCCAGTTCCCGACTCCCAGGACATCTCTGGAATCCTTCGCTACACCGTCTGACCATCTCAGTTTTGGTCTCCCTCTTTCAAAGAGGATCTTTTAGGATCTTCTTTACTATTGCTTCATCCTCCATCCTTGCCACGTGGCCAGCCTATCTAAGTCTTCCGAGCTTCATCCTCAGGATGACATCTTGATCATCAAGCATTGCATAAATTTCAGCATTTGTCCGCCTTCTCCAGTTTCCACCGATCTGTACTCCTCCAAATATTTTTCGAGGGATTTTCCTCTCAAAGATTAGGAGGTCTTGTTCCATTTTTTTGTTGTCCATGTCTCCGATGCGTACAGCAGGACTGGGCGGATTAATGCTTTGTACAGATATAGCTTGTTCGGCCGGGATAGAAGGCGAGAGGTGAATTCCTTTCGAAGGGCAAAGTAGCACTTATTAGCCATCAATATTCTTTTCTTGACTTCGACTTCAGTTGCGTTGTCTTGTGTTACCACTGATCCCAATTACTTGAACTGCGCTACTTTTTCAAAGGTAAAGGTGCCGATATTGATGGTCTCGCCAAGTCGAGGGATTTCTCCCGAGGCCATATATTTAGCTTTGCCTTCGTTCACTTCTAACCCAAGTGCTCTGGCGGCCCCAACAAAGCTAAACATCCCTCTCTGACGGAATGCAACGACCGCCCCACGATGTCCACATCATCCGCGTAGGCCAATAGCTGGACCATCCGATCGTGTATGGTCCCATTAGTCGGCAAACCAGAATCCCTCACTGTCTTCCTCCATTATAAGCAAGCAAAATACCACTTGAAAATAAGGAATCTCGATTGAAACTGACCCATAAAAGCACCTTAACTGATCCTTTTTTAGGCATTATAAACATTATTGACCAAGTAAACATGATTTTATAAACACAGAGAGGATTTAATTGAAATATTGAAAAACGCTACCAACTTTTTTACAGCGCAATATATTAAACTTTCCAAGACTCATGTTACACTGATCAACTTGTAACTCTTTAAATCTGATAATAAATTACATCAATCAATAAAAAAATAAAATTAAATTAAATGAGAGAATGGTGAATATAACAGTTATTGTATAATGACCCTCATTCAAATGTGACGATAAAAAACTGGTGATTTATTTCAAAGAAATTTTCCGATTTGTTTAAAATATTTTTACTCAGGATGCTTACGTTTTTAACGAGTAAACTTTATTAACAAATTGTGAAAATTATAAAAAAATAATTTTTCAGCATTACAGGCTTTCGTTATTCAATGGCTACCATTAAAATGATAAGACGAGATATTTGGTGTAAAAACAAAACAACAACATCAAAATGCTACTAAGATGAACATAGTATCTAATCAGGCGTTTTAAATACGAAATAATTTATAAGGAAACTATTTACAGATTCGAAGAGAACAATGACATGCACAATGCAAGAAAAATAAATTATCTTTTAGTTTTTACATCATATAAAAATCGATTATAAAATTCATTTTGTGACCTATGAATGAATAAACAATTTTTTTTGTATATTATAATTAGACTGCTATTTACGAGTATAATTTAAGTGAGGTAATACACACAAAACCAGTTTATTATTTGTTTCTCTTTATTAAGGAATTCGTGCAGCTTTCGGCGCTTAAAACGCCATATTCATGTTATAATTATTTACTAGGGTAATATCTAACTGAGCTGACTAATATAATGATAATGTGAATATGGCAGACACTGAAAGCTGCATGAATTCCTTAATAGAGAAAAAAATAAAAACGGATTGTCTTTGTGTATATTACCTCACTTATTTATTTTATTTTTTCAGATTATTTTTATAGTATCAAATAGTAAAACAAACAAAAACAGTTTTGGTAATAGTTGTGCATTCATAGCAAGTACTAAAGGGCGTATGTAGATCTTCTTCAGAGGAGGACCAAGTGGATTAAAAAAAACAGTCATTATAGCACTTATAATCAAAAATCAAGTTGATAATTCGAAATAAAAACAGTCTCTAACCACACTTTACTCCTTTTACTTTTTTTTTTTTTTCCATTTTAAGTTCCAGTGATTTTTAGGGACGGGAGCCATATTATTCACACTGCGTACGCCCCATTTAAAGAACTATTTGTTTCTAGAATGGCGCACATGCACTCTGTTTATAGGAATATCACAATTAATCAATTTTGTTTAATTTTCATTATTAAAAAAATGTATTTTCTTTGTAAAATTTCATAACAGCAACTCTTATATTGCATTTATTAAAAACTATTATTATAATTGTATACTAAATCTCTATTCCAACAAACTGGCTATTCTATAATTCAATTTTTATAATAAAGTAAAAAAATCAAAACATTTCTATTAAATAGAATAAATATATATATAAAACAGGTTTTTCACATCCAAGTTACCTTTGGGAAGATTCTTGATCTTCGTATCGATCAAATATTAAGTTTACGTTTTTAGAAAGTTTGTTATTTTCTTTAGGATAATTTAAGATCTGTTAAAGGCTTCATTCATCCTTTATTCAAATAGAAATTCAAAATTTAAATCATGGATCTAACTATCATGGATAGAAAATTCAATATTTTTTTATAACGATCATTGAAGTAAAGAATACTTACTTAATTACTACCTACAAAAAAACTACTTCAATAATATTATATAATAGCTTGATACTTTTTTATTTGTGATATGTATTATAATATGAATTATTTGTAATGTATTAAAACATATATTTTGTGGCGCAAAACAGCATTAGAATACAGTGTTTTATGAGCCATCTTTTTTATTTGACTTGTAGATGTAAATACCGTTACTACATTTGATGTACATAATTGAATGTTATTTCTTAATAATTAAGTATGGTTATAACTCGGAATAAAAAATTTGAAATTTTTGTTTTTATTGTTATTATCCTATCCTTGTTATTTAATGTAAAAAATAAACAGATATCTATGTTTTTTCAATTGAGTTATTATTGTAAAATATATTCTTTCAGATCTTAATCCTTCAAAAATTGTAAGATATAAACAGACCCTTTAGAATTAAATCATGGAACAGACCTCAAGATACGATACTATAATAAGGACAGGCCATAATAATTTATTCATGAGTTTTAAAGATAAATAGATATTAATTAGAGCAGGACTTTTCTAAGGTTCATTTGAAGTTTTCTCTGCAACATCTGAAATGCTTAGGGATGGGCCTTTACTCTGGCTATACTAGCGATTTCTAGCGGCAATCCTGGTAACTAAAGAAATAAAATTAACATTTCTTCTGTTCATCACGACCACTATAGTACGATAGCTAAAAGTGTTTTCGACAATCCACTTTAGTATGCCTGTTGTTTTTTTTTTAAATATTTGTTTGCTTATTGCATGTTAATATTACGAAATAAAAACGGTAACGATCTGGATGATATAGATACATCAAGGATATAAAGTCGAACAAGTAGAGAAATTTACAGTGAGTGTCCATCTCGTATTTCTTTTCATTTAATAATTATATTTCACAACTATGAATTTATATAATTCTTTTTAACTCATAAATTTTTAAAAGAGACGCCCATGAAGAAAAATCACCGACCAGATAACCGAAAAGTTTATTGTTTTTAAAAATATCCGATTAATAATGTAAAATTGCATGATATTTCTGTGTCAAAATTATTCGGAAATCGTAATATCCTAGTTTTAATGATCTCAAATGTTCATATTCTCACTAATCTTCAACATAATTTTATGTTCTAAGCAATCCTTCCCCTCATGCAACATATACCCAGCCTTGGAAAGATTTTTTTTTTTTTTTAAATAAGAAAATAAAATAAAAACGCAACCATCGAACAACGACTTCGAATCATTTTTAAAAGATCAATAGTTGATATGTTGAAAACAATTTATGAGAATATGTGGATGGCTATGTATAATATAGATAATATTATAATAAAACATAAAACCAAAAAAGTGAGCTTCCAAAAAATATTAAATGTTAAAACTGAAAGACTGATCATTCATCATATAAGAAAATAATATCTTAAATGAGTAGACTCTAGTTTATTTCTGAATTTTTCAGTACTTCTGGATACACAATAAGTGATTAAAATGTTTGCCGCGTTCTAAAAAAATATAAGACAAAAAGAAAAACATGGTACAAGAAGCACGGAAAACGTCTTTCAGCAGCAAGGCAATAAGAGAACAGGCTGAATATTTTTAACATTTTTTTAAAGAGAATGCTGACGAATTAAAATGTTAACAGATATGTATGTTACTCCTATACTAAAATACATGGTTCATATGAAAACATTGTAGTTTGGTGAAAACCAAATAAAGAATTTAGCATGTTACAGTAAAACACCTTGAGCGGTCAGTGATAGTTAGGTCTGTTTTTCTTTGAAAAAGTTTAATAAAATAGAATTCATAGACAGAATTTTATGCAGGTTTGTGTATAAATGCATGTTTTTAGGTTATAATCAAAAGTAGAAGAAAAATTAAGAATAAATTAAATTTTTAACATACGCGCGACCATGACTCTGGACATATATACGTTAACTATTCAAATTTAGTTGTTGTAAAATTTTCAAAAAGTTCTAGAAATCCCTCTTCTATTATTTCTATCAAATTTTATTAACTATTTGTGGGTCCCATTAAAAATTAAATTCAGGACATAATACTTTCAAAATGAAAATGGCCTCAAGAAACAATAAGTGCTTGAGTGGGATAATAATTCACACCAAACAATCAATTAATTAGCAAGACCAATTCCTAGTAGGCTAAAATGTATAATTATACAAAATGTTTTCCAACTAGATGTTTATATATGATCACTGCATTAATATAATTATGAAACCACGTAATTCCGAATATTTTTCGCACCATGGACATACACTTTTTTTTAATTGTTTCCCAAATAAACGTTCAAAATTTTAAGAACTAAATTATTGCTGTCGTAATTTTTGGTTTTAGCTTTGTATACCTTCCTTCTAACATTATAAAGTGGTTAACAAAACCTTAAAACATAAAAAAATATGAAAAGATGAACTAATCAAAGAAACTATAACAAAATATGGATAATGGTATTAAACATATGAAGAATAATCCTTCACATTTAAAAGAAAAAATAGATGAACTTTTGGACCAACATAAAATATCTTGAAAATGGGGACAAAACCCCAAAACGTTAAAGAATAGTGACGACTTGTATAGTTCGATATATGAATAAAGATATGATAAAAGAAATGAATGCTTAATCAAATACGTACAAATAATAAAAAAGATAAAAGCAAGTAAATTACGGAATATTAGTGAATTCTGAATACTTTTGACACACGCTGTAAGTACTTAGGTTCTATGAAAGCTAGAAAAAAACAAAATCGAGGAGGAAATAAAGTCACCGTAAAAGCAGGAAATGCGTGTTGTTATTCTGTAGCAAAATGAATTAGCTCGCGGCTTTTGTCATAAAACTTGAAAGTTAGTATTCATAAAACTGTTATTATTACAAATAACTGTTGCTTTGTACGGGTGTGAATGGTCATCGATTACTTTTAAGAATGAACAACGACTTAAGGTTTTCGAGAACAAGATATTATGTAAGATATTTAGTTCCCCCACTGGGGAATTTAGATGGTTACTCATCGTGGTATTAGTATAATTGAGTTGATAGCATCGCGGCGACTCAAATAGGCGTGTAAAGTTGTGCTCAGTGAAATACGAAAATAAAGAGGATTGTATTAAGTCTAAACTTATTGGATTTGGCTTGGACGGTAGTCATTGGACGAATCGTTTGTTTATTTATTTAACGTCCCTTTATGCTGCTCTGGCTTATCGGACGATGCAAGAGTGGGAGTCCTAAATTTTGCCTAGAGAGGTTTAATTAGGATAGGGATCTATAACGAGTACCTGACATCGCACAGTCTCGGGACCACCTTGTAACTTCCCCTCTGAAGGACGGCATAGCTATGGATTTTTTACTCCCTTTAAAAAATCCTAGAGCTACCTGCAGGTTTGAACCCCGGACCTTTAGCATAGGAGGCTGTTATGCTAACCACCATGCTACAGGTAACCCCCTCATTGGACGAATCTGTGTAAGCAACATTACAGTAATTCATTTATTTACAAAAGGTACTAAAGGACATTTTTTTCGAAACAAATTTTTTGGTATATTTTTATATATGTCATATATACTATATGTCATAAAACTATTGGTTTAGTTTTATCTAAATCATTCATCAGATAACCTTTTCTTTCATTTCCTTCCGAAAGGTACTATATTTCCTACTATAAGGCAGAAGCACCTAACCCTAATAATATAACACCATTAATTTATTGTTTTATGCATTTTTATTAGTTCATTTAGTACGTCTTGAATCACCGCTATTATTTTGATCAATGTTTTTAACCTAATAATCAGTTTTTAGGCTGTTTTAAACAACTTAGTTGCATCGCTTCGGATCTCCTACGTTCTCAATTGAATTTATTTTTTATTTATTCGTATATATTACAATTTGACATAATAGACAATAATAATATTGCTACAGGATCACATTCATACAATATTTACAATATAAACAAAAGGAAACTCAAATTACATAAAATGAAATAAAAATAAATGAACGTATACAATAACAAAATTTGCTGACAAAATGAATTCAAATAAATGAAGTTAACAAATAAATAAACAAATCATGTCACATTCATACCTATGACACAATATTTACAACCAACTAAGGAACCCCGGACGGGGCTTGTCCCCCCACTTGTGGAAGGACAAGCGGACTCCAAAGGATCCCAGCGCCTCCCTCTCATCCGCATCACTGGTGAGAGCCAGCGGAAGCTAAGTGAGGGCGCCACAGTCACAATTACACCGCACATGAGAGGAGAATCTGACCAGTGTCAGAACTCCTGCATATGTATTTACAAAACATCTCGAGGCCACTGCCGTTTCAACCTTCTAGGTGGATTGTGTGGATAAGTGGAGCTGGATAGGGATTGTGCTAGAGGATTAGGATGATGAATGAGGTTTTGGTGGAATTTAAAAAATATGGATGGAATCAGGTCTGAAATAAATGGAACATTAAGGTCGTGGTGTAAGGTATAGTTAGAGACATAAGAAGGAGCATTTACTATTGTTCGGAGGTCTTTGGATTGAAATGATTGAATGCGTTTGATGTTAGAACGTTTAGCTGTCTCCCTCAGTTCAAGTCAGTAGGTCCAGATAGGTTTCAGTATTGTCTTGTAAATTGATTGATTGATAGATTGATTTGTTGTGAACTGTAAGCTCAGAATTTCTGTTTAGTAATCTGTATAACTGTCTGAATCGTCTGTTGAGTTCTTTTCGTTTAAGTCTTGTATGTGGGCTCCACGTCAATCTTTTGTCTAGTAGTAAGCCAAGATACTGGACTGTATCTAAAAGAGGAATTGGAATGGAATTGAAGTAAACTGGTGGACAGGATTTTCGTCGAAGAGTAAATTTTACTTATTTGCATTTGGCTTCGTTTACCTTTACACGCCAATGAGGATGCTGTTTCAGGATCAGAACTGGATGATAGGATGGTGGTGTCGTCTGCAAATGTTGCCAGAAAGGTGTCTGGATGATTAGTAGAGGACTGGTCCCAAGACGCTGCCTTAAGGAGCACAGGCCTCAAAATTCTACACCACAGCAAACTCGGAAGGAGCGGTTTGAGAGATAGGATCGTATTATGAGCTATAGAGACTGGGGTAAATGCGTTTTAAGCTTGAAGAGTAATCCGGCGTGCCATACCCGGTCAATAGCTTGCGCTATGTCCAGAAACGCACCAGAAAAATACTCTTTGCATTCAAGGGCTGAGGAAATATAGTCAACAACTCGGATTCCTTGTTGAACAGTGGAATGATGAGGACGGAAACCAAACTGATGGAAAGGAAGATTTTGAAATTCTAATATAGGCAGGATTCGTTTTAGAAGGAGTTTTTCAAAGATTTTTGAGAGGATGGGGAGTAGACTAATAGGTCTGTAGGATGAAGTGTTGCTGGAAGGTTTACCTGGTTTTAGGAAGAGAATGATAGTGGAATATTTCCATAAGAGAGGAAAATAGGTGGTGCGTAGGATGCAGTTGTAGATGTATGTAAGAAATATAATGGCTTTCTGTGGAAGTTGTCGCAGGATCTGGGGGGTAAGGAGATCGTGTCCAGGATATTTAAGGAGGGGCATTTTTCGGAGAAGATATTTGACCTCAAAGGGATTAATAACTTTAGGAGGTAGGGAAAGTCGAATTGGTGACATAAGAAAGTCTGTTGCGGTATGATTGATGTGGGATTCCGGGTGAGGAGTGAATACTTTGCAGAGGTGTGTGGCGAACTCCTCGGCTTTATCTTCATCAGACGCAGCCCAGGAGTCATCATTGGCTGGAATAATTCCAATAGAGTTCAAAATAAAAGAAACTGCAGAACTAGTTAACATTAAAAAACGACAAAAAAGCTATAAAAATATTTTGCAAGACAGAATAGATCTCCCACATAAATACTAAAATTGGATTCATCCAGCTACACACGCGAATATAATGACACAGGTACAAAATGACTCAGATACAAAGACAGAAATATTTACAGATGGGAGAAAAAATGGAGAGAACGTAGGATGTACATGGCTTCTAAAAGATAAACATGGAAAACTGGAAAGCTGTTCTCAGAGCGACAAAATATCTCCTTGACAATATGACTGATGTATTTACAGACATAACTGACAACATGAACGTTATGCATTCCATTCAAAATACAAAAATTCATGACGGACTAACTGAGGACATCCGAATTAACTTGATTATGGTACATACCGAAAATGAAAACGTTAGCATAATGTGGATAAAGGGGCACTAAGAAGTAGAAGGCAACGAACGAGCGGACACCCTTGCAAAGATAGCGGCTCAAAGTGACCTTCCGATATCGTACAATAAGGTCCCTATATCTTACATCAATGGGGAGATGAGGAAGGAACGATAGTAAATTGGAACCGTTCCTGGGCTGCTTCACCGAAGTCACCAAGCCTTCATAGATTTGTTCCCCTTATCACACACCACAGCTACAAAAACATATTATGTAGTAACTACAAGGTGACACAATTCCTGACTAAACATGGACAAACAAAACAATACTTAAAACGCTGTAACATACTACAAGACGAGAAAATGTCAATACGATGGAGAAATACACAATTTTCAACACTTAATATACGAATGTAAACAATTAGACGACATACGAGCAAAACTAAACATTATACTAGAACACGGGACTTGGCCAGAAAAAGAACAGAGACTGATGACAAAATTTAAAAAAAAAATTTTTTTATATCAATTACTATTATAGAAGAGTATTTTAGAATATGATTATATCAATTGGAACAATCTCTTCTTGTTTTTGTTTATATGCATTTATTTATCCATACATGTCAATAATTATTCTTATAACGTTTCGAGGTTTCACATGCCTCATCTTCAGATGTTCAATATTATATCCATTTCCATATCGTTACTCAATATAGGTCATTTAACACTACGATTCATTCACATTATCAAATTTTAACTTTTCACCATCACATATATTAATTTATCTTGTGTACTTGAAACTATCATGTGTACTTGACATGTATGGATAAATAAATGCATATGAACAAAAACAAGAAGAGATTGTTCCAATTGATATAAAAAAATATTTTATGAATTTCATAAAATCAATAGACTTCAATCGACTTAACATAGATTGTAGGAAGGCAGTTGAGGTTTTGTAATCTTGTTATGCTTAATTTTATTTTATTTGTATTTATTTATTTTTTGTTCTAATCTTGTTTTGTATAAGTGACATATTTTAGGTATTTCATCTATTTATTATATTTTCAATGTGTTATTTCTCTTCTGTTTTATTTACTGTTCAAAACATTGTAAAATGCTGTAAACTTAATAATATTTATAAATATAACATAGTATTACGTGTAGTGTGCCTACGTATTAGGCATGGAACATGTAACTCTTAATTAACCAACTCTCCTTCTTTATCATCATAGAAGGAACAAAAGAAAATAATAAAATATATATATATATTATATATATATATATATATATATATATATATATAATATATAAGTTTGTGTTGTTCTTAGGTTTCAGTCAATGAATAAACAATTTTATCTATGCGACGTTTCGAGAATTTATTGTTCTCATAATCATGCCTCAACAGTGGAAAAAAAACAAAAACAGAACATTAATATTATTATACAATAATTAATATATGATGTTATTGTTAGAGATATAAAAAAAGAGTACATTGAACAATGAATAATCATACAGAAGGTACATAGATATTTTAAATTAGGATTTACATTAAAGATATTATTATAAAATTACTTACAATTTTGGACAAAATAGTGTCTTAATTAGACATGTTTAGCCTACAAGCTTTGAAAGAACACTAGTTTATTTTTTCAGTAACAATAACATCATATATTAATTATTGTATAATAATATTAATGTTCTGTTTTTTGTTTTTTTCCACTGTTAAGACATGATTATGAGAACAATAAATTCTCGAAACGTCGCATAAATAAAATTGTTTATTCATTGACTGAAACCTAAGAACAACACAAACTTAAATTATCAACAGTCGCGAACTGATCAAACAATATATATATATATATAATATATATATATATATATATATATATATACTTTGACGAATTTCTTCATTATTTCAACAACAATTCCTACCACATTGTCGCAGTCTCCGAAACATGGCTAAAGCCCTATATTCCTTCCTCCTCTGTTTCCCTCCCTAATTACTCCTTTATCCGCCATGACCGGATTGGCCGGACTGGCGGAGGTGTCGGACTTTATGTCCACACCAGCCTGAAATCCCGAGTCCTAGATGTCTCTTTCAATTCTGATTCTCCTCACATCGAATTCCTTTTCGTCGAAATCTCCTACAATACAAACCCTCTCCTCTATGCTGTGGTGTACCGACCCCCTTTAGTACCTTTTGATCCATCCTTTGAATCTGTCCTTTATAACTACGTCCCCCTATATAATAATATCATAATATGCGGTGATTTTAACACCAACCTCCTTTCTGACTCCTATGATAGACATTACCTTGATAACCTCTTCTTCTCTCTTCACCTGTTCATCGTTCCATATGCTCCAACTCATCACACTCACCATTCCGACACCTGGCTTGATCTAAATATCATTGATTCCGCGCAAAACCTTCTTTCAGCTTCTCAAATGCCTGTTCCCTTCCTATCATCTCACGATCTTATCCAAATTTCATACAATTTTCAAACTTCAGCATTCCTTCCCATAACGTCAACTTCCCGAAACCTAGATAATCTCACCCGAGAAAATATTTTACCTGACATAGAATCCATGAATTGGAATAAAATTTATAGCTGTTCGACCATTGACTCAATGGTTGACACTCTCACTTCCAATCTCCTCAGTATCCTAGACAAACATGCTCCACTCAAAACCTGTACCTTCCGTCGCCGTCCTGCTCCTTGGATGAGTCCAGAAATAAAAGACTTACAAAAGAGGCGTGAGGCAGCCCGTAGACGCTTTAGACGCACAAGACTGACAGAGGACTACCATGCGTTCAGGGCACTCCGCAATCTGACTCAGACAAAAATTAGACAGGCTAAATCTAACTACTTTCACGAAGCCTTCTCCTCCACTACCGATTCCAAGTCAAAATGGAAACTCCTCCGCAAACTCTCACTCTGCAAATCATCTTCCTCACCAGTCTTTCAAGTCTCACCTGATGAATTAAATTCTTATTTCTCATCCAACTCCTCTGATAATTCTACACCATCTCCTCCCGAGTTTTCAATAATTCCATCATTTAATCCTGATAATTTTTATTTTTCAGATATCTCACCAACAGACCTTATATCCTCTGTTATGAAATCCTATACCAACTCCATAGGATTTGATGGAATACCTGTCAAATTACTAAAATTATGCCTTCCCGACATCCTTCCAGTTCTTCTCTTTATATACAATTTTTCACTTCAAAATTCCGTATTTCCAACTACTTGGAAAAAAGCGATAGTTCATCCTATAAATAAAACCTCTAACCCTATATCCCCTAAAGACTATCGCCCAGTTTCCATCCTATCTAACCTTTCAAAACCTTTAGAAAGAATAGTCCAGTCACAACTATCAAACTTCCTCGAAAAGTCCAAACGTCTTGATCCTCTCCAATCCGGTTTTCGACCCGGTTTTTCCACACAATCCGCCCTCCTTAAAATTACTAGTGACATACATACTGCCATAGACGAAAAGAAACTTACAGTACTAATACTTCTGGACTTCTCAAAAGCTTTTGACTCACTTGATCACTCTATCCTTTTTTCCAAACTACAGTCTTTATCCTTTTCCAAAAGCACTATTCATTGGTTCAAATCATTTCTCTCAAATAGAACTCAAGCTGTTACCATTCCTAACTATCCTCTATCTTCCTTCCTTGCCCTGTCGGCAGGTGTGGCCCAGGGTTCAAGCATATCTCCTCTCCTTTTCAATTCCTATATTAATGACCTTCCCAATGCCATCCATCACTGCTCCCACCACTTATACGCTGATGATTTCCAGATATACCTATCCTTTCCTCCCTCCGAGTCTCTAATAGCATTTGCCAATATTCAGAAAGACCTGGATAGAATCTGTGCCTGGGCAACTTTGAATAAACTAAGTCTAAATGCTACAAAAACTCAGGCGATTGTTATAGGTTCCAATCCCCTCCTCAAATCCCATACTACTTTTCCGAGTCTTACCCTAAATGATCACCCAATTACCTTCACTTCCTCTGTCAAAAACCTAGGTATTACCATCGATCAAACCCTTTCCTGGAAACCCCATATTGCCCAAATCTCCCGAAGAACAATAAGTACCCTCAAATATTTCCATCGCTCCCGTCATCTTCTTCCACTGTCTACCCGTAAGCTCCTTGTATCCTCATTTATTTTCCCCCACTTTGACTATTGCTGTACGGTATATGGTGGCCTCTCGGCTGTGCTCGAGGACAGGCTAAAGCGAATTATGAATATAGTTTTAAGATTTGTCCTTGGTACACCGAAGAGGTCTCATGTGACCCATTTATACAATGAGTTGAAGTGGCTCCTTCCTTCTATCCGAAGACAATATTTCCTAGGATCATATCTTTACCAAATAATCAACTCCCAGCTACCTCCATATATCTACAGACTTCTGCAATTTAAATCATCAGTCCACTCCCTCCAAACAAGATCCCGCCATTCCGACCTTTATATTCCTACCCATCGAACAACAACTTTTGATCATTCCTTTATTGTCCGCTCCACTACTCTCTGGAATTCCTTACCTACTCATATCCGTCATGCTTCTTCCCTAACATCATTCAAGTCCCAGCTATTCCAGTACCTTCTGTCATCCCAAACAGACGCTCAATAAGATATTTCAAATAAAAAAGAAAATCTGTTATTTATTGTTTATATTTTTATAAGGATCGATAATGAATCAAGTTCAATGTTTAGTTTTGTTTAATGCACCAGAAGTTATTATTTATTTATTTTACTCTTTTGTTTTATTACATCCTTTCTTTTCTTTATGTATAATTGTGAATAAGAAATAATTATATTCCTTTGGTCTTGTAGCCAGACACATTATATATATATCTTAATTGTACATATGAATTGTTCTTAAGGGACTTTGTCCCAGAATAAATATCTTTTTCTATTCTATTCTATTCTATTCTATATATATAATGGGTCAATCCACTTGAAACCGTCCAGACCTTTGACTGTTGAGTTGGAAAGGCCCTATTCTTCTCCAGCAGCTCGGTAACTGAACTCTTTGCTCGCCTCTTTCTTGACTCTTAGAATTAGATCCTGAGAATAAACCATGTACATTAATTAGGGATGCTTCTTCTATAAGATTATGAAAGAAACTGCCTTTAATCTGTCATTTTTGTTGATTTCTCACACAGTGTACACTTTATTTTGGCAAACTATTGTTTGTATGCTTTACAAGATTAAGATTAAAGGAAACATAACACTGTCTTCTTTCAATCTAAAAATTGTTCGACTCTTATAACTTATTTAAGACAGCATTAAGAACAACTAAGGCTAGTTCTTTCATCAGACAGCCACTTTTATCGCATTAGCTTTATAATAAGAATTGTACACTTTAATTTGCACAGGAGTGTGTATATATATACGGGTCAATCTATTTGAAATCGTCCAATTTTCATTAATTTTGCCTCGATATTTTTGATTTTCGTGATTTTTTGACTAGTTATTCACTATCCTTTCGTGAATATAAAACCATAAATACAAAAAAAAAATGGGCCAATACTTTAAGGGTTGCAGCCGTTTTAAGTCAGCTTCACGGGCGAAAACATGTGATGGGAAAACCTTTCTAGTTCCTTTAATTTATCGAATCAAATCAAAAATTAACAATTAGATAAGGACATGCTTTGTATTTTTTTCCTCACAACTTATTGCCTAAATAGTGAAGAAAGTTATTTAAAAAATTCTCGAAAATGAATAAAAAACGAGATTTTTAACAAAATAAAAATACATGAAGGAAAAAAAGACTCACTTTTATTTATTTATTTTTTTTTTTATTATAGAGCTTACTCTTAGTTCTACTTGCTGTAAAAATTTCGATCTTGAGAACATAGTACTTTTTTCTACATGAATTTTCAAAATTGATTTTTCGCGATGTTTGGCTAAAAGAAAAAAACATCCCCTGACAAAACACAAAGAGATCACGCCATCTATGGGTGAATATGTGTTACCATAGTTGGACACTATCTTCTCTGACAGAACTTTAAATTTCTTCAAGATAATGCTCCTATCCATGTATCAAAAGCTATTAAACAGGAATTTTCGGAGATGAATATCAAAACCATTGAGTGGCCAGCTCGCTCCCCAGACCTGAATCTAATCCAGAACTATTGACAGAGTCCCTCCCAAAAAGTTTACCTGAAGGGATCGTTCAATACTGATGAACAATTATGGAAAACAGTTCAGGATGCTGCAGTAGCATTAAAAGAAAAAACGACAAATCTTATCAAAAATCTGTGTGGTTCTATGAACCATCAATTATTACAAGCCATTGATAACAAAGGAGAAACTATACATTATTGAAATCGGCTTATTATTTATGTTTTAAAAATTTGTATTTTACATGTACACTTCATTGTGACCAACTTTGTTATTAGCTGATCAATCAAATATTTTCTTGTACTAAATATATTTTATTATTTAATTTAATTTATTTTATTTAATTAAATTGATTTTTTAAATTTAATATATTTTATTATATTTACCTATATTTTATTTCATATCTTCAGCAATTTATTTTCTCTTAATGCGTGTGTGTAGGATTTTGCCAAATTTAATGATGCCTAACAGGCTTATTATACTACAGTACCTCACAAGTGTTTAGTATATGTTGTAGTACTTCAAAGCCACTGAGTCAAAAGAGACATTGTACCAAAAGAATTAAATCCTAAATGAATACTTTATTTAAACACGGATGAATGAATTTTTAATTTTTGAATTCCTGAATTTTTTTATTTTTGAATTTCAATGAATTTTTTTTACTTTAAAACTGAACTATGAAAAATAAAAAAAATATTAATTTAAAATTCTGTTAATGAGAACCTGGGTGTACACTTTAATTTGTCCAGGAGTGTATACATGTATATTTATTTTTTACTCGATTGCTGAATTTTTTTTTATTCTTACTTTAAGGTACTGAAGACCTTATTTACTTTCTCTGCATTATTCTCTTGCTAATTATTTCTCAGAATAAATAAAGAAATTAATTATCCTTAAAACTTTTTTTCTTATTTTAACAAAAATCTAAAGACTTACCTTAAGTCTCCAAAACAAATTAACGAAATACAAATTGGTAATTCGTCCTCAGGTCACATTTGGCTCACCCGTTTGGAGCTCAACCTGCTTTACAAACTAAAGAAAATAATCCAACATTTTTGGATGAATATAATCAATAACTATCCCAATCACATACAAATATCCTCTATGATTAAATAATTCCAATTCCCCACAACATATCAATTCATCCTAACACAAACTATCTCATAATTTAAAAAAAAAAACTTCTGAAAATCCCTTAGTGAAAGATGTTGGTAACTAAAGTAAATCTTCCCTTAAGAGCTATACCCACAAGAGAACTACACATAATATATAAACTATTGTTAATCTATATTTTATTTCATATCTTCAGCAATTTATTTTCTCTTAACGCGTGTGTGTAGGATTTTGCCAAATTTAATGATGCCAAACAGGCTTATTATACTACAGTACCTCACAAGTGTTTAGTATATGTTGTAGTACTTCAAAGCCATTGAGTCAAAAGAGACATTGTACCAAAAGAAGTAAACCTAAATGAATACTTTATTTAAACACGGTATGTGTGGGAGTCATAATTCGCTAAGTTTCTAATCATTCTCTCAGTTGAACTTTTCTGGATGTTTCGTTATTTCTATGGCTTCTTGTATTTTTCTTTCTGTCCTGTTTTCGCAAGTGTTAATTACTGTTATCTTGTTAAACTGTTGAGTGCAATTTGTGCTCTCAAATCATTGTGCTATAATCGATACTTTGCTGCCCATCTTCATTACACTCCTGATATGTTCTTTGTGCATTTTTTGTCCAATATATTCTTTTCGATAGGAACATGGTATGCTATAAATACCTGGTGTCTTTAGACCTAGTCCATCCTTGAAATTGGGTAACACTCGATTGATTTTTTGATCGGTGACATATATCGTACTGATTTTGTGCTTTTCAAGTACCTTCACGATCTTTTCTATAGTACACTTGAGGTAAAGAGTGATCACATTGTTTATCCACTTGTTCTGTTCCTCAGCCTTTCTAAATAGTTTTATTGTGTCTTCAAGGGATCATAGACTTCACATCAAAGCTCAACAATATATCTTCTGCATTTGAGCTTTTGTGTTTCTTGAATTAAACAATATGTTTCACCTTCATAAGCTCACTTAACAGAGGATTTTACAAACTGCCTGTTTACACCAGACAGTTGCCAATTTAGCTTGTTGCTTCTAGATGGCAGGGATCAGAAAGTCTTGATTCGCTTTTCAAGGATGTTCCTATAACAGTTATTTTCCTTCAGTTTTGACCACTTGTCCCCGTTAGGGTCAGTTTATGTAATCATATACAGAGATAATGTATTGGATACAAATTTGATCTAACAAATGATTATTTTTTCCGCCATGTCTACTCCCCCCTGTTTGTCTGGCAGCCTCAGTGGTGATCGCCTATATCCAGCTTGATCCACTTCTAAAAGATAAAAATCCATTGGTCCCACTATCTCTTTCCTCTATAGAATAGAGTTCATGAAAAAGGGGTAGTTCCCGTTTAGCATCGCTAATGTCAGTAACAAAGATCATCGCTTCATAGGAATAGGGAGAGGTATGGTAGATTGTCTTAAACACCTGTAGCTTTGTATCTAGCCCAATCTCGCTTTTTCCAATTATTATGATAAGTATTTAGTAGTACAGTAGATTTGATTCATGTATTTCATGATAAATCTAGTTATCTACTTTTCCAGGTCTGTTAAAGATGGTTCCATGATTTATGAAATTTGAGTTTGATGTAAATGAAACAAGAGATCAAAACAAAACTAAACATTCTCAACTACTTCATTTTTTATCTCGAGTTCGAGAAACTATTTCCACTTGGTAATTAAAAGAAAAATATGAAAATTTTAAATATACATGTATGTAATCTTCCATTAAAAAAAAAAACTTAAGCTGTATTAATCTTGCAAGCTTTCAACGCATCGATCCGTTTATATTTTCATGTATATTTTATTTAAATAGTGTTAGTATAAAAAAATCCTTTTTTTTTTTTTAAACTAAAAAGTTTGTCAAGCGTTCCCACTTCATTACACATAACTAAATGTAAACTTCAGACAGCTCTATGGATTGAGGTTTAATAAAATCAATTTAGTATTCCAAACTGGTATAAGAGTTAAGGAACTTTGAAAAATTGCATTGCATTTTCAAATAAATCAAAAATTATTGCCAACACTGTTTTAATACAATGTACACAGCAATTAAAACATTTTTCTCAATTTATTTCACCATAAAGCAACAATATTAGAGATATTGTTTTCCTTTCAAGATCTCTAAAAAGCAAAAGTTTTGGTGGAAAACATAACCTACAACTAGAGAAATCAATTAATATAGATAACTATTTTTTATTTTATTTTTCTTGGCTTCCATGGCCCCTTGCAATGAATTATGGGAACCTATTCTAATATTTTAGGATGTAAATTCACCCAAAAAAAAACTGCCTCCTTTCCTTGTTAGTACCTAACCTGAAAATTAAATATCTAACAAGATAAAAAAAACTATCTTGTCATTTCTATATTAAATTATTGATATTTATATAAAACAAACATAATTTAATATTTCAATTTAACTAGTTTCTTTGGTTGTATTATTTAGTTGAAAGGAAATGAGTTTTATCAGATTACACGGATCCTAAAAAATTAATAAAACATGAGAAGTATTCAAGATTTCTTATTCACCTATAGGTAAAGCAAATTCTGTTACTACCGAATATGTGACACAGTTATAGGAAAAAGATAAATAGGGAAAGATGTGTTTAAGACAATACTCTTCACTCCTCTGAACTAGCAGGAGCTAGGTCCTGATCAATACTTATTAATAAATTAGGTTTTCATTTTTTTTTTTTTTTTTTTTGAACCACCACTTAATCTTAGAAGCCTCATTTTAGTGGATCTGTGCTGCTTTAACAATAAAAAATAAAATAACACTTGATACTGAACAGATCAAGTTTTCATTTAGAGTCTAACATATTTAAGAAATAAAATTATTGGTTTCCTCAAAGGAAATCAAATATTAACCAACTGATTCTATAAGATATTACAATATAAATTACTTTCAGGAAAAGATTTTCAGCAAATATGATATTTAATAATTAATTTTGTAACAAGTAAAGAGGAAACCAGTTAACAAACTAACACAAGACAACATAAACAAAGACAATAGAGTACTTCAGAAAATCTTTAACCACAGACTGCAAGATAAATTTATTAAAAAGAGTTAGGAACATGCATATACACACAATATAATTAGCTGAAGTTTATTAATCAATCTAAGGAACTCACAAGTTTATTTACATTAAAAATAAATCTTTAAAAAATCACATATATTTATAAATGTATAAACAAATAAATACTAACACCATACATGCATGTGCATCAATGCAAGTGTGTGAGCGTATATATGTATACATATTGACATAAACATACATATAGACATACACACACCATATTCACATATATATGTATAATATTGTATTCATTTATTTTATTGATATTATCACATAACATAATGAATGTTTACAAAATATAAAGCCATTCATTCGTAACAATTTCCACTAGAGAAAACAAAACATTATTTACATTTCCATACAGTCCGCTGAAAACTCTATATGAAAATAAAAATTAAACCAGAAGAAAATTAAAAACCCTCCTTATGAATTGATCCAAATTAAAAAATATATATATATATATTAATAAACATGTAACTTTTTATACCCAATAGTTTGAAGATTATACTAGAATGGTAAATTGAAACAACATTTTTTTTAAAAATATGGCTTATATTTAAAAATATAAACTGCACTAAGCACATTTTACTACATAAGTACAACCAATGTACCAGATGAGGTCGCAATTAATTCTATTGCAGCGTAGGTTTATCAAATTATTGCTTTGATAAAAATAAATTTTTCTTTTCCTTTTATTAAGTAATCAAATTGAATGGAAAAAGAAAATGTTATCACATTTAAAAAAGAAGGCTCACCTGAGCAGTAAAACAATGAGGAATCATGGGATAAATATTTCATTACCATCGTATGTACAATATCAACTTGACAATACAAATACAAATAATCTAGCCCAACTGCTCAGTTTACAAACAATCCTAAAATAAATGTGCAGTTCCAAACGCCTTACTATACAAGTGTACAATGTAACTAGATATGTACAAATACTTACAAGAGCATTAATAAAACTATACAATATTTTACAAAAAAAAATTAAAAAGTATCGACAGATCTAACAAATTCAATTTCAGCAACATTAAGGGAAGTTTCAACAGCAAGACCAACATTTTTCCTTGACATGATATCACAGAAAAGTTTACTTTATAAAAGTCCATTACTTTAAACTACATTGGTACAGAAAAAAAGCTAGGCCTGGTGTGACTGGCTTAATAATTGAATTTGTTAAAACCTATTATTTAAAGTAAATTATAAGAAATAAGTATGAAGCCTAGTGTAAACTTCAATAAGGTACATTTTCTTAAAACACTTAAAATATCCAATTTACATAAATATTAACGCTTATGTATGTATTAACATACATACATAGATATATATATATACACAAACATACATATATACACATAGTTATATACACATGCAATAAATATGTCTGTGTAAGCCCAATAGTTTTCATAAGCAATATGAATATTTGTTTTATCCACCAAAAGAGGTAGTTAAAAAATAAAAAAGCTATATATATTATAGTAATCAAATAAATTAATAACAAATAAAAAAATTGAAAAATGTAAAACACAAAAAAAAAAAAAAAAAAAAAAAATAAGACATTGTCTTCATGAAAATTAGCTACTATATGAAAAAAAAACCATAATGCAGAAAACTATGTCTAAATATTTCCTTTTGTTAAAACTCATATTTTAACAATTAATTTTTTTTTTTCAAAATAGATATACGTTTAAAAAAATTCTGTCAAAATGACGTATGGTACAATTTACTTACTTAAATCTTTAGAATAACATTACAATGGAATTTGATCACTGAAACTTCGTAGAATGATTAGAGTTCCAATCTACATTAAAAATTCATTATTGATAGTTGTATATATATAAAGTCCTTGAATTATTTTTGGACAAATTAAGCAAAAGATTGGAAATATCAATAAATTTTCATAACATAATAAATTAACAGATATTAATTCCATATTTAATTGCAATCTTGATACATTTAAATTAACAAGATTGTTTTGTTTTTTCATTGTCTATATACTAGTAATTACAATTAAAATTGTAAATTCAAATAACTTATTTTTCTCAAAATATAGACAAAATAAATTCAATCTTCGGCAGAAAAAAAATAACAATGGGATTGATTATAAGTTTCACTATTTGATAGTGACCAAACTAGTGCATTAAAAAATTGTAACTATCTTAAAAAAAATTAAGTTATTTGAATAACTCTTCTTTAACACATATTAATACATATAAAATATATAATATGTACATAAGATTACAACATTTTTACAAAAATTTACATATGTACACTTGAAAATTGAGAAAAACAAAAGTTAAACTAATATTTTGGTCCGACATTACAAAAATTAAGTATTACAAATAAATATCTGTAGATTTTGTACATTAAAAAAATAATAACAAACTGAAAACAATAAGTGTACAAGACCTTAAAAAGTAAAATACAAAATAACAATAAACAAAACTATACAATACAAAAATAATTATGAGTTTGTGGAATGAGGATACCTATCTCTTCTGTAATCTTTCCCATCTCTCCTCCAGTCATGAAACCCACCCGAAGGAGGAGGGTATCTATCTCTTGGGTAAACATGACCAGAGCCTTCATAGCCATATGGAGATTGATAGGGACCTCCACTATAATTTCCACCAGGACCACCTCGATATCTATCATTGTACTTATCTCTGAAAGAATAAATTAATATAATATAATATAATATATTATATGGATATATATATGCAAATAAATAAGTAAATATATAATACACAAAGAACAGAATTAAAAGTACTATTTATAAGATTCGTCTATAGGAATGAATAAATAATGCAACAGCTTTAAACAAATTATGTTCGCTACTTAAAGTAAGTAGACATAAAATTATTAAAAATGATATATGAGAAACACATATTCAGGACATTTTTCTTTAAAATTATTAAAATCTTGGAGCTACGAAATACAAAGAAAGAAAGAAAGAATGTATTGGGTGCAAGAAATATAACCCCTAGTATTTTTCTGTTAAACTTTACAACTGTTAAAAAAATTAAGTATTTCATTTTTACTATCCACTGAGGCTGATATGCTTCTGAACCATCCAATTATTGCTTTAACAACAAACAGATTTTTAATTACATAGAAAAACAAAAATTCATTAACAAACTATATACTTAAGTTTTGTAGATGTTCCTCTGACCACTATCAGAGGGCTAAACAACAAAAATAAATAATGAATGAAAAAACATCAGCAATTACTATTATTAACACTTAACTTTGTTTTTAGAGATTACAGAAAGTTTTGTGTTAAAGTTAAAACAGCATCTTTTTTAATTGGTTTTTATTTTTATATTTGATTATTTGTAAGTTTAAGTGCTAATAAAAATACAGCAGTTATGTGAAATATTTAAAATTGGATGAAGTCTATAAACATTTCATTATTATATGAAGGTAGATTGACAAAAGCTTTAAAAAACCAAAAACTTAAAATTCAATGTTGATATTCATTACTCTACACTTTTACTTCTGTTTTTATTAAAAAAATTAACTTATTTTGTAAATATTGTGCTAAAAACTCATAAAGTGAAGACAGAAATATCAATAACAATTGTTAAATTAATTTTTTTCAAACAAATTAACAAGAGAAATAATAATACCTCCTACTATCTGATCTACTGTTTCGATCACGATCACGAAAACAGTTCCTTTGGTACTGATCAAACCTTTCTCTTTCTCTTTTTCCATCTCCTGATGAAAACCTAAAATTAAAAATAATTTATATTAAAGAAAGTACCGCTTTAGAAGCACTTATATAATTTTAAATATAATAGATTCAATATCTAAACAGCAATTAGATTGTAACCGTAACTGAAACTTCTGATACCTATCAGCAATAACACTATAAATAGTTAATATATATGAAAAAGAGCTATCAAAATATTAATGAGAAACAAATTTGATCAAATGTAGCTTAATAAAAGAAAAAAATTTTAGTCTTATAATTATTTTTAACACATCAAAAATTAAAACTTAACAATATAATAATTAAAACAAAAGTCATACTGATAGAGGTAGCAAATGAATATTAACCAACTTTTGTTGATTATTAATAAATATATTAAAATGTTGAATGCATAAATCATAGTTATTGACAAAAAATCAAAATCCTTCAAATACTATATTTTAAATAAATTCATTAGATAAAATGTTTTAAAGTACCTTTGCTGATGTGTCCACCTGTCATTTGAATTTCCATGATTTATATCAGGTGTCAATCTTGGGGCAGAACTGGTATCTGTAGGTTTATTTTTCTTATCATTCTCATTACTTTTCTTATCTTCTTCCGAGTTGCTAAAAAAAAAAGAAAAGAAAGTTGATGTTTGAAAAACATAAAAAATAAAATGAAATAAAGTGCAGTCTATCTCTCCCCTTTAACCTCATCTCTGACCTTGTATAGTTCATTTGTGCTACTAAGTATAAAACAATAGCCCACATTAAACATAAACACTTTTTGCAGCATGGAAGATAATTAGTCAGGGCAGTGGTCAACATTAGTGCAACAAAAAATTTAACAATACTATTTTATTAAAATTTATTTATTTTAAGTGACGTGGTTGGTTGAGAACTGGATGTACATAATGATATAGATGGCCGTGGTCAGTCAATTACTCAAGAACAAGTTAGACTTAAGGACCCAGTAAGTCTAACTTCTTAGCTCTTGAGCTTTACTATTATTTCTCTAAATAAATCCAGTCACTAAGGAGACATCCTATGTACCAGACCACAAGAGAAAAGAAAAAGAGTAAGTATTAGGAAGAAAAGAAATTTTGATGATGAAAAGGGATATTAAATAAGTTAAAAAATCATGATGATATTTACAAGTTTAGTAACAAAAATGAAATGGACTACCTTATTATTGAGGCAAGATCTTTGTACTTCCAAGCCGTGTATTATAGAAATAACAATGCTTATGATGGATCTATACCACATCAGTCTAATTTTTAAGCTATAGGAGGAGCTTCTTAGTTTAATTTATCAATCTTTTCAGGGTTTTAAAGAAAACTTCATGAAAGAAAAACTTACATTAACATTTTATAATAGTTTAGCTATTATTATTCTTGACAAAGTGTACATACATGAGAAACTTGGGAAATTTTTAATGGTCCCAGTAAAAAAAAAAAATAATATATTTTTAAGTTTCCAAAAACTACGAACTTGAAATGGTGAATAAACTTAATTTATAATATATAAAAAATAAATCTTAATTTTAAACATTAAAATTGTTATTAGCAACACATAATAATAATCTTAGAGAAGTTGGTGTTTATGAATATTGAAAGTTGATGTTGTAGTACGGCACCTTCAACAAACAAATGTAACCTATTTTTTTGTAAACCTAACCGTATTTTTTACTGAAAATAATTATTAAAAATTTTATACTAGTTTTCATGTACCCAGTAAGTTACAATGTATTCACTAATGAAAGATTAGCCAATATGGGTACCCACCCGGGTATTATGAGGATTCCAGATGTGAAAAGGTACCGGATAAACAAAAGTTACCAAAATAACCAACTCATAAGAAATGACAAGGTAACCTGTGCAATACTAACGGTATTCACGAATAAAAACTAAGATAATCAAAAATTTCCAATACTTAAAAACATAAACTTTTATAAAACATAGGCTTAATGTATAGGAAGTGCTCATTATATGTTAACTGATTCAATAAAAAGTATTTAATATTAATTAAAAAAAAAAGTGCACCTAGTTGAAAAAAAAAACCCCGATAATCAGCTAAGTTGAAATTATGGTTAATTTTAAAAACTAAAGAAACAGATCAAAGCTTACCGATTTCCACTTGAGGAGGTTTTTTTGATAGAAGTAGAGGTTTCTTTTTCTTCTTCTTCCAATTTTCGCTTTTTATTAACACCATTTCCTTCAGGCTTTATAACCTAAAAATACCATAATGTTTATATCTGAAAACATACTAATCAGGCTTGCTTATTTGATTTAATATTTTCTTACCTCTTTTTCCTTTTCTTCTTTCTCAGGTTTAAGTTTCTTATTCTTAATAGCATGTTTGTATAATTTATATAACTTCTTTGGATCATATTCCGTAAATTTGGAAACAAAGTACCACAAATTACTGAAATAAACAAAACAAATTAATCATGGTTAATGGAGAAGAGTATCAAGAAAATAATAAAGCCAAATTTTAAAACCTTGAGGGAAAATAAGGAGATTAAGAATCGTTAGTCAATAAAGTGAATGAACTAAAGTTGAAAAACAATTTTTTTTTTTTTTTTTTTTAGAAAGATAAGTACTGCAGTTTAAGTAGAATGATCAATATTTTTTTGAAGTTTGAAAAATTGAACCTAGCTGACAAACAACATATAATTTCTAAAATGGCCAATATTAAAGTTAGGGTCAATGGGTTAAAGAAAGGTTTCATGAGAAAAGAAATAAATGTTGACAATGAAAAAATTAATGTTATAGAAATAAAAATTGTTTTTGGTTGGATAAAGAGGTTATTATTTATTAATCAATACTAATTAACATTTAAATATAAAATAATTCTATCTTTATAAGAACCATTAAAAAACTATTGTTCACAAAAAAATTAACTTTTAATAAAAATTTAGTCATTAATTAAAAAAAAAAAAAAAGTTACTATATAAATAACAACAGGAATTCTTCCATAAAATCATCAGTTTTGGTTAATTAAAACATAATTTCACAATGATTGTAAATAACAAGCGCTAAACTACCTTTTTTATTCTAAATGGAATAACTTTTTAAGTACTAACTGTGAGTATTGTTCAGAGAACCTAACTAAAGGGGTGTTTACACAAGCAACTTTTTCACTCCTCAGAGATAAAGTATAACTATTAGTGTAAAAGCCTCTGAAAGATCTAGAATAAGCTCAATGGGACAATTTCTACCACCTTGAAAGTTAAAAGACCTTTTTATGGAAGAAGATACACTGCGGCTTAAGCTAGGCCGATTGTATACAATCCATCTGTTAAACATACCTTAAACTGTATAACCCCCATTAACCTCAAAATGACTCAATGTTAAGTGCTACAACACAACGTACAACCCTGGTAGAAAGTATTTGGAACTCACAATGTTTATTAAAACAGCCAAAATAAAAAACGAAGTTAAATATAAATAGTGGATATAATTAGTTGACCGTTGAGAATTACTGAAGGAATTAGTCCGGGTGGCGGTCATTAAATGAAACAACTGAATAGTTTCAACTATTTTATTGTTTGCCAACGTTTCGACCCCCATTGTGGGTCATCATCAGGGCGTCTGGTAGGTGAGTGGAAACTGAGTTTCCAGTGAGTTTCCACTCACCTACCAGACGCCCTGATGATGACCCACAATGGGGGTCGAAACGTTGGCAAACAATAAAATAGTTGAAACTATTCAGTTGTTTCATTTAATGACCGCCACCCGGACTAATTCCTTCAGTTAAATATAAATATAATTTACTTCCATAACTTATACCAAGGGAAACTTAAAAACACTAATTTTTTCTTAGTTTTTAGTATACATACCTCCTCCATTGTTTAATGGTGTCAGAATCTTTGTACTCCATTAAGCATTTATTAATTTGGTCACCAATCTGTACTAAACACTGACGAGTATGGTTTACTTGTTCCTGAGGGCCTAGACTTTGATCAGGATTGTCTAATGCTTTGAGAGCTTTCTTCACTGGTCTCATCTTTTCTTTGCACTACAATTAAATAAAATTTAAAAAATGGCTGCAGTGCATCGTAATAAATAACCCTCAATTTAACTAAGATTGGTAAAATAAATAAAACATGAAATCAATTTAAAAAATTGACGATTTGAAAAAAATATTAATTATAAAAGTATGATAGATAAAACTTCTATTTTTTCTAATAGTAGCATCAACTTAAGTTGGCTATCTAGAAGCAGACATCATGGATGTTATCTTTTATTCATCTGTGTAAGTGCATATAAAAATGGTTTGCTTACCTCATTAAAAATAGATGGTTCCAGATCACCTAATACATCAAGTGCTCGAGGCTCACTGTTAGCAGTAAAATGCATAGGACCAGATTCATTCTTTTTCTTCTTTTTTTGAATTTCTTTCTTTTTTCCTTTCTTTTTATCGTCATCATTTTCTTCTAGTTTTATATCTTTATGATTGAAAGAATCTTGACTAGGAGTAGATGCAGCTTCTACTGGCAGTTCTCCTCCAGAACTGTCATCTTTATCTTCAATTATTTCCCTTGAGGTAGCTTTCGTATCTCGCTTTCTTTGTCTCTTGGTTTTCACCTAATGAAATACATATAATATAAAAGTACATATAATAAAACATGTATTAAAAACAATTAACTTCAATTTTAAGTTTAATATAAATTTTATAACAAAATGGCTGATATGGTAATGTCGAGTTCTAAGAATTATTGACTTATTTTTTGACAGTGACTAATCTCAAAAAAATTAACCTAGTAATATTCGAGAAAAGCCACATACAAATCAATTGAATTTTTATTGTTCAATATTAGTACTCTTGAGAAAAAAAGTCATCTCAGTGGTTTAACCAAAAAATATAGTTTAATAGGACGTTTTAGTCAGAAGTTAGCTGAACATGATTAAATTAAAAAAATTTAAAGTGTTACATAAGAAAGATGAAGGTATGAGAATATGTTTCAATTAAATTTACATTTCAAATTAAAAAAAAAAAGAACTAATGAACGACTAATTATAAACAAATAATTGATAACGTAATGTCAAAAAGGTAAGAGCTGCAGGTACAATTAAAAATAGTAAATAATTAAAAATTGCATCTATAAAAAAATAGAATGAATTAATCCATAACTATGAAAATAAGACAACCAAAAGGTTTTAAGTTTATATTTAATTTACAATTGGGCTTTAATATATATATATATATATATATATATATATATATATATAAAAACCTGTACCACTACAACTTACTTCTAAATAGGTATTTTGTCCAGATGAGAAACCAAAACTAAAAATCATGAAGAATTACTTAAGTTACATCTACCATACAAATATTAATTGATTTAGAAGACATTCTCTTTTCATATTTTTTAGAAGTGACGATTTTTTATTTTTTTTTTTTTATTTTTGGTTTGAATCATTATTGAGAAAATCATACATAGCATAAGTATTATATTATTTATCAATGGGTAAAACTAAGAAAAAATTAATGATTTTTTGTTTAAGTTGTACATACAGTTGATCCTTGACGTTGATCAATACTCTTTCTTAAAACTTTGAGCAGATATTCAGCCCTAGAAGCCAGATGTTTTGTCTGAGGCTTTGATCCATTATTTGAAAGAATTTTGTCACTGATTCCAATAGAAGGATCCATTTTTATGGCTTCCCAAGAACCCATTCCATACTGATAAACTCCACGTAATAAGGCACTATCATCATTGACATCCCATTCACAATCGAAATTGGCTGGTTTCACCCTAAAAAACATTAATTAGTTAGATTATTACATGGTAAATGATATAGTGATCATTAATAACTAAATAACTTTTAAGAGAGAAGTTAGTTCAGGGTGCAGTAAAAAAAACACACAATTAGGAATAAACTTAATTTACTGGTGCCGACGTTTCGGCCTAAATTATAGGCCAGGCCTTCTTCAGGGTGTTTGAAGGAGAGCGTCACAACAATTATTCTTTAATTTTAATTAAATTCAATATACATAAAACAGCATTAGAGTCCAAAATAAATAATTTTGAAGGTTCATTTATTGATAGAAAAAGAATGATAAATTTAAAACTTATCTACACAAAAATACAAAAGTGACCCTTATTGAGATTTTGTAGAGGTTTCCTTAATTGCATCAGCCTATCACTTCCTGATAAAAAATTCTGTTAATCAAATAACTTTGTAACCATTCATTAAATATAAAAGTCAAATTTTTAGACAGTATTCAAAATGTATCCTTTAAGTGAGGAATGCTATCAAGATAACTTAAGATGAAGCCATATAATTATGTGATTATATCAGTTATAGGAGAGGTACGACCAATATCTGAATTTATGATTGACCAATGCAAAGGGAATTCATTGATACTTAAGATCTAATATGATCTACTAAGTTATTAACAAGATATGGTATAAGCAGTATCACTGTGTTGAAGACGGAGGTTCAAACATTTTGTTATGATCTCACTTCCACTAGGAGCCTAGGGTTTCATTTGTAAGATGGTAAAGATAACAGAAATGTTCAAAGAAGCTCTATCTATAACTTTATTACAATAATATTTAATAAACATCTTACCGAACATCAAGAACCCATTTATTTCTTTCATTTGGATCCAATGGGATCTCAATATCTAATGGTTCCAACTCTTTTTCACAGGCCAATAAACTCTTTGCATTAACGGAAACACCACCAAGCTTCGCAGAAGGTCCACGCCCCCTTTTCCTACCTAAAGCACCTGAAATTTTGAAATTAAATATAAATAAATTAAAAAAATAAAATGTAATAAATCAGTGTTCTATATTTCAATTTATATCATCAAATCGTATTCCATTTATTTATATTCCAAATCCGTAACCTCTCCAAAAGTTCAAAATGATCTTGATATTTCATTTCCAAATAAATAAAAAAATATATATATGCATTTACATTGTGTGGATAATTTTTTTATTAAGAATAAAGAATAAGGATAAAGAAACAAATAGTCAATAACTAAATATGGTAAAACACAGCCAACAAATAAAGCTAAATTATTAAATATATATACAATTTAACACAAAACAGGACTAAACCTCATGAAATAGAAATTCCTATGGAGATATGAAGAAGATAAAACATTCACTAAATGTTAATTAGTCAGTGATCTGATTATAAATGTAAATACATAAAATAAGGAGGTGTCGGTTAAGATTGAACTGGATACATTTTAAAAGGCCAAAAATTTAGTTCTTCAGAATTTCTAGGGCTATTGTGGTTGAACAACTCTTTTGAAAATAACCGATTGTTTTTAAAATAACAATGTTTGTGATGGATCAAGTGATACACTATTTACTATCCATCAGACCCTCCAAGCTATAATAAACTGATAAAGAAACTAGTTTGTGGAAGTATTGCATAGAAACAAAGGAATATATTAAGACTAAGGTTTTAATAATGTTATTTTTCTTAAATTGTAATAAGATTGAGGTTATAATACCATTTTTAAAAATTGACATTTTATTTGATAAAACAAAAAATTAAAATAAACTATCATTTTATTAATTTAGTATCACAAATCTTTATTTAAGGGTCAATCCATTCAAAATTGTCCAGACATTGCCGCTAAACATTTTTTATTTTAATGATTTTTTGAACAGTTATTCTCTATCCTTTCATGAATAAAAAACCGTGGACAATTTTTTTTTTTTTTTGCCAAATACTTTTAGTGTTGCAGCCGTTTTGAATGAGCTTCGCGACTAAAACCATTTTTTGGATAAATCTCTCTAGTTCTAGTAATTTTGCAGATATCGAGTCAAAACAGAAACTAACAATAACATAAGGACATGATTTACATCTTTTTTCCTTACAACTTATTATTTCACTTTAAGAAATACTACTTATTTTACCTTAAGAAATTTGTTAAATATATTTTCGAAAATTAATAAAAAATACGGCATTGAGCAAGTTAAAAATCTCACCTTTGATTATTTTTTCATACATAGCTTAGTCACAGCCCTACTTGCTGTAAAAATTTCGATCTTGAGAACATGGTCCTTTTTTAAATATAAATTTTCAAAAATAGCAAAAACTCGTTTTTCGCAAATTTTACACAGAAATATGTCAAAAGGGATGGAGTGAAACATTATAAAACTAACACAGGTTACACATCTATACGATGTTTATAAGTGACATAAATTTGGTGACTGAGACTGAGCTGGTTCTCGAGTTGTAAAATTCTCTTCACTGCTGAAATAACGTTTTCTTTAAAATTTATTAACTTCTGTAACTTTGAATATTCAGAATGAAACAAAAACTTAAGTGTTGATGAGAGTTATGTGTACAGTTTTCGCCTTTTCAGCATATTACCTAAATGGCCAGAGAAATTGTTTAAAAAATTCATGAAAACTTTAATCAACTGAAACTTATAGCAGGTATTAACAAGGGAGGTTTTAAAGTAATCTCACGCTTTCTTTTTCTTGTATAGTCTTATTGTTGCACTACTTATAGAAATTTTGAAAATTTTCAAAGGACTATCCCCAAGCTCAGAGGTTTTTATTCATGAAAGGATAGAGAATAACTGGTTAAAAAGTCATTAAAATCAAAAATGTTGAGTAGCGAAATTAATGAAAATTGGACGATTTCAAATGGATTGACCCTTAATTAAAATATGGTAAAAAAACTTATTAATTTCTTCAAGTGACAATGAAAATGCAAACCAATTCTTAATAAGGATTTAAATATCAAATTAACTAATTATTAATTGTGTGAAAACATAAAATATGTAATGATCTATAAATTCTAGAACTAACCAGTGTTTTCTTCATTAGCGTCCGTTATATTTTCTTTAGTTTGATCACCTAAACAAGCTTTGCACCTTTGCTTCAACATATCTCCTAACTTTTTCAACTCAGCTAATGGTTTTTCCTGCAATTCAGCATCACAAGCGATTGCATCAAGTCTTTTCAAAGGTGCAGGGAATTTCTTAAAACTCCGAATGAATCTACGAATCTATAAAAAATGATACATGCATATGTATAAAAAATACAATTTACAAAAAATTAGGCACAAATATAATAAAAATAAAACTTTGCTATATTGAAACATTTGGTTATTACCTCAGCATCATTAAAACCTTTTATAACTTCCTTGCTTGAGCCTTTATTTCCCCTTGGACGACCTCTTTTCCTAGGCTTCTCTTCATCACTACCTTCTTCAGTAGTATCATTATCTTCTCCTTTCTTCCTCTTCTTTTATTAGCTTTACCATCAGCTGATAAAGAAATAAAATAAATATAGATATTGAAAAAGAAAAAATCGCTATTTTGGAAGAACAATGACAACTGCAAAATCACGCTTAACAGAACAATAAAACTTGCTGATCTCATATACTTCTGGAGGTGCTGGAACACTGCCAACTGTAGAAGTTACGTCAAGTTATTCTCAGTAGGAGTTAGTCGTGTTAACTGTAGCAGTAGTGATTATATTTAGAACCTACAAGAGTTCCTCTGTCTTAAAATGCAACTTATGTAAGGTCTTTAAAGTAACATAACATTTAAATTTTAAATATACATTTAAAAAGTTGCCAATGCTTATCCAGAACAGCGATATTTTTGTGCAATATAAACACATATAAACAGAATGTAAAGTACCGTGCGGGTACGGTAGAATCTCTCTTATCCGTCTTAGTTGGGATTAGGAAGTGGGAGAATCAGGTTATCCCGCCGTTGAAAAACTAAAGAAAAAAATTGTTAATAACTTTCTTTTTTTAATATTTAATATACCAAAAAAATGAATTTATATGCAATATTTTGCAAACAGGTGTTGCTTCAATAAATAAACCAATTTTTCAGAAATGAAAGTTTAATTTTGAAAGGAAGAAAAAATAAAAAACAAATAAATATATATATATATATATATATATATATATATATATATATATATATATATATATATACATATATATATAAAAGACTGTTAACAACTCCATAAACCATAATAATCAAAATAATTGTAAAAGTACCCTTAAAATGCTATGAGATATCAATTGCGTCCTTGACAATATGAATTAAAAGAATGCTACTTTAATATATATTTTTTTAATAGATGTTTACATATAACTGACGGACACGGGTAAGCCAAAGGGTCGGATGAGAGGGAATCTACAGAGCTATTTTTCTAAACTATGAAAAGATGAAAAAACAAAAAAAGCAATCTTGATTAAGAAATTCACTTGAACTGTATCCCAAAATATTTAGGAAGCCTAATGCAAAAAAAATAATAAATAATAATTATCTGATACAGTTACTAAACAACTTCAAAGTGAATAAAAGTTGTATTAAGATAACTATAATTGAAGGAAACATATCTAACATTTTAAAAATATAATTGATAAAAAAATTTAAATAGGTGTAGCAACAGCACTAAAAGTACTAAAAACTAACCATCGCTTTCAGAATGATTAATCTGCTGTAATGTTTTACGACTTCTAGGAGGCAAATAAAGATCTTCCATTTCTTTTGCTCGTTCTTCCTCCTCTACTTTTTGCCTGTATGTTTCAGGGATTATTTCATCCTATAAGACAAAAGCCAATAAAAAAAACAAACAAACATTAATTTATTTTTACTAATTTAATATAAATATTTATTAAATAAACAAAATAGAAACTTTATATATATATATATATATATATATATATATATATATATATATATATATATATATATATATATAATAACACTAAAGTATTATGATTATTTTCCTTCACAAACACATGAACATGCTTTTTTGGTTTGTTTAGTTCAAGAAAATCAAAGTGAGGGGTAATTCAAGGTTGAGTTCCAAAAATATGAAAAGGCGATAAATGATGGGGGAAAACATCTTTACCAAAGAAAATAGCATAAGCTAAAGGAAACAATATTAACATACAACATTCAACTAGCACCTATAACTAATATGAACTAGTGTACTTTTCAATATCTCATATTTATGCATTGCAGATAATGGTTGAAAAAAAGAGGTAATTTATGGCCATAAAATACATAACATTAAAGTATCAATAGGAAAAGACTAAATTATCTTCTGTTATTGGTGCTTGAATTAGTATGATATGCCAAAACACATATCTATAACAGTGAGGAGTAGATAAGATTTTTACACATTTATTTTCTGATTTCTTAAAAGAAAATGCTGAATATCAAAAATAACTCTCAGCAGTTAAAGGTATATTCGGAAACAGACTATCCATATTATTTCTAGTGGTTACTGAAAATTTATATCCCATCAGCTCATTATAGTAGAAATTTTAGGGAAACTTACTTTTTAGTATTGGTATGAAAATTTAATGGTTACATAGACAAGTGAAGAAAAATTAGATGAAATATAAATTAGCACCACCACATTTTATCTAAATAAAGAATTAAATCAGAACTTATAATTTTTTTATTCATTATTTAAAAAAAAAAAAAAAAAAAAATACACTAAGTAAATGTGATTAATGATTATACAGGCTTGATTCAGACATGTGAAAAAACTACCCAGTGATAGCACTCCAGTGTTTATTTAAATAAGTAGGTCTCAAGGCTATTGCCACGTATAATTTTTACATGAACTACTATCTACATAAAAATATATTGATAACAACAAACCCAATCTCTCGTATCATCATCCTGTTGTTCTGGTTCACTCTGAGTTTCTTTGTCTTCATCAAAAGCAAAACTTGCAACTTTAAAAGCTGAAAGTAATTCATCCCCAACAGTAGCTGGTCCTTCATCTCTGGTTTCAGCTCTTCTCAAAATTTCATCTATGTCGCACTGTGACAAAAATAAATAATTGTGTTTTTATACTGATTTAAATCATTTATAAACATTAATAACAAAATTAAAACATCAGGTTTGGCTGAAGTGTAGGTATTATAAAAAAATAATTTGACAAATAATAAAAGCATTATAAACCCACTAAGTTCAAAAAATATAAGCATTATTTAATTAATAAAATATTATTTAAGATTAATATAATTTTTAAAGTGGTATATAAAAATAATAAAATATAATTATTGCTGCTATTAAATCTTTAATGAAAAAAAAAGGGTGAAATGGGATTTGCCATAATTGAATTTTAATTTTAATGGGCTATTTTTTTTTTTTTTTTATGATAAAATAATAACTACAGTTCCACTAATTAAGGTTAAACAAAAATGAAGAGCAATAAACAGTTTCAAGATTGTAATCATAAACACCAAAACTCCTGATAGTCATTTTATTTATATTTTTCTCCAGATAGATTTTGCTTATATATGGTTGATAATAATTTAATGATCAATATGGCTTTTAACATTTAACTTAAGGGTAAGAAATGAACTAAAAATCTGTTTCACATAATTTAAACTAAAAGAACCATAAAACAGATCAAGTTATATACAGGTTATAACAGGAGAAGTATAGTAATAATAGTTCTCTCTAAAAATATTCCTAGGATTATCTATATGAACTTATAATTAGGAGTATATATAAGAACTTAGATTAAGTAAAATAAAAAAATTGGTCTGGTTGATAATTTTCACTTTAACATAATTTATTGGAAACTATATAATTTTGATAGAATCTTTTAAAATTTCACTAATCCTACTTGATCAGAATTAATACATACTCAAATTAGGGTAGAGTAGGTAATGTACACAACACACCATTTTTTGTTTGTTTTCTTCAAAATGAAAAATGACAAAGTTACATCCCTAATCTTATAAAGAAAATAAAAGCATACTAACTGTTGGTTCTTCGTCGCCATCTTCTTCATCTTTAAACAATTCTTCAGCACCAAACTTCAAAATAGCAGTGAGTTCTTCTTTATTAAATGGTGCGCTTGAAGAGGAACTTTTCTTATCCAGAACAGTTCTACCAGTGGTATCCATTCTTTGAATAACTAAATGATCCAAGACCATTTTTTGTTTAGCACGCTCAACAATATTTTCTTCAACAGAACTTTTAGTAACAAGTCTGTATATGTTCACCTTACAAAAACAAACTATGCTTTAGAAACAAGGAAAAAAAAATCACCACTAAACAAACTAGTCTTCTATTTATTATATATATATAAGACAAGATAAAATGAAATACCTGATTTTTCTGACCAATTCTGTGAGCTCTGGCTTGTGCTTGTAAATCATTCTGGGGATTCCAATCTGAGTCAAAGATAATTACAGTATCAGCTGTTGCTAAATTAATACCCAAACCACCAGCACGAGTAGACAATAGAAAACAAAAATCAGGAGAATTGTCAGCATTAAAATGATCAAGTGCTTGCTTTCTCAATTCACCCTTAATTGAACCATCCAATCTTTGGAAAGGAAAATGTCTCATTTGAAGATATTCAGCTAGAATGTCCAACATTCGTACCATTTGAGAAAATATAAGTACCCTGTGCCCAGTTTCTTTAAGGCGAACAAGTAACTTGTCCAACAGTAGTAACTTTCCTGAGCCCTTTAATAATTGCTGAAAAAAAAAAAAATATATATATATATAATAATTAGTGAGAAAAATCATACTAGCAGTATCTATAGGTTGAAACAAAGAGGATCAATGTCGAAATCTTAAAATTTAGGTGAGTTCACAAGTAATATAAGTGTAGAATATACATTATTTGAAAAATTAGTTATTATCCTTCCTTAGTAAGGAAATGGTCCTATTAACAATTAATAAGTACTTAACTGATTTCACCAGAGCAGTCACTCAATTTTTTTAGATTTGGACAGTTTTTTAGTTATATGGAACAGACATATACTTAATAATTTTATTATGCCAAGAAATGCACTTCGTGTTTTGTATGTAAGTATGAAAGCAACAGTAGAACATTTAAATATACAAACATATAACAACAATTGATAAAACTTTACCCAGAGCTAAAAAAACAATTTTAGTTTAAGTTCAAGCAGTTATTCTTTAAGCCGCCATTTTAGCTAAAACCAAGATTTATCTTGTGATAAAATTACCAAATTAAAACCTTTTTTTTTTTTTGGGGGGGGGGGGAGGAGCGACAATATTAAAGATTTTATGAACCTAATACAAGCAACATTAACTGAAAGGTTGATTTCCAAAAGGTACTATAGCCTTTCTAGGAAACTTAAAAGGAAGCACGAAAATCTCTCATTACTATATTATTAAACCAACTTATTTGATTCTTTCTTAGTAAAGATAGTGCTAGGATGGGTAGGAATATTAGCTGTATACACCGGCTAACTGAGTGAATACTGAGGAGGATAGATTATGACTAACTTTAAAGGTTCTATCTGTAAGGTAGGAAAGGATTATTAGGAAATATGTAGGGGAGAGGAATTGATGGAGTTTGTAAAGCAGTCCTGGATGCCAAACCCTATTAAAAGCCTGTTACACGTCGAGAAAGGCTCCAGTGCAGTACATTCCGTGCTCCAATGTGGAGGATATAATATCCACCACACGATGGCACTGCTGATAGTTAAATGGGGTGAACGAAATCCAAACTGGTGGTCATCAATCACGTGATTTAAATCTAGGATTGGGTATAAATATTATAGGAGAAGTTTTTTTGAGAATTTTGCCCAAAATGGGCATAAGGGAAATAGGACGGTAAGATGGGTTTTTCAGTGGCTTTTTGGCTTAGGAAGCATTTTGATTACAGATAGTTTCCAAATGTTACAAAAATAGGTGGAACGGAGTGTGGCATTGTAGATATATGTAAGAAAAAGGATGGCCTTTTGAGGAAGCTGTTTTAGGATGTGGGTTGTAATCAGATCGTGACCTGGAGCTTTTTTATGAGGTAATTTATTAAGGATGTTTATGATTTCTGCTGGGTGGAAGGCTTTAGGAGGAGGAGACATTTGGAGGGAAACAGTTAGTTCTGCTTCAACATGATCTTTATGGATTGGGTTAATGATGTCGGGATGAGGATTGAAAGTTTTGGAAAGATGTACACCAAATATTTGAGATTTTTCTTCTCAGATCTTGTCCAGGTCTGGAATTCAGTGAGGAGTGGATGGTTAAAGGTTTTGTACTTTAGTAGTTATGCAGTTGTGGTCCATAATGATTTGTCTGAAGTTTTTCTGTAAAGTTCTGAAAGTTTTGGATTTTGAATTTTCATATTTCTGTTGAGTTTGTTAGTCAAGTTTACTAAAATGGGTTTTGTCTGATGGATATCTCGCTCGATGCCATTTCGCTCTTGCCTGGCATTTTTAAGTAGTTAAAGGCGAATATAATTTGGCAATTTCGTGTCATGAGAAGTCTGATGTTTATGGTGAGATGTGTTGTTAGTTATAGTGGTTTCTATTGATGTTGTAAATTGTCTAAAGGCGAAGTCTATTTGTTCCTTAGTTTTTAATGAAAATTTGAAGTCCAGACTATTCTCCTTGTCATATCGAAAATTGTCCCAGTCGATATGTCTGTTAATCAATGAAGGAGAAGTGGGTTTAAGAACAGAATTTGAATGCATGAGAAGCAGAAACGGCTGTGATCTGAAGAAAGTTCATTGAAGGATTAAGTAATGATTTATTATTATTATTGATAATTGAGGATTGATATATTAAGTAATGGATATATCTAGGATGTTGGGTCGTTTTTTAAGGGATGTAGGCCAGCATTAAAATCTAGAATTGTTTTTATTACATTAATTACACTATATTAAAGTTATGAATGAAATGTTTTAGTATGAATTGAAACAAAAATAAATGTGTAATTAGAAACTTTAGAAAATAACTTGCGTTATTGAAGGACTTGAGGAGTTCATTAGATGAAATCGAATTGAAGATTTCGATAAAATTAAATGGTGTGAATACTTCATATTCATATTTCATAACATCAATTTCGTAAAAAAAAAAAATGTCCTTCAGTACCTTCAAATCAACATCCCAGTTCTGTATATGGGATTGTTTATAAAGCATTTAAGATACTAATTTCAAATATAATCTGATTTTCAATTTAAATAAATGGATTTCGGTTAAATAATTCATATTGATGAATTTGTTACAAGAACAAGATGTAAAAACTCTAACAACTGATCATATTTTTGAACAAGCATACTTATTTTGATTTATTGTATTTTTCAGAATTCTTTTGTTTAAGTGATTTTTAAAGAAACTTGGGAGAGCACAAGAGCTGAATTAGAGATGAGAATTTTCAAAATTAATGCATGTTTAGATCTGAACAATTTATTTTAATATTACATAGAAAATTTAAAGGATTTTAATTGATATTATATCAAGAACATTCCTAATATTATTATTATTAAACTTGAAAGTTCCAAAACTATTCATTACATATTTGTTACTGATGAAGAATGCATAGATTTTTGTAAGAACATTTTTAATGAAAGATTGATGTACCTGTAAGTAGTCTTCATTTTTCACTTCATTTTCCAATGGTTTTATTAAATGAGCATGATTACAGCATTTTTTTAATTCAATAACAATATTTATAAACGTACTAGGAGAACCTTTAACTCCTTTTCGAAGAGCAGAATAATTTTTTGACAATATCCACCTATAATACTGTTTCTGCACTGATGTCATTTCAACTCTCAGTATCTGTTCCACCTTGAAAAAAAAAAAAGAAAAAAAAACTGTTAAAAAAATATAATAAAAATTTAAAAAAAGTAAATATATTGCATTATACTTATATTAATATATTTTGAAATAAATAATTTAACATAAAAATTACTTTAGCTGGTAAAGATTTCTCAACATCCTTTTTAACTCTGCGTAAAATATATGGTTCTAGCTGTCTGTGCAACTTAGTATAGCCTTTATTCGCAGAATTATCATGCTCCTTTTCAAATTCTTCCCAATTGTTGAATCTACATAGAATAAAATAACATATATATAAAACAAAGATAAAAATTCAGATAGTAATACTGAAAATAACATATAAAATATTTGTTAAATTAACAGATTTAATAAAAAATAATAATGTGCTATTAATGATAAAGTTATGATTGTGACTTCTAAAAAGTAATAATTCATTGACATGCAAGGAACTTTCTTTCACAAATCTCCCTCAATTCAATACTCCATTCTTTCTTTATCATTTCTTTATTAACTTAATTTTTATTAAATGAATAAAGAGATAATAATAGTATATTCCCATGAAATTCTGTACTTTAAGAGATGATACTTGTAATAAATATTTTCCAGATACAGGTTTTGTTTAAGCATTATAAACGAAAATAGACTTAGGAAAAAAAAGTAAGTTAAATTTGAACACTTATGTGTATCACATTTTAGTATCATATTAATAGCAAAAGTGGATCATTTTTTATAATTATTATGTTTTTCTCAAAAGAATATTTTTTTTTTTTTTTTTTTTTTTTTTTTTTTTTTTTTTTTTTTTTTTTTTTTAATATTAAAACCTCGTTTTTATATATTCATAAGAATTTAATTAAGAAAATTTTAATTTTAATTTGTATTTAAGCCAGAAATATTGTTTCAATTATTGTACTCAATAAAAGGAGCATAAAATCAGATTTTTAATACTGAGATATGTGAGAACTAAGTATATAAGAAATGAGTTATTGTAACAAATTATCATTGAAAAAACATTCTATAATTAAATGAATTCATTAAACATTATTTATTTATTTACCTGTCAGTTCCCGAGCACAGGAATAGTATGATATAATACTATGAGATGACGGCTAAATTAATTTATTTAGTAGGATCAGGATGATTTTAAGTATGTAAAACAAATTTCAATTAAATTTTATTATTTTCAAATCTTGATAATGATACAGAATTTCTTATTTATTAGTTCATATTATTAGATAATGACTGATCAACATAAAAAACTGTATCTTTCTATTTTCTAAACTTGAGGAAGTTTGAATTGTGTAATTTTTTATTCTAATGAATAGGCACTCATCACTTCCAATTAAGTTTTATTCTGTTAAAAATTTCATAAATAAATGTAGTCTACATTTTAGGGTTTTTGCCCCATTTCTAGAATAAAATCACATAAATAAATTAAGTCAACAAACAATTTATGCTTAAATTGAGATGAAGTAATATAAGTTTCTGGCAGAGGTATAATTTAAATATTTGTATACAAGTTACCTTTTAATTTATGTGTCACAATTAATAATAATATTGGGTTGTTTCACATGAAATGTCCGTTTTTATAGTTTCTGAAATACATAAAGGATTTTGCAGGTCTCTTCCGAATGTTTACATATTTAAAGTAAACAGTTACTAATCCTCTACCTTTGTATTATAAACATTAGCTGCCCAATCAATTACCCGCTTTTTAGTATACCTCCAAATATGAACATGGAAACACGCGATTTTCGAGTAATATTTTTGTACGAGTTTAAACTCGGCCATTCAGCAGCTGAGGCCGCTAGAAATATTTGCAAGGCATTTGGGGAAGAGAGTGTTAATGAACGGACCATTCGCCATTGGTTTGCTAAGTTTTCAGCAGGGGATACTGACTTGGAAAACTTGCCCCGAGGAAGACCTCTGTCCATAATAGACAACGATGTTCTCAAACATACAGTAGAAGGAAACCCCTACCAAACACAGTTATAGGACTCTCATCACAACTAAATGTCAGTGCATCTACCGTTTCCAGACATTTAAAGTGTATTGGGAAAGTAAAAAAAGCTTGATACATGGGTACCTCATGATCTCACTGAGCGGCAGCAAGACCTTATATTTCAAAACATACCGTGCAAAAATTGAAAGAACTGGGCTAAGAAGTTCTTCCGCACCCACCATATTCTCCCAACTTGTCTCCAACAGATTACCACCTGTTCAGGAATTTAGACAACTTCGTCAAGGGAAAACTTTTTGAAAATGATGATCAAGTGAAAAGTGCGTTTTCAGATTTTGTTTCACTTCAAAGCTCAGAGTTTTTCAGTACAGGGATAAAAAAGTTGGTGACACGTTGGGAAAAATGTGTAGAAAAAGAAGTTAATTACTTCGAATAAAATTATCTTGTTTTCATATCGCATTTTTAATAAAAATCCTTTACCTTGAAAACGGACATTTCATGTAACACAACCCAATATAACTACAGCACTAGTCACTTCTAAAAGCATGATACCTCTTTATGTTCCCAGCGGGAATTTCTCAAGCATATATTTAAATAGGGATTCACTCACAGCCTCTCTCTAGGGTATGTGAGAACTATCAACAACTGATGGCCACTCATAAAAATAGGTATAGGGAGTGATAACACTACACTAAAATTTCATTGAGAAATGTGAGTGTATTCTCCCAGCAAATTACACCACACGGCCAAGGGCCTAAACAGCCTGTCGCTACAGCGAAAAGAAAAAAAAAATTTTATACATAAAACTTCAAATTAAATTAAACATAAATTGTTTGTTGACTAAATTTATTCATTTTCTTATGTCATTTTAGTCTTGAAAATAGGGCAAAACCTCCAAAAGATAGATTTGATTTATGAAAGTTTTAACATAATAAAACCACTAGAAGTGAAAAGTGCTGAGTTATTTAAGAAAAATTGTCACATTTACACTTCTCAACTGATAGGGGGGTTCCTCTATTTTTTCATTTAATATGAATGATTATTGTTAAGGATTTGGATAAAAAGGTCCAAGCTTTAAATTTCTTTCCACAAATAGAACATAGTCGGGCTTTACATGCTCAACTATATCAGCCAAAAACAATTCGTATTCACAACCATTACTAATATAATATTGAGGAATGGAAAAGAAACCCTTCCTCCACTATAATAAGGATCTTTTTGACAGGGAAGTCTCATGTGAATTCTTATGATGCATTAATTCTTAAAGAATAGATATAATATCTTCAGCTTCAGTCATTACTCATTTTGAGTAAAGCTGCCTGAAGAAGGGGTAAAGGATTCACATTCACACAGAATGTACTCTCTCTTTTCAACTTAATCATACAGTATTGATGTTGGTGAGAGAAATTAGTCTTTTAATTTTGAAGAACTAACAACAATAAAATTTAATATTCATAAATTACTACTAAAAATATACCTGTTGGGCATAATAAAGTGCAACAAAGCCCAAAGCTCTTTTAGACTATTTTGTAAAGGTGTGCCAGTAATAAGAAGACGATGATTAGTATCAAACTCCTTCAATGTTTTGTACAATAACGAATCATCATTTTTTAACCTGTGTGCTTCATCAACCATGAGTATGGCCCAGCTTATGCTTCCCAAAAAGGCTTTATCTTTGAGAACGATTTCATAGGTAGTTAAAATAGCATTGAATTTTAATCTTTTCGAACCAGCATAACACCATTCATAATTACGAATCTGAAATAAATAAAACAAAATATATACACACACATATTAACCATATTAGCTCAAGTTTAAATTATTTATTAATTATTTAAAGAAAACAATTATCAAAACTACTGATAACAAATTAAATATATAATGTACTTAGAAACAAAGCATACAAATATAATGAAGCTAGTTAAATAAAATAATGCTTCAACCTGTTCATTTCTGTGGGGTTAAGTTTTTATTTATAAATAGTAAATATGCTCAGACATAAACAACATAATTAATGTTACTACTTATGAATCATAACTTATAAAAATAAAATAGCACTGATATTTTTTTATAACATAAATTTAATTGAAGAATAATGGTCTTACAACATCACGAGAAGTAATGTCACCAATGTAAGTAACAACATTCATTTCAGGAGCCCATAATGAAAACTCTCTCTGCCATGATGTCATAGTAGATAAAGGCACAACAATCAGAAAAGGCCCATACAATTGATGAGCATGGAACAAATAATACAAACTGCATATAGTCTGAAACATCCAAAACAAAAATTATAGAATAAACAACATATAAAATGGTATAATCATATAAGAACACTTAATTACTAAAAAACAAACATTAATTGTGAATAATTAATTAGCTAATAATGAGCAAGAGTTAATGCATTTAATTTACTTAAATGTAAAACTTTCATTTCTCAACACAAACTGTGGTGGTCAACAACAACGAAAAATAAGCAGAGGTGAATATATGAAGGATTTTGAATTTTTTTTTCCGCCCTTCATAGTTTCAGTTACAAATTTTATTTTCGTAAATTGTTTTAATGAATGCATTATTTGAAGTTGATTCTTAATTCTTTTAATTTTATTTTTATTAATAAGTAATGTATTAGAAAGTATTATATTATAAAAGACTTATTTTAAACTTAGGCTCTCCTTATCAGAGGTTCAGAGTTATTCTTGAGCCCAATGGCAGTGCAGTCAAATTTAACCTAAATATAGATCTGATAATTTAATCTCATTTATATACTGTTAGGTATATTTACAATATTTAAAAATTATAATGTGTGGACACAGGAATCACTTGTAAAGTATACCTTAGAGTTCCGAAAACCATAAACAATTTTAATTATATCTTTTTTTCTAGGTGATGAAGCTCAAAATAGTCATATAAATATTAAAAACATATACTAATAATAAGCTCTAAATTTGCTATCATTATGGTGGGAAACTTGTGTACCAAAAATGAATGGCAACCGGTAGACCAACTTAAAAAAAAAAGGAAATAGGCAAAAATATAAGTAGGTTGAGGCTAAATACTTATTTGTCAATAGACTTATCTCAAAAAGTTAATACTAAACATTGATATTTACAAAATTTACTAAAACTTTTGAATGAATCATTTTTGCAGACTTGACAATAGAGAAGTGTTTCTGATAGATCAAAATAATTTTTTTTTATAAATGTATGAAATTAACTGCAAATAATTGTCATTTTTAAAATAAAACAAAATTACAGTAGTTGGAGATAAAATAAGTAATAACAAAGACAACTAACTAGAAGGTAACTTAATGACTAAGATAATATAGCACCTGGAAGGTGGAAATGGTGACATCAGATGCAAAAATTAGTACAAAATTAGATCAAAAGAGATCTTGGCCAGCTGTGAGGCCATAGATAAAATTTAGTAATACCTCATAAAAACAGTACAAAATATCAGGTCTCACTTGAGGAGTTAACAATAAAGTATAAGATTTAAGCATTTTATCCTAGAAACAAAGACAGTCAAAAATCTGTTCACGAAGTTTAGAATGAGTGTATTCATGGCTGGTAAAGTCATGTCATCAGTCACATACATATAAAATTGATAAAAATACTAACAATTTATATGAGAACAAACAATTAGAACACCAAGGAGTTTAAATTTAATTGCCTGGTTACCTATAACCTGCTGCTGATATAGTTTTGAAATACATTAAAGCGCAAAGGTTTATAATGAATATACTTTTTATATATTTTTGGTGATATAACTTATGTTGATCTAGAGTCATTAAAACTTACAGTTCGGTTTCCTTAGTCTCACACTATACTTTGATACTACTGCAAGTCAATGTTGAATTGGCAAATAGTGTCTAAACTTGATGAAAGTAGTAGAAAAGAAAAACTGTAGTAAAAATAGGATAAAATAGTAAAAAAGAAAAGTTTCATGGTTAAACAACTTCCATGCTATTGCAAGATAATTCAATAAATTAAAAAGAATTATGAAAACAAATCTCTAACCTTCAGGGGAGAGAAATGGCCCCGTGAATTTGATGCAAGGATATAAGATTTTTTTTAAAACCATAAAAGATTTTAAACTGACCTTTTATCAGACGTCAAAGATATCAAAATGATAATGAAAGGGTATTACTAAAACTCTTGGGGAAACTTGTATAAAAAAATGAAAACAGTCCTCAGGATCAAAACTTTAATTGAAATGCCATTGCAGTCAGATAGTAGGAAAAATATATACGATTGTTAGTGTTTTGTAAAATTTAAAAGCCAAGATGGAGTAAAAATCTAATTAATTCTCTAATTTAAAAAATAAACCATTCTCTGTTTGAGAAAAGAGATATTAAGTAAATTGATTTATAACAATTTTGTTTCAAGTTTAATTTACCTTACTGATTTATGACTAGATGATCTTAAAGGTCTTACAGAAACTGATAATTATGACTGGTTAAATAAGAGTGATTTAAAAAAATGTGTATAAACAAAAACTGAGATTCAATGTTAAATTCGGCATAAGTTCTAATAAAAACAGGTTACGAACTTAATATTTTTAAAGCAGGGTCTAGTTAAATAAATTAAACTAACAAATCTTATAAAGAAATATAATATAAAGCTCTTACCTGAATAGTTTTACCCAAACCCATTTCATCCGCCAAAATAATAGAATTTTCCTTACACCAAGAGTGAACTAGCCAATTTAAACCACTGATTTGGTAATCTCGAAGTACTAAAACCTAAAATTAAGAATAATAATGATAATTGAAAGATCTCTAGAGCTAATAATATAAATTAATGTTTATATTAATAATATTATATATAATGTTTACTAAAAGAAAACAATATTTGAAAATTTAAATATTTATTCAAGTGTTATAAGAAAAAAAATTACAATAATAAATAATGACCGCAGATATCAGAGGAAAGGCTTAGCAATGACAGAAGTAATATTCTCCCAGATAATTTTTACTTCAATAAAATTCTAATTACAAAATAGAAATAATTCAAAACCACTGTGTCATCTACTACTAATGATTTTCCTAGTTCACCTAGCATCTGAGACGGTACTTCATTAAGTAAATTCAACAATTCTTCATTTTCAAAAATTTCCTATTTTCTTATTCTTGAAGATTAAAATCATATGTTTCTAAGCACCAAAACCAGTCTCTACATGCCGTTTCCAAAAGAACATGCAAGAATCTCAACTAGATTATTAAGTGATTCAGCTCTTAATTTCTTTAAAATTAATACGCACATAGTACTGGGACTGTCATATAAGAGAAAACAGCTGGAACTTAATAAAGGTCTTAATAGTCAACATTAAAGCAAAAATGTGGTTAATTACCTGGTCTCCACCCATATATTCAGGCTGATCTTCAATTTTAATAAATTTTGGTCTTGCTTTCAAAACGCGGCATAATTTGCTAGGCGTTCTTTTAGAATCTTCTCTTTCTTTAAATTCTTTGATCTTTTTAGGCCACTTTTTTTCTATAAGACCAGAGTCCTCCCAAGTTGCCTCAGAATAGGGTAAAGACTCCCATTTTACATAATATTCCACCTGTCCATCAGTTTTGGAAACAGCTAAAATATAAAATGACATAATGAAAAGAAAGTTTCAGTATGCTATTGGTAAAGTGTTAAATTAATTAAAAATTTAATTTGCATCAATAAACTATTTCCTTTACCTATAATTCTTTCTACCCTATTATAACTCTTTAGAAGTTCTTGTTGAAGTTCTAACTGGCATTCATAATATTCAATATCTTCTGGAGTCGTGTGTGCTTTCCAAAATCTAATGTCTTCTTCTCTTTTCACAAAATTTTCTAATTTTTTCACACCTTTAACCTACAAAGAAGTCAATATATAAAAAATACAATAAAACTTCAATATTTCACAGGCTTTGAAAACCTGCAAAATCAACAATAATAAACAACCAAATATAATTACAATACTTAAAATAGAGGTAAAATATAAACCGATGAAAATAAACAGAGATCGAGTCGTAAATAAAATAAGTATTTTAGACATGATGTATATTAATAAATTGAAAATATAAAAAAAAAATGTTTGAATATATGAATTCAAATATATATCAAATTGAATATTATATATCAAATAATTAAATCATTTATTAATTAATTAATTAATTTAATAATATATCAATCATCAGTATTAATTAATATAGCCTGTAGCAAATCATTAAGATACAAAATTGTACAATTATAAATAATAGCATAAATTTCACATAATTTCTTTATTATTATTTATTTATTGAGGTATATTACAATTTGTTTCTAAATGAACAATAGTAATAGTGATATGAGACCACATTCACACAATATATACAGAAAACGATGATAAAGTCAAATTACATAAATTATAATATATATATATATATATATATATATATATATATATATATATATATATACAAAATAAAACAACCTATAATTAAGATAATCATAATTAAGTAGTCCATTTGAATAAATGGATCTGATTTAAAATGGTAACTTAAATATATCATATTATAAAAAATTAATATCTGAAGCATTCAAACAAAATATACATACCATGAATTAATCTTATGGAATAGTTATTTATGAAACAAATTAAGAACTAATTACACTGTTATATGTGTCAACTCACTTTCTGTTCCTTCAATGACTGCTCAGATTCCCATGTATTATGAATATGGGACCATCCTTTCCATTTAATCAAATATTGTACCTCTGTTTCATCTTTGTCTAAAGATTCATAGTTTGCATTGGGATCACCATTTTCTTCAACTGCATACATAGTAGTCTGGTTTCCCACAACTAGAATAATTAAAGTCAAATTTTGGAAATAACTTATAACAAATAATATAATACAAATCAAAATTGTAAAGCATCAAATTCAAACTGGATGATTTTAAATGGATTGACCCGTCTCTTAAAAGAAACTAATGTAAAATTCACACATAAACATACAAAATTAATGTTCCAAAATATATCTTTTGATTATAATTATTACATAGTTCTTTTAATGATAAACATAATGAATTCTAAACATAAGCTAATAAAATAGAAGTAAACAATAAATCACTATTGGAACTAACCTCCTTTCTTGCCAATTCTTTGGGCAAGAATTTTTTCAATAGTTTCCGATGTATCAGGGGGTAGAGGTTCAATAGGCTCTGGCTCAGGTTCCAATAATTCATCTGAATCCGTTTTTTCATCACTAGCTTCTTTATAACTAACTGATGAAACTCCTCTTCTTGATTTAGTCCTATAATTTTCAAGATATTTTATAACTAGTAGTTCTATATAGCCAACTTCAATTAGCCAATCAAATTTAACCAACTGACATATTAATTCTTGACAATACTTCTATAAGTAATGACAATTAAAAAATTTAATAGTAAGTTTAAACTGTTATCAGCATAGAAGATATATGGACATGTCTGGCCAAAATATAACATGTAGAACTTACTTATTTATAAAGCAGTACAGGGGAGAATAATATATTTTAATATATTATCGTGATGTTCAGTTCAGTAGCACCAATTCGGTGGAACGGACTGTTGTAACGAAAGGGTTAAACTTTATTTGTTTTTAATGTGTCTAAGTACATTCACTGTTTAGAACAGATAGATGTTAACATAGGGTGCTCATATCCTTCTTTATAAGTATTTGTTTTTAACTACAACTTATAAAATATTTTAATTAGAAATTTACCAACGAAAATAGCATAAATAAACTAAGCTATTCCATGCTCATCAAAAACATAGGATAATGTCACCTCCATCAAAAAGAGGTGGGTTGACACATGATATTCACGAAAAACATACTTTAATATTATTCTCTAACAAAATAAATGAAGGTATTAGTGTGCTAAAATGTTCATTTTTTTTTTTAACTTGGTACTAATATTTTTTATTGTTTTTATTTATTTGACTCTACTTCTCTGGTTTTCACATTGCATTAACCTAATGAGAGCATTTATCTTTACGCCTTCCATCTTGCAATACTACGGGTATTACAGATACATATTTATTTCAATTTACATATTTTGTAAGTGTATATAAAACAAAAATAGGGGAGCCTGTGGCTGAGTGGTCAGCATGCTTGTCTCTTACACCAATGGTTGTGAGTTCGAATCCCATTCCTGGCAGGACTTTCTGAATCATATATTTTAATAGGAATTCACTCACAGCCTCTCCCAAGGGTATGTGAGAACTATCAGCAACTGGTGGCCACTCACAAAAATAGGTATAGGGAGTGATGACACTACACTATAAAATTTCATTTAGAAATATGAGTGTATTCTTCCAGCAAATTACACCACGCGACCAAGGGCCTACACAGCCTGTCACAACAGTGAAAAAAAAAAAATATATATATATAAAATTTATTGATTCACCAACAGGTCCTTTCAAACGGATAGCATAGCTCTGTGCACATCTTCTGATGGCATATATATTAAAGTAAATCAGTTGTAGTAAAATTTCAAAAAATCAATAAATTAATTCCAGAACTATAATTTAATGATAAATCATAGAGATGTTGATAACCTTCGGGTTAACCGCCTTAAACACAAACCAAAAACAACAATGGTAAACCCCCGTAAATCATAAAATATAATCTTCACAAAGCATAAATAGACAAAGCTAAATAATGCATTTTAAAATTTTTTAAATTTTTAACCCTAATTTCAATTGAGCTTCAAATTAGATTCAAGCTATATAAGAGTTTAAGATCAAATATGTTCAATTTATATATAAAAAAAAAAACATAAAATTTTTGTAGACATTTTTGAATCTGAGGATGCATTTTTTGACTTCTTACACTCAGCTTACAAACCTTTGTAAGCAAGGAAGCGAAAATATGCTTTACAAATTATGAATGATTAATTCACGAGAATTAGCAAGGAAACAATACCTTCTATTGCTGTCATCTTCTGACTCATAACTTGATTCAGATGAATCTGAATAGGCTCGATTTCGAATTCTTGACTTAGGTTTCCTAGTTGCCTTAGCTGGTCTTCTTCTACCACCAGGAGGTTTACTTGGAGGAGGCCTTTTTGATTCTTTATCAGTCTCACTGTCATATGATGTATCAGAATTCCATCTACAATATAATACACAATAAACATTTGGTAAAATAAAACTCAAAATGATAAAACTAGAATAATATTGAACAATATAAATGAAACTAACGACTTAGGTGATGATCTCTTCACAGATCGTTTATTCTTTTCACTTGAATCACTATCTCCAGTATTCAACCTGGAAGGCTCTTTTCTTTGTCTGTTTGAACGTCGAATGCCATATACATCAGGATTCTCTTCCCAATACTGCAATAAAAAAAAAATTGTTAACTTACATAAAAATAAACTTTTAAGTTAGAGAGATTGCTTAATTTTTAAACTAATTTAAAAACTACCTACTTAACACGTATCCAATAGAACAGTGATACACAGACCTTATTGTACTTCTCATTGACCTTATAATATTATTGAAAATATAATGAACTACCTTGAACTTCTTATTACCTCACAACATTGAAGGCTTCAAAGGGCCTAACTTTTTACATAATAAATATAACTTCTTGCAAGTCAATCGTTGATATGAATTGTCCAGTTAAATACAAAGTATCAAATTTACTTGATGTATTAACTAGTACAGTATTAAATCTCAATAAATGAAAAAAAAAAAAAAAAAAATAGCAGTTAAAGTAAAACTTTGAGTTTATGCTTGGACATGGCTCAGTAATGCCCTGATGATAGCTCACAAGCTCGAGTCGAAACGTTGGCAAAATTAAAAAAAAAAAAAATTCAAAAAATGACTGACTACTGTCCTGATTATTCCACCTATATTAGTTCCTACAGTCGGCTATACATCCTCAATATTTTTACATAATAAGTATAACTTCTTACAAGTCAATGCTAACAATTGTTGATGATATGAATTGTCCAGTTAAATACAAAATAGCAGTTACAGTAAAACTGTCACCAGTTGGAACAAGGATAAAATGGCTGAGTAAATAAATGGTTGACACAAATACTATAGAAAAACTACTACAGATAGAAAAATATGTTGACCTATGAATAACAATCAATTAATTTAAATGTTAACATAATCATAAATTAAACAGGTTCGCAATATATAAACATTTTTTATTCAATAACAACAAAAGATTTTTTTCCGATATACTGAAGCTAAAATGGTAGAATAATATGTCTACCTAAAGCATTTTACACTCTGACCCCTAAAGGCAGATAGCAAATGCATGTAAGTTGTTAATGAATTAAATCATCAATCTTATGGAAATATACATGACTGGATGAAATATTTGAAATAGAATCATCTTGAGAACATTAAAAAAACAAAAAAGATTCCCAATGAGTTTACAATATAAGGCAAAATTTTGTAAAATCTTATGTGTACTTATCCCACATTACAAAGATGCATTAGAATCATAGTGAATTAATATTAAATACATAATAAATATTAACTAAATCCATTAAGTTATAAAGTAAATAATTTGGTTTTCATTAATAATCACCCAATGTATTATTTTAACAACTTAACATTAATTCTTACCTGTTTGATATCACTTTTTCCTCTACTGCTATTGGAAGTCTTTGATTTATAGTCTGATCCACTATCAGATGATTTTGAAGAAGAAGAGGCACTTGATGCCGAATCACTAAAAAAGTTTATTAAAAGATGAAAAAAATGAAACAAAATGTTAGCATCACATACTTAATCATAAAATAAAGAATATCTCTTATTAAAGAGTCAAGAGAAATATAGCTTTAATCATATATTTTATTTTATTTATTTGTCTCCACACCTACCATAAAGGGCCATAGGCATCAGAAGATTATTTCAGTGCTATTGTAGTAACCAATACTCTGTGAATTTAAGCAGGTTAAACAGAAGCCAATTCTGTTTTCTGTATAAAGCACAACTCTGTATTTCATATTCTATTGAGAGGCATTTGTATATTTAAAACCTTGATATTTCTATTTTTTTTTTTATTTTTTTTTTTATAATTCTTTGATCTTACAAACAATGCTCTATTTCCTTCTCAACAAGGTACTTTTAGGTCTGGGATGAGTCAGTTATGATCACCTAGATTAATGTATGATATATGGGTTGCCCAAAAAATAATGCATGATTTTAGTTTAAAAAGAAAAATTTACAACAGTTTTATTAATCAAAATAGTCTCCACTATTATCAATAAATTTTTGCTAACGTGATAGCAACTTTCATTTCCTTAGAATAAAATTTCCTATCTTTAGGATTGATAAACTTTACAATTGGAAAACGTTATCTGTCCATTATAGAGTATTATTAAGTTAAAGTAAGTTTTCCAAAACACATGTTTTAGTTAAAAAGATCTGAGAAAATGAAAATAAGCCCGAAGAATGGAAAGAATTAAAGCTTATTCTGATTCACAAAAAAGGAACGAGGACGGATTGTAACAACTATTATGGGATCTCACTTCTCTAAGTATGTTATAAAAATATTCTCGTAAATACTAACTAGCCGAATCACGGAATACGCTGAGAAAATTATCAGAGCCTACCAATGTGGTTTTAGGTAGAATCGCTCGACAATTGATCAAATAATTTCCTTACGTTATATCAAATTTAAAAAGGCTTATGATTCCATAGACCGTCAGAAGCTGTATAACGTCTTGATTGAACAGGGAACATCTAGCAAGTAAGCAAACCTAGTAAAGATGTGCTTGTCGGGAACATTCCATAAAGTTACATTCATTCACCATTACCCCGAAAGATTTGAAGTGCGATCAGGTTTGAAACAAGGTGACTCTCTTTTACCTGTTTTATTTAATATAGCATTAGAATATGTCATAGAAAAGGAGACGTGTACCGAGAAAATTTTATATCTGGGTGATAAAATTCCAGTTCTGGGATATGCTGATGATTTAGAACTGATAGGTGAAGACACGGAAACTATACAAAAGCGTTAATAAAAAACGGTAAAGAAATAGGGCTCAATTAATACTTATAAGACGAAATATATGATCATTAGCGAAAACGGTGACGATCTTGGTTATATTGATATATCAGGACATACTTTTGAACATGTAGAGAAATTAAAGTATTTAGGTTCAATGATAACAAGAAAAAATGAAATGCAGGAGGAAATAAAGCCCCGGTTAAAGGCGGAAAATGCATGTTATTAATCAGTTCGATGGGAGGATTGTGTTAAGGCTGATCTCCGGGGCTTGGGCTTGAACGGTGATCATTGGACGAACATGTGTAGGCAGTATTTGGTGGTATCGGCATCCAACCTTCGGGTTCAGTAAGCCTATTATTATTATCTGTTCATTAAATTTTTTGTCATGTAATTAGTAGCTCAAGTGTCTAAAAAAACTATGATAAGGCGAGAGGTCCATTGAGTAGGTTGGCTGAGTTTCATATTCAAGCTCCAACAGTTTTTGTCTCATCATGTGTGAGTCATGAAGTCGGGCGTTCCATGCAAAAAAGTGATCCCTTTCCTATTGACCAAAGATGGCTTGATTATTGACAATTTCTGATGGAATGCATTTATTTAGTTACAATACTATTCAGCACTAATGTTTTCTCCAGGATTTAAGAAGCTCTAGTGAATCAAACCAAATGAGGCCAAAAAACACTAATCATCACCTTTTTTTAGACAATATGGGGAATCAGAAAATGTTGTACTGCTTCTTCTTTGATGAGCTAATGTCCAGAACGTCTAACGTTATTGCTAAGTATCCACTTTTCATCACAAGTAACAATCCTAGATAGAAAAAGGTCATTTTTGTTTCGGCAAAGAAGTGTGGCACAAACTGCATAATGCTTTTTAATTTAGCGGTGAGATTAGTTTTGATTTCATAGTTAGCATCAAGCCAGGAAATTATTTGATTGCTTAATTCTTCTGGTAATCCAGATCCTAGTCCATGCTTCATACATAAGGGTTAGGTAATTTATGTAAAAAAACAATGATGATTCCAAGAAAGCTACCATGATGCTATCTATCTTGTGTGCCTAATACACTATTGCAACTTGAATAGCTCTACTCATCCTTAAGCACTTAAGGCTCAGTTTTCTCTGCTCTTATAGCACTATCATAGTTTTTATTCAACCATGGCATGTTTTGCATCACTTCTGGCAGTGGGAATTTTTTCTTTGGCTACTTTTAGGACTAACTCAGTTGGCTAAATTTTCATCAAAATTGTGATGAGCTGGTAATGTTAGTTAATACACAATAATTGATGAGCCAAATCAGTAAAAAGGTGGTCATGAGCCTGTTGCACAGGTACTTGTTCAACATCCCTATCCTAATTAAACCTGGATAGGCAAAATTAGGACTCCCACTGTCGTCACTCGTCTGATTAGCCACAGTAGCATAAATAACATTAAATGCATAAAACAATTAATTGTGAAAAAAAACCCTGCTATATTATGAAAGTTACCAATCATGAAATAATTTGGAATAAATAATTACCTTTCTGATCCAGAACCACTTTCAGAAGAAGAATTGTCAGATTCTTCCTGGTTACCTTGATCTTTGTCACTTTCTGATGCGGAGTCTTCAGAGCCATCTTTCTAATAAACACAAAATTCAAAGATAGTTAAGTTGATATTGAAGAAATTCAAAACTAAAATTTAAAAATGGCAGCAATTTAAAATAAAGCCTTAAACAGAATCCATAGCTAAGTCCACACTAAAATTTATAATAACTAATATGTTCAAGGTATCTCAAAAATCCCCAAACATTTTGCTTACAAAAGTTTCGAAAAACAATAGTATCAATTGACTTATACAAGAAATTTATGTTTTTAAAATTATATGAATATATTATTCATACGGATGGAAATGCAATTTAATACAGTGCAAAATCCCGTAGCTCCCTGAAAAATTCATTACTGAGATGAGAATAGAAATAACAATCTCTTGACTTAAATTCAATATTGACTAAACTACAAACATAAATAAGGTTTGGTTCATTAAGATATGAGGTATGATGTGAAAACAATCTATTATCTAGATTTTTTCACAAAATTGACCAAGGAGTGTAAGTAGTCTTAAAATTGACCAACGCATTCTTTTCTAATAATTTTTTTAATTTCATCTCAATTTTTAGAATATGTATGATAAGGTAAAATCTTAATTAAAATAAAAACATTAAAAATTTAAACAAAATGTAGATAATATAATAACCTGTATTTGTAACTTTTATTTATTTCATTTTTTTTTCATATAGCGATATTTATGGAAAAGCAGATCTTTTTGATTTAGCTGTCCTTAATTACGTAACTAATATATAATTTGTTTATATTAATATAACTTATTGTTACTCATGGATAATATAGAACTATGAAGTTCTTATTAAGACAAAAAAAAATCTATTTATTTACTAAGATCAATTTAATTTTCTCCTACGTTATGATTAATAAACATTACATTAGAGACAATATTCTTATTATCGTTTGTTTAACCAATAAAAATGTTATATAACTTAATTATTTCCTTGAAATTCGACACTTTAAAAATGACAACCTTTAATATATCAACCCATTAATTTAACGTTAATAAAACTGTAAGCTAGTCAAGTGAACAGGTATACTTAAGATTTTTTAATTAAGAAGAAGTAAAACAATAATCCATCATTGTTACATTTAGATCCAAGGTATTATGAATTACTATTGTGCATGTATTCGTATTCAACAGAATAGTGAAAAAAAAAAAACAAGAACACAACTCCTTCATTGTTGTCTGACAACGAGCACGAGTTTTAGTTAAATATTAACAACTTTCAAATGAATGAATTGTTGTTTCAGGACGCTCTACTAATTTTCCAAACCTTGGTATAAAAATAATTCGTCAGGCTAACTGGCCAGGATAAAATAAACAATAATTAGCATTGATAACATCATGTAAAATATACTTCATAAAGATATAAGTATGAAGTTAAAGTGAGGAAGGAATCAACCTAGAATAATACCTTAAATAGTTTATCGGTTATTGGAATACTTAAATCAAACCAAAAATCACTAATTTCTGTAAAGTTACTCAATGATTGTTTAATGATCACATCATGCTAACTGTAAAGTGAGTGCCTACACTTTTCCCACAACAAAGAGGAGGTATTTATATTAATAACACAAACAGAGAAGCATTAACATTTATATCATCAAAAAATAAATATTGGTTGTAATCATGTCACCACAAAAATTAAATTTTTCATTAAAACCTATTGATAATTATTGCTAACAAATTAGAGTAAGGTCACAAACAACAAAAATTCAAAAAGATTGAATCAAAACGGCAGATTGATTAAAAATAAATTATTTAATAGCAATTGTTTACTTTAATTTTTAATACCAACATATTATTATTAACAACAGTCATAACCAGTATGACTGAATATACAACAAGAGTATGATTATGAATATGAGACTAAACACAATAGCTCGCAACAATCCATTAGTTCACACAGAGAAAACAACAATAAATTTAGATATAGACACATACCCATGGATCATCAAATCATTTTTCAGGTTAATGCATTAAAAAGTCAAGTTTATTGAATCTATAATGTCCAATAACAATATCATGACTAAGAGCTAAATGATCACAAAACAAAACATTACATTATAGAGCTATATACTTAACCTATTAATGCCATTTTTTCATAACAACAAAAATCAATAAAAAATAAAGCATAACACTTCAAAAACGAAATTGAAAAACAAACGCTGAAATACAAATATAGGATCTCTATTCCAGCAGGTATTAACTAAATTAAGAATATAAATAAATTTATTGGTAAAATAAATAAGCAAACCATCAGAAAATCAACAAATTCACTTAGAATCTATTATCTCAAAAATACTGGTGTTTAGTTTCACATTTTTTTTAAACATGGTTGATGGCCGAACTAATTGAGTTCGGAGTCATTTCACATAAATTTAAAACAGAATAAATAAAATTTATTAATCAAATCATAAGAAGACTGTATTAAATCTTAAAAAGTCATTTAATTGATATTTATACAACCGAATAACAGATGGGGAAAAATAACTAGTTGTTTACGACATTTAACAACACAAATTTTCTGATCATAAATTATTATTTTAATAAGCTTGTATAAAAACTTCAAAAGAGAAGTTAGAGAAGCAATTTAATAAGCAAAACAAAATAGAATACTGAGAGCAAAAACCAGACGATTGAATATTATTAATTAGAAAACCCTTAGGATATAAAAAAATAATGATACAATTCAAAATGCCTAAAACCAAATTTAGACCAAATGAATGCCAGAAAAATCTTAAACTTACTTTGGGTACTGCTCTGAAAAGCAAACCACTTTAAAATACAACTACAATAATATTATAGCTAAGTTATAAGTTAACCTATTAAAACTAAAGAAAATGCATTACACCTTGATGAACAACAATAGAATTCATTATATTTCAAAAGGCATTGACTCATCTGAGGCAAGAATAGAAACAAATGAAAACTGATACACCACATAACTAAAATTTTGATATCGCTAAAAAACAGTCAACAATTGAAATAAAAAAGAAATACTACAAAAAAATACACATTAACAGCAAAACTAATGTCATTTTTAATGAATCTCTTTAATTACTTCAACTTATATACCATAAGGAGTTTAAGAAACTAACAGTAGTCACTAAACAACGGATAAAATCCAAAATTACTAAAATGGGTACCCCACAAAAATTTGTGATTTTCTGGGGGGAGTCCATACATACGTTGAAGAATCACATTATGTGAATTCTTGAATGGTACACCATACATAAAGCCACATAAACAGTGAATAATTAAATGTAAACAATGTTTAAGTAAGACAAAATACCATATAATATCAGCTATAACTCAATTAGTAAATAAAGCACTACCTTAAAAACACTTCAACACAGTTATAATTAAACCACAACATCAATTATTAAATAATAATAAAAGAAGTTCAGATAAAGACATAATTTAAGTATATGAAGAGGTTACTATTTGCTATTGATGTAAATTACTTAAGACAAAGCCTTATTTTTTTCAAGCACAAAAACCAATAGAATAAGGCATAAATAAATCTTAAACATTATAAACAGCTTTATAACAGAAAACATTAAGAAAATAAAACAAATTACCTGGGGCATGATTACTTCACAGGGAATTCGAAGGCTAGTATTGTACACGCCTATCCAACACGTTTACATAAGACTAGAGAATGAAAAACTTATAGTATTCTTTAATATGTCAATTATTGAAATTTTAAAATGAGTTTCATAAATGTTTATTAAAATAACCGTTCCATTTTGTCACTAAGAAAAATACGAGTCACGTCTACTAATGATAATAAATAATTCCAAAGTTCCGAATAATAATATTGACACTATGAAATCGTAAACAATCGACTAGTTGTAAATACTATTAAACCACTCATTCTTATCATCCAATATAAAACTAGAAACATTGTGAACACGCACTCAATCGGCCATTTTCTTGTTCACCTTGAAAGTAAAGCTTTTACAGTTTTGTCAAGTACTCGTGATAGAGAAAAAAAAATAATAATAATATGGTGTCAAGTCATATTATAAAAATCAATTTTTAAATTTTGCTCAGAAAAAAATAAATATAATAAATTATTCATTAATTCGAAAAAAATGAATTTTATTTGTAACCCACTATGACTAAGTTTTCACTCCAACATTTTACTTGATATATTTCTAAATATAAGAAAGTACATAAAAAATTTGATGTTTGGTTTTCATTAAAGAACTCTGTGTAAACTCTATTTATAGTGTTATAAAATTCATTATTAATTAATCATTTTATACGATTTATCCTATAATATTATAAATTACTATTTTTCTATATGACATCATATTTCTTATAATTGTCCTCTGATTTATTTAGACATGTTTGGTTGATAGTTATGAGTAATTATAATTAGTTGATTTTTGTATTTAATTTTTATTTGTATGTTGCATTGTACAGCAATAAGTTCCAACCTCCAAAACGCCCGATTAATCAATATTATAAAAATACAATGCTTGTAATTTGTATACGTTCATTCTTGGTTTCAAACAATATGTGTTACTGTCTTATTGGACAAAATTGATCATTGTTCTCGTAATCATATCTTTCCAACCATAAAAAAAATGTAATGATGGAGCTATGAAGCGTCATGAAAATATAGTTTTAAAATTGTTCTTTTAATTGAAATAAAAGACAATTTAAATAGAATTATATACATTTACTTCGAGGTATTATTAACAAGTCTCTAATAATTCATAAGCAATATATAATAGAACATTTCCAACGCAGAGAAATGCTTATCCATCTATCTTCAATAGGGTAATTTTGCTTAACCACTTTTATTTTCATTGCACGATATTCCGGCCTGTCTATACTATAATCAGGTACAATTTATTTTTCAGGCAGTTAATAAGTCTCTTCATAACTATCGTTAATAAATTTATAATATCTGATGATCCCATGTAAATCTAAAATTCGTTCTTCACCTAACAATCTGAAAAGCAATTTACTTTTGATAAACTCTGGCTTCCATTTTACTCATTATTCAGGAAAGAAGTCTGGTTCACCATATACTGCATCTATAAGTTCTACTGATGTATGTAGATAAGTTAATCCGGGAAAATAAAAGAACGGAAATCAATAAAAAATTATATGACATTAAAGCATCCAGTCATTAATGTTCAGGTTTAGTAAATATATAATCTTCAAATGCCGAAATGAGGATGATAGGAGATAAAAGATGGCTTCTAACATTTCCGTAAACAATCTGGAATGAGAATTAATAGACTAATTGTGGAGAGGTGATAGATGAATAGGATGAAGGAGCAAAAGGCATTTGACTTAACACATCAAGGGAAGGTAACCACAGCGTGAAGTTAACTTCGCGGAAGGGATATTATAATGTTATTCAAGGGATATTGGCTCGCAGATACGGCATATAGGAATCCCCAAATGAGAAAAGCTGTGATGATCAACCACCAAGCTCTTCTGAGGAGATGCAGACAAAAGAACTTGCTAAAGGCAATAGGACACAGACTACGGGTGTCATCTATTTCATCAAAAGAAAAGTCATGTTTTCGACCTCGATGGGTAAAATCATCACGCTGGGAAAGGAAAGAGGCAAACAGTTGGGTCCAAAGAAAATGCTAGAGAGGAATGGCCATGGCTTGCGTAAATAGGTTCATCCCTCTCCGGGCTGATACTGTGGATGCGTAAATGCATAAAGAAATAGGATAATTACGTGTATTTTGATGAGAAATTCCGGAAAACGAGATAAGTGGGTGAAAATTCAACATTCATGTTGCTTGCTTTGAACACAGCTTACACATATGTTGACTAACAAAACAAAAATGGAACCCTCAGAAAATTATCTATAAATCTATGTTCACAACGAACAAGCATAAGCAAACAGAACGATTCATAATTAATGTATGAAACTGCCCAGAACTCCAGAGCTATTTGGAGCTTATCAGTTCTTGTTTCAGTGGTTCCATTATGCCCACGCGTATTCCCTGTAACATTCTCATATTTCCTTTTCTATTCTTTTCTACATAACTATCTAACTTTTCTTTTTTATGAAATTGGTGTTTATTTGTAAGTTTTATATATATATATATATATTTAACAAATATTAAATTTACTTTATAGTTTTCACAAATACTTCATAATGGGTAGCAGAAAGCAAGAAAAAATATAAAGAAACTCCCAACCCTTCTACATGCGCAGAACATTTCAATTGAAGTTTTACAAAGTATATATCGGTCACTTCGGACAAATTAAACTCTTCCATTTCGGGAAATAAGTAACTTTTTTTAAGAGAGTCCTCCTTGCTACAACATTCCAGAAAAGAAATTGAGTGAATGTAAAGGATGACTACTTTCACTGTTATCTTATAACGTGGGTACATTACATGTTTTTATGGTTATCCCCATTCTTTCACATTTTTGATTATATATGATGATAAAAAGGGCAGCCTGTTTTGCTTTTACTGCTCTTGATTCAGTGCTGTTCCCCTCAAAGTTCTTCAATCCACGTTTAATCGCAATACAGAGCTTTTTGACAGGAACAATGTCCATGTGAAATATACTAGTGATGTGAAATCTCTGGTAAGGTGGTTGAGTGGCAGAAGTGAAAACATGATATCCTTTAAAGTTCTGCATTTGTGGTGTAAAGAGGGCTTACCTGGCACATTAAATTGTTGAGTGGGTACTATCCATTGTATATTCCCATCAACTATTGTTTATTAACCTACTACACTAATATGATTGAACTCATAAGAAGGAACATGTTCAACTAGTATTAAGAATGGATTATAGCAATGTGTGTTTAAAAATGTTAATCCTGCATTATAAATGAATTAAAAATGTGTTTGTCATATCAGACTCAATAGATGTTATGTTAAATTATACTAAATTTAGTCGCATTCACATTAAAATATTTATATTTAATAATTTAATTGCTTGTTTAAAGAATTTCAATGTTTCAATAAAAACAGAAAATTAAAATGACATTGTAGACAAACTATGTCAAACAATGTATCATTGTAGACAAACAATGTATCATTGTAGACAAACAATGTATCATTGTAATAATAACTATCTTTATAATTTGTAATACAAAACTTATTTTTAGTTATTTTTTTTACAAATGAGCACTTCTAACTTCCAATATATGTATATTTATTTTTTTAACAGTTCTTATTTATTTATTTAATGTGGACATTAGGCTAACAATTTTGTTTATTAGCCTGTGTTTTGGGGTCTTGTCCCCATTATCAACACTAAAAATAAAAGATTCACTAAATGAATTTAATCAATATGCATTAAAGAAATTACGTATTATAGTTGTTCATAATGTACATATATTTATCATTCAATTAATCTATTTTAATTCTTATACAATCTTTAACCTGTTTTGTTTAATGGTTTTTAAAGTTCATGTTAAAGATTTTCTGAAGTAAACTACATACTCTATCACAGCTAAAGAACCATTTTAAACTTCTCTACCATTGGATCATCTACATTCAAGTTTGATTGTCCTTTAGAGGAGGTCAAATGAAAGGACTTTAGTCTCCTGCTTCTGATATGTGACATGTTGATTCATCTAAACCACTTTTGTTAACCTTATATGATAATCTCTATAAAGCCTTCTCTTTTCCTATACAACATACACTTTGAACATTTTTTAGTCCACAGTCAGTAATCCATGTCATAATTATGGTTACTTAATTTACCGTTATTTTTATCTAGTTCTTGGGTCAAGGGGAATCATAATTTATTATGCCTTTTTTTTTCTCTAAAATCCAAAATTCACAATGCTCCTTACTTTGTCGCAAATTAAAGCATCCATAACAACCTTAAGGTTCCATATGGTGCTGATTTGGCTCAAACCATATACTATCCCTTTCATGAAAACTCCATTCCCACTCCAACCCATTAGTTTCTATTTTTGCTTCCTCTTCAATTTCTGATAATTCTCTTAAACATATGAAAAGAAGATGGTCCCAGAATCTTCTAATTTAAATAGCTTTAGAGTATTGTCAAGGGGTCATTTCCTTTCAAGTGTAGCATATCATTTATTATTAATCCTTTCTTCAAATTTACTTTATGTGTTCAATAATATAGTAGTACATCTCAAAAAATATAATTAAAAAAAAATATTGTCAGTTTTTTTTTTCATGGTTTCTTTTATTATGATTTTAATTTATAATTAGTTTCTTTATCTCAGATTGCTATAAAACGCTCAAACCACTAAATATCATTACTTTGTATAGATATAATATTTTTATTGAAATATTAATAATATTATACATTGAATTATATGGAAACAATTGTACACCCATTATTGTAATACCATTATTTCAGAAAAAAAAATTTTAAGTTTTATGTTTATGTATACGAGTATATATATATATATATATATATATATATATATATATATATATATATATATATATATATTTTTTTTTTTTTTTTTTTTTAAGCTTAATAATTTTATTGAGCATGGTTATGAGCTTCACCCTGCCCTCTAGACCACAATCAGCCTCTGTTCCTCCATGTTGGAGGCAAAGTAAATGGTTGACTCCCCTCACCTATCAAACCAACTAGAAAAATAATTCCTTTGGTATACCATATATTCAGTGGCTCTCCAAGAAATAAGATGGAAAAACATAGAATTCAACAAGGTAAAGGAACACACTTCAATAACCATTGGCAATGAGAGAAATACTGAACAGGTTTCGCGGTTGAAAATTCTCTGGAACATTCACATATCAATTATGCAGTGATTCATGAAAGATCATGCACAATTAGGCTGTAATGAAAGTTCCGGAATATATCTCTGTTCAGTGTGAACACCCCCAATGAAGAAAAAAAAAAAAAAAAAACGGATGGTTTTTATGGTGATCTGGAAAGGACATGTAACAGATTTCCCAAGTATGACACAGAAATATTCCCGGGTGAATTTAATGCTAAGATTGGGAAAAAATAATCCTTTATTCTAACCATAGGAAGTTAAAGCAGGTATGATAGGTGTAGTGACAATGGTCTGAAATTAGCCAATTTTGTGGTAACCCAAAACATGAAGATTAAACCTCATAAGCATGGAGTAAAATAGAAAAATATCAGGTGACTCTTAGAAATCTTGCAGAGAATGAATTAGGAGCTAGGACGTATGGAAAAAGAAATGATGGAATGATGAAACATATGAAAATGTTCTTTGAGAACATTTACAGAGAAGTAAATAGGTCGGAAGAGGGGGGAGAGATTTTTCCGCCAAAGAGATAAGAAAAGTGAAACAGAAACTTCATATCAGGATATGAATCTCGGTAGAATTTTTTAAAGATATTTAATGTTGGATTTATAGTATTAAATATATTTAATGTTGGAAATTTGGAGGCAGATGAAATCCCGCCAGAGAAATAAGATATTGACGAAATAACATGTAACAGATTTCCCAAGTATGACACAGAAATAGTCCCGGGTGAATTTAATGCTAAGATTGGGAAAAATAATCCTTATTCTAACCATAAGAAGGCAACAGGCGTTGATGACCCTCGGGTTTCACGCCTCAAAACCTAAACCAACAACGAAATAATACCATGCCTCCACAAAAAACATGGAACAGATACAAACAAAATTATTTGAGTTGGGAGGGGAAGCTGTTACTGGGATGAATAGACTGATTCATGGCATCTAGATGTCTAAACAAATGCCCAAGGAATGGAGTACCTTGCAGCTCTACCCCACGAAAAAGGATGCAGACTAACAAGTACCTACTATAGAGGTCCAGCTCTCCTTATCGTCGCTTACAAAATAATATTGGTGGCGATCAACAAAAGAAGGCTCGTATAGGTTGAAAGACTGATTAGAGAGAACCAAACGGATTTTAGATTTGACATATTTACTATTGATCATATCTTATCTTTGAGAATAATGTTGGAGAAGGCATATGGATCCAACATCGATCTGCACTATTTGTTTGGTTAAGGAGGCTCAAGACAGAATAGATAGAGAAGAACTTCTATAAAATGGCCTATGTGGGTGATGTTATTACAAGCAGAACATTTAAAGAATTAAAGCTGGTGCTCAGATATATTGACATTCATTAAGATCGCAAGAATTCAGAAGTTTGGACATTTGGATAGAAAAAAAAAATGGCTGTTAATGAGTGATTAAGGGTAAATTATTTTTCTTGAAATTATAAAATCAGATATTTTAATAAATACCGTAGGAAATATATTATCTGTTTGTAACAAAATATGAAGGGGTTAAAAAAATAGTTAAAAAAGAATTAAATATAAATTCACTAAAAATACATAGGTCATAATATAAAGTGAATAATGATACGCATACAGCAAAATATTACAGTTTATTTGATTTTTTTAAACTTATCTGACCATCAGCAGCTATATTTTTGTCATGTCATCAAAACTCTGTTTCTTTTGTTTGATCATAGTTCATATATACTTGATTTGTAGATTTTTTTATTTATTAAATTAATTTGTTGTCTTTTTAAATTCAGATAATTACAATAATAGTGAGTCCATTAAATTTATTTTTAAATAAAACAAAAAATGATGAATTGTGTGATGATAACCCATGAGGTTTTTTTTTAAATATTGAGATATGTAATTAAATCACGCAACAAACTGTTTATAACAATATTCTAGATAATTTTCCACTGTTAATTATGAACGAACCATCAGGCTTTAAACTTAGTTTATAATATCCACTCATCATCAAATGTTGTCATACACTGACTGATTGTACTTAAAATCATGATTAATCACACTAAAATGTATATATATATATATATATATATATATATATATATATATATATATATACACATATATATACATACATACGCATAATATAAACAATATCAGTTTTGAGTATAAACAATTCTTTGAATTGAATTCGTTGAATTGAATAATAAATTATATATAATAACTAATTTTTAATTCGTTTTTTCGCCATATTCTGAAGAAAGCAAGAATTGCAGATTTCTCGAGAGGATAGGATCCTGTATTGTTGACAAAAGATATAGTAATTTTAGTACTTTGAGCTAAAAGAAGTCATTCATTCCATATGTACAAACTAAAACAAAATAATTTAACCAAAATAAGAAATAAAAAATATTTAAATAAAATAACTGAAATGAAATAAAATAATTATAATCTTGGCCACATTCATACCTCTGGGAACTCCAAATCGAACCTCTACATCAAGAAATGGATGCCGAGGCAAAATGTGAGTAGATCCCAGCGCCTCTCAGTCAGCCGCGTCACCAATCTAGCCAGTGGAGTATGAGTGAGGGCGCTAGAGCCACACACTCTCAGGCACGAGTGGAGAAGTTGGCCATTGCCAGCCCTCCAGTTGCATATTTATAAGAGATCTCTCGGCCACTGCCGCCTCAACCTACATGGAGGGTTGTAAGAATGGTTGGTACTACATATGGGTTGTGCCAGGGGATTAGGAAGAAGATTAAGTTTCTGGTGGAAGGTTGAGAATTTGGATGGGATGAGATCAAGAACATAAGGGATCTTCAGGTCATGATATAAGGTCTTGTTTGTAACATAATACATTTGTAGCATTGACTATTGTTCTAAGGACTTTGGGCTGAAAAGGGTTTGTTTGATGTTCGAAAATTTAGTTCCCCAAATATTTGACGAGAGAATATATGTCGGCGAAGAGATGTCTCTTGGGAACCGACATTTATACTGGTTGGCGAGACAGATGAAAACTTCGGGAAAAATCAAATATGTCTGGTTCTCTCGAGGAAGAGCCCGGTACAGGCGTGATGATGGCCAGCCGGTGATCATCATCAACAAGGCGGAGGACCTCGAGGCCTTCCGATAGCAGCTATTCTAATTGGTCTCCCGTAACGTCAAATTTGAAAATTCGTTCATATTACGCTTTCCTTGGTCACCTACTTTACTCTTAATTGTCTTCATTCATTTCTATCGTAAGCACTCGATATAATAATTTTGAAAAAAAAAAATTATTTGTTTATTTATATTTATTATTGTCTATTAATAATTAACCTTCTCATTTCATTAATTGTAATCGTTAGCTTAACATGTCATTTCCTTTTTTTTGTAATAAATTTTATATTGTTAGTTAAAATTACTGCAACTCTTCATATTTTAATCTCTTTCTTTAGAATTTTATCATTATCAGGTAGCTTTTACTCATATAATAGCATTTGTTCCTTCCTTTTCAAAATTCTTCCGATAAGCATGCTTTTTCTATCCCAGTGTGACTAATATTCTATTAACCTACCACGTTAACGCTCAATCCATTCCAGCTCATTTTGATGAATGCCTCGATTATTTTCTACACAACTTCCATCATTTCATTGCCGTTTCAGAACCCTAGCTCAAACCGACCATTCCTTCCTCCTCTGTATCAATACCTAATTATGCTCTCATTCGTCATGATCGGGTGGACTGAATAGGTGAGGGTGTTGGTCTATATGTTCATGAAAGCTTGAGGGCAAAAATACTTTTCGAACCTCCATCTTCCGATATACCTCACCCTGAATATTTATTTGTGGAAATTTCTTCAAATTTGTTTTCCTTTCTTTATATCATAATATATCGTCCCCCACAAGTCCGATTCGATCCTAGATTGGATTCCTCTCTTTTTACATATGTTCTTTAATATAATAATTCAATAATAACCGGTGACCTGAATACAAATCTACACCACTCACCACACTTGATTGTCAAGCACATGGCTTGACCTCTTCATAGTAGATACTCCTCAAAACTTGTTGTCCTCTTCCCAAAATCCAATATCTTTCCTATCACATCATGATCTCATAAAAATATCCTACAACGTCCCAACACCGAAATTCATTCCTAAACGAATCTCATGTCGCGACCTCGACTCATTGAACCCAGAAACATTAAATCATTTTCTAGATCTTGCCCGATCCCTGGAACCAATCTACTCCTATTCTTCTATCGATGAAAAAGTGAAGTGTTTATGCTCCAATCTCCTTTTATTTCTAAATCGTCACACACCTCTAAAGATATCAGGTTTCAGAATACCCTCTGCTTCCTGGATTAACCCCGAAATCAGAGAAATGATGAGAAGGGACGCAACTAGGAGACGCTTCCAACGTGCGCGAAACCCCGATGACTTTTCTTTGTTCAAAATCCTTAGAAACCTTACCCAACGTCTTTACGCCATGCTAAAGCACAGTTATTTCACTCTTCATTGTCGCAAGCCCCGGATCACAAATCTCGATGAAAAATCTCTTACACTGTTTCTCCTGACCAATTAAACTCTTACTTTGCCAATCCTATCCAAACTACCTTTTCTTACTGCATTCAAAAAATGTCTTGCGACCCCAAAAATTCGTTTTCACGAATATATACCCTGAAGATTTATTTACCTCCGTCCTTAAATCCATAACGACAGACCATGGTCCGAATCAAATTCCCGTAAAATTAATTAAACTTTACCTACCTATCATATTCCCAATTCTCTTGCATATATATTATTACTCTCTACATTATTCTATTTTTCCAACTGCGTTAAAAAAAAGCTATTGGGTTGTTTCACATGAAATGTCCGTTTTTATATTTTCTGAAATACATAAAGGATTTTGCAGGTCTCTGTTGTTTTCTTCCGAATGTTTACATATTTAAAGTAAACAGTTACTAATCCTCTACCTTTGTATTATAAACATTAGCTTCCCAATAAATTATCCACTTTTTAGTATACCTCCAAATATGAACATGGAAACACGCGATTTTCGAGTAATATTTTTGTACGAGTTTAAACTCGGCCATTCAGCAGCTGAGGCCGCTAGAAATATTTGCAAGGCGTTTGGGGAAGGGAGTGTTAATGAACGGACCATTCGCCGTTGGTTTGCTAAGTTTTCAGCAGGGGATACCGACTTGGAAAACTTGCCCCGAGGAAGACCTCCGTCCGTAATAGACAACGATGTTCTCAAACATAAAGCAGAAGGAAACCCCTACCAAACAGTTAAAGGACTTCCAGCACAACTAAATGCAAGTGCATCTACCGTTTCCAGATATTTAAAGTGTATTGGGAAAGTAAAAAGCTCGATACATGGGTACCCCATGATCTCACTGAGCGGCAGCAAGACCCCATGTGTCAAAACATACCGTGCTAAAATTGAAAGAACTGGGCTACGAAGTTCTTCCGCACCCATCATATTCTCCCGACTTGTCTCCAACAGATTACCACCTTCAGGAATTTAGCCAACTTCGTCAAAGGAAAACTTTTTGAAAATGATGATCAAGTGAAAAGTGCGTTTACAGATTTTGTTTCACTTCAAAGCTCAGAGTTTTTCAGTTCGGGGATAAAAAAAGTTGGTGACACGTTGGGAAATGTGTAGAAAAAGAAGGTAAATACTTCGAATAAAATTGTCTTGTTTTCATATCGTATTTTTAATAAAAATCCTTTACCTTGAAAATGGACATTTCATGTGACACAACCCAATCTAATCCGTCCACTTAGCAAAGTCTTAGTTCCCAGAAAAGTTTCTGATTTCCTACCGATTTCCATCCTCTCCAATCTCTCAAAGTCATTAGAAAGAATAGTTCATTCACAGCTTAACACCTCCCTTGAGCAAAAATCACTTATCCAACCCCTCCAATCTGGTTTACGAACTTCTCAACACAATCGGCCTTCTTGAAAATTACTCGACCAAAACCTTTCATGGACTAACCATGTATCCTATATCATTTGCAATTCAATCGCTACTCTTAAACTCTTTTCAAGATTGCGTGTTACACTGCCTTTCAAAGTTCGTCGGCTCCTTGTTTCTTCCCTCGTCTTCCCCCACTTTGACTAAGGCTGCCTAGTGTTCTGTGAGAAATATGTAACAACTTATATATTTTTAAAGAAATATGTAAAAAAAATAATACTTATAAGAATAGAAAAAAATTTAAATAAATTATGTTGCATAAATCCTGATTTTATTTTAAACTATTGCTGTACATGCACAATTACATGTATCCAAATATTATTTACGTAGTTGAAAATTAAGTGTTTCTTAACCAGTAGATATAACACAACTTCTTTATGGCACTTACATTGCTTTTGAACAATAGGGGTACTCAGTACGTTTGCTATAGCACATTTTTTGTGCTATAGCAAACGTAGTGAGTACCCCTAATGTATAATACTAATTTTTACTTAGAAATAAAGGTAGAAGGAAATAATTTGCTCTTGATTAACTTATTGAGGATTAAGTTAGAAAAACAATATGCCTAAGGGCCTGCTCCAGCTGGGGCTATTGTGAAAAATAATGATAACAGCTGTAGTGTTGTAGTATTTAAAATTGTTTAGTATTAATAAATTCATCTAGAAATGTGGAATATAAAATAAAGGCATAATAGACATGTAGAGAAACTACCCATTGGCAGCACTCCAAAATGTGTTCTAAATATGAAGTTTTCAAGGTCACTTTCTCTTCAAACCTCTTAGAGGATTATCAGGAATTTAAGAAGAAGCAAGGATTGAAACTAGTGTGTTAGAGTTGGGATGGAGTTAGTCATGGAAAGTTTGTGCAAAATCAGCAAAATATGGAACATTAAGGTCATTATTGATTAGTTTCGATTGAGTCATGTAGTTACTCAAAGCTCCAATAGTAGCTTGACTGTCAGTATGGATAGTTATAAGTCTGCCTCTCATCCCTCCAGAAATTAGAGTTTGAGATTAAATGCTTATTGCTGAAATAAACTGCCTGAAAGGCTAAATTATGTTTGCCTAGAGCAGTGGTTCCCAACTAGTGGTCCATGAATCCCTGAGGGTCCGCAAGCAATGACTAGAGGTTCCAATGGGCCATTGGGAAATTATTTTATATTACCCTAACACAAAATTGTGAATTTATAGCATTTTGAAAATAATGAGCTTATGGACAGATTTATCTTCGCATAGGATATTGAACAATAATTGTTACCTTTGATTATTTAAATACACAACTATCTTGCATTAGTTTTAAATGTCATTAAGTAATCAGTGATTTCACTGATTGAACTAAATCCTTAAAGCCTGTTTATTTTTCTACACTTTTTTCCAACTTAGTCTTTTCAGAAATACAGAGTTTCGGTAGCAATGGTATTTCTCATAAAATGTACGTGTAATGTACTTCGTAGCCTTTAGGGTTGCTGTATAACTGAATACTGGTGCTACACCTTTCTGTTTTTAACTTCTTCATTTCAACACCTAAAGCGTGTAGTACGTATTGTAATGTTTTGAGGATACTGAGGGGAGTTTATAATTAAATAATTTTAATATTAAACAATTAAAGATAATGAACCTTTGTCGGCAAAACATCAAAAGGCGTTTACCTCCATAGGGCCCCCCAGCAATATGTACCTCGGGAAAACATCCTAGACACTAGGACAAAGGACCCCCGGTATGGGGCACTTCCCAGATCAGCCCCGCCCGAGGTGACGATGATGAGGAGAAGATTCGAAAAGGGGAGTCATGTGCTATCCTCAAGAAGATGTGAGTCGGGTTCCATCTAGAAGAACAGTCTGGGGGTCAGAGAGAGAGATCAGCTGGAGATCTAAGAGCCTAGAAGGGGTGACAAAGATTGATTCCACCTTCGCCAGCCGACGAAGTATTTAAAGGTATTTCTCTGTTATGTAATATTGTATGGCAAAGGTAGTAGTGAAAATGTCCCTCAGTATTCTCAATCAGAGTTCAAGGCAATGTGTTAATATAATGGATATGTGTAAATTAATAATTATAGTAATGTATTAATTGAATCTTGTTTACTTTAATCTTATCCTGCATGCCACCTATTGGATTGGTAAACACGAGACCTTTGGAAGGGAGATCTAATGGTATCATTAAATATAGTTTATGTATTGATTAAATACATCAATTGGTCTAGTTTTTGGAGAAACTGCTGCCTTAGAAAAGCAGCCGGTCAAAAACATAGCAGTATATATAAACATAAACATACACGACTTTTAGGATTTAGGGGGCCTTGGCATGAAGTGGAGGGATGAAGGGGTATTTGAAGAATTTTGTTTGGGAACCACTGGGCTAGAGGAATGGAAATTCTCTCCCTGGATTTATCCATTTTCCATATTCCCGCCCCTTCAGAGATCTGTCTGTGTAACAATTAACTGATGGTTGATTGATTGAATAGGTCTGGGTGAGCCAATCCTAGCTATCCCTACACAGTAAAGTGAGTCCATATATTTCTTGACCTGAAGTTTAGAGTGTACGCCAAGCACTGAATCTTTGCCAGTCACCATTAACCAGTTACCATTACCCTGGTAACCATGGGAGTTTGACTTTGTTCCAAACTTGAGGCTGGGCTAAGTGCTTGATTATAATGTATTTACTGAATTAAACATTTCTAAAAAAAATGATAAATATATTGATCAATAAACTAATGCTGTATGTTAAAAATATGTAAAGGTATTCATACTACATTCATTATTAAACTTGATCCACTTGCTTCAATTTATTAAGTACAACAATGACAAATAAAAAATATTTCTAAATGATCACATTTAAAGACAATAATAATTAATGGTTAAAACTATTTATAAAATATACAAGATGTATTTACATCAGAAAAGAATTTTCTTTAAATAACAAAATATACAACTTACAGACTGTTTATACATATCAAATTAAATTAATATAAATACATTAATCATGTAGATTACAAAAAATAAAAATAATTTAGTGAAAATTTGTACTTATAACACATCAATATTACAGATAGCTTAAAGAAGATAGGGGAACTGTTCTATGCTTGATTCAAGACTGGATGGAGGTGTAGCCAACTGAGGTAAGCTTAAATCTAAGTATTCCTGTAAAAAGAAAATTGTGTGTATCTTTCTTCTGATGCTCATACTATTCATATATTATATGAAAATAATAGAGGCTTAATTTTTACCTCATTTGCTGTTTCCATAAGTATTCTATCTAAGCTTTCAACTAGTTTTGAAAATGATGGTCGTTCTTTAGGTTGATAACACCAGCATTGCCGCATCATCATGTATCTAAAATGATAGACAAATAAAAAGATCTAATAATTTGTTTACATCAATATGTGTAGTTATAATCTGATATATCTATAGTTACGTCTGAAAAGTGCTTAAAAAATAATAAATATCTACATATAAATATTATCTTATTAATCTAAAGCATAAATGGCATGTCATGCACTCTGAATTAAAACTAAATATTCATTCCAGAAAGTGAAACATTTCCTTTAGTTTATGGAATTATTCATTCCTTTATCTGCTTGGCTCCCTTTGCTTGGATTGAGATTATCTTTAAAAATTCATTAAATCAACATAACTGATCACTTTTACTTTATTTATCTCCGTTATAGAAATGTATTTTAATTGTGATAATTTTTGAGTCTGAGCTTTCAAAAGAAACACATTATCTCCTTATTTCAAATAAAAAAACAAAACAACAAAGACAAAGTTTCAAAATGGTGAGCAAGTCTTTTTGTGTGTATGTAATAAGTCTAGCTTTGGAACAAAAAGTACCATTCTTTGTAATATGAATGGAAAGCAATATTAAATTATAAAGCCTCAGTATTCCCTAATAGTGCAAGTCAGTTATAATATCTAGGTCTCATTCATCAAAAAATTAAGATTTTAGGCCATATCTATTTAATATTTCTAAATATAATCAGTTATTTAAGATTTAATAGTTACTTTCGTTTTCTGCTGCATGCCACTATATAGATATAGTGAATGAATTAGGAACATGACATCTTTATAACGTAATTCTTTTAGCTTACAATTTAGTTTTATTCAGGTTTTTTCAATCATTTAAAATAAAGAATAGATTTATCATAGATTAGTTCCTTTTAGGAACCAATAGAAATAATACAGTAATAATAAACCAATCTTAAATAATACAGTCGAGATATCAAAAATGCATGCAGTTTCCAGAACTACCACTTGACCTAGAAAGAAGTAAGCCAGAAATATTGTATAACAAATAGAGATTTGTACAGTTTCTTGGCTGACAGCCATGTAAGAAGGTGATTAGGTCAAGATCATACTCAACCACAAGGTCCTTTTGGGTACCTAATTTATAGAGGCTGAGTGAATCCCAGAAGGGAGTACCATCCCAGAATCACGCCAAAACTGAAATAACAGAATAAAGATTTATCCTGCCACAAATTGGTTCCACCAGGAGATAAGTAGTTCTCACTCCATTTATTATAGCTATATAACTGATATCGCAGTATGTTTTTTAAACAAAATTAACTGAAAATAAGTTCCACTTTATAATACCAATTTTATGTATTTTCTCTTTTAAGAGCTCTAAATGTTTTGATTATAAACTCATTATATAAATGTGTTATTAAATTAAATACAAGCAGGTTTTATCCTTATATCTTGCAAGGCAAATTGCAAAATTTTCTTTAATCCTTCCTCAGAAGTACTTTTAATTTTTATTATGTGGAGGGAGGAATGCTTTATTCATTGGCAATGCTGTCTGCAATACATCGGGTTGCTTACATAACATAGCATACTCATCTGTGCCTATTGGACGTATTACTCATACATTTTCCATTTTCTTTCCTAATCTCTAATATGTATATGTATAATATATAATATATATATATATATATATATATATAATATATAATATATATATATATATATATAAACGAGAGGTAAGAGTTAAATTTGAATTTACATACTGAAAACTCTGTACTTTAATGGTATAGTACAATTAGTATGTTAATGATCAATAACAATTTTTTTTTTTTATTCCATGGAATGTACTTTATTGCCTTATGTAGGCTTATTGTGTGCCTGCATGATCTGAAATACAGTCATAACTGGTATAACTGTATCTTAGCTATTTCTTTACAACTACACATCACATGACATGCAATTTCATTTTCCAAATTACAGAATATAGGGGAGCCTGTGGCTGAGTGGCTAGCGCGCTAGTCTCTCATGCTTAAGGTTGTGAGTTCAAATCTCAGTCCCAGCGGGGCTTTTATAAGGGTATAATTAAATGGGGATTCACTCACAGCATCTCCCCCGGGTATGTGAGACCCGTCGACCAAATAATGGCCACTCACAAAAATAGGCGTAAGGAGTGATGACCATACCCTGTAGAATCTCATCGAGAATCGTGAGTATATTCTCCCAGGAGATTACACCACGCGACCAAGGGCCTACACGACCTGTTACTGAAATTACAGAATATACAGATTGGTGAACCTACTAACCCTGAGGTGCTAGCTAAGTTGACAGTGTACTGTGAATCTAAAACAATCCATCTAGAATATATTTGTTTATTTTTAAAGTGGCCTTATTCGTTTATACTTAAATTGAGATATTTTTTGTTGGATTTAATTTTTTTAAACTGCATTAATTAAAAGCACTGACTATTCAACTATTGCCCTCAAACTTAAGTCAATTTGCTTAATACTAATTAATTAATTACCTTCATCACTGCCTTCGGACATTCATTATCAATAATAAATATCTTAATGAATTGTAATGGAGTTAGGTAACATCCAAATTTGACAGCTCAATTCTCTCTTTTCTCAGCTATTTCCACTTCTTTGATGTTTTAAATTGATATTAATTCAACATTAATATTTATATAGAATCAAAACCGATTTGACTATTTGTGGAAAAAATCCAGTCTAACCCTGTATAAAAAACTTTATAAGTTTAAACCCTTTAACCCTTTTGAATTATTTAATCATATAAACGTTTTGGCTACAGGAGCTCTCATTTCTGATGACTTTTATAGATTTTTTAGTCATTTTTGAATAGCAGGTTTCAGTATATTTCGTCTAGCCTACCCAATTCCAATGATCAATTCATTTGAAAAATTTCAAGGTGGCTTTTCCTCAGACCTCCCTTCACACCCATCAGTAGAACCATCCCTATACGCCGACGACACAGGTATTTATACATCTTCATATAGGATCGACACAATAATCAATAGGTTACAGGCTCTCCTCAAAAAACTTATCCGCTACTTTTTAAAATGGAAAATTACAATTAATGTCCAGAAAACTAAAGCAATAATTTTCACAAAAAGGAGGCCGTCCCTCACAAAAAACATTGTTAAGAACGGCAATATAATCTCTTGGGCCCAGTCTATAAATTACTAAGGATTAGAAATGGACAAATCATTAACTTTCACAAACCACATACATAATAAATGCAATAGAGCCAAAAATATTATCAACAAAATGACCCCATACTTCAATAGGTACTCAAAACTATAAAAAAAAAAAAAAAACTGATTCTCAACAAAACGGCCATTCGTCCTATTCTGACCTACGCTGCCCCAGTCTGGAGTTACAAATGTCATTCCAATTATCGGAAATTGGAGGTGGTGCAGAACACATGCATGCGCATCGTTAATAACTATCCTCGTTACATGCGAATCACAATCATGTTATCGGATTTAAAACTCCCGTCGATAAAAAAACTATACGTACTCACTGGCACAACTTTTCTTTTCTCTTATTCCTACTAGTGACAACCCAATAGTTCAAAAAATAGGCGATGACGACAAGAAAACCCTAAAATGTTGCGTACATAAACGTACAAAAGATGTACTCCTAGACTAATTTTAAAATGTGAAAAAGAAATAATATATTAGCATATAACAAAAATATGTATTTGTATTGTTTTGTTTCTACTTAGTTATTTTTATTTTATTTTTTTTTACTATAATATGTTTTGTTTTACTTTAATTGTTTTGTTTTTTTAACTGTAATTATTTTGTTTTTACTTAAATTCTTTTTTTCATTTTTTTTTGTGTAGGTTTTTGTTTTCAGATTTTTCCTACTGTTCAAAAGTAACATAGGCTACAATTACCACTAACCCCTACTGTAAATATAACGTAACAGTAACATGTAATTGGTGCGATTACCACAACATGTATAAAGTTTGAGGCATGTGGCTATTTGTAAAAACAAATATTGACAAATAAAAATCTTAAAAAAAAATAAATAAAAAAAAAAGGTGGCTTTTCACTAAGCTTTCACGGTTGATTACCTGGTTAACATTGCTAAACCCCATGGGCATAGGTAGAGGGAAACAAGGAGGGCTATGCTGCCCCCAAAGATTCATAGGAATAAATAAGTATAAAATAAGGTATGAGGATAAAAGTTGTGGGATAGAGACTTTTTTTTTACTTCCAAGCACTTAGTTAATGTTTAAATTAAAATGTATAAAGAAAATTACTTATATTTTCAACTTAGTTGGTTCCCATAATGCCTTCCCCCAAGATAGTGTTTTTATTTGTTATATGTAAAAATGATACTGAGCTCATAATAAATATCATGAAGAAAATGAAAAATAAAACAAAACAAACTTTTATTGTTTTAATCAGATTAATAAATTGGTTCTCAATACTTCCACCAATATATTTGATAAGAATTTTATTGCAGGTTTATGTTTCAGGGCTCTTTCCATATCTTCAGGACTCACTGTCAAAACACAATAAAGTTTCTTTTATTTATCCTCTTAGTATCTATTATTAAATTTTTGTCAAATTAAAATAAAACTGTCATTGAAAATATTCAATACATAAAATTCAACATTTTTTGACCACTAATCATTTGGTCTTTAATGGGTCACAAGATATTTAGTACAATTTAAATTTATGGATGGTAGCATGAATAAAAACTATTTTATTCTTTGAGCAGAAAAGGAGTTATTTTGTTAAATTATATTTCATTCAAAGTTTTTTTACAAAATTAGTATATAAACAGTTCCCTTATCCTTACATTTCCAATGAACAACATGGTGGCTTTTCCATCCTGTGCCCTGTTCGTAATAAATGGAATAATTTTTCCATACTCGGAACTGAAGGGTATGGTGTTCCTCCCAATGTCATTATTTCCCATAGTAAGACACCATAAGACCATCTAAAAGTAAGTAGATTTATTAATAACAAATAAAATTATAATGAATTTATCTCTTAAGTATAATACAAAGACTTAGAAGGATAGTGCTTTATTTCAATAGGTTAGTCAAAGATATTAATTAATCAATAATACATATTAATATTACTTTGCTCAAAAGTAAATATTTGAAGAAAAACAGAAATGTTAAAAATACACAAAAAAATGTAAGGGATTTTATGAGAAGTAATACTTACACATCACTTTGTGTAGTATAAACTCTGTGAAATAGAGCCTCTGGAGCCATCCATTTTACTGGAAGCCTTCCATCTGTTTTTTTCCTGTAATAATCATTGCTATGGACATCTCGAGCTAATCCAAAATCAGCTATTTTAAGAACATAGTTGTCACTAACAAGAACATTTCTGGCCGCTAGATCTCTATGGACACACTGTAACAAAGGTTTTAATGCATTGGCCTGTGTACAGATAACATTATTGTCAAATATATATGTGTTATTTTGTGAAAAGGATTTGTCTGCTGAGTTAAGAAAGTACAAAATCAAGATACTTAATGTCCCATTTGCCTGCTTGAAAATTAGACTTAAATACAATTGAATACTTATGGTACCGAATTTAAGAACAAATTGCAGGACAGAGTATACTTTAACTAACTCTATTTGAATTTCTGGAGTATTTGCCATTATTTAATTATTGTATATAAAAAATATGTACTTACTCTCCTTAAAGATAGATACTGCATTCCTCTAGCAACTTGATAAGCAAAAGACACTAAGTCTTTTTGTGTTAGGACATTTCTATTATCCTGTATATCTTCACCAATTGCAGGCTCATAACCAGATGAAGGTCTGTGCTGTCTTAAGAAATCTCTTAGGTTTCCATGAGGGGCGAATTCAACCAAAACATACAAAGGTCCACCTTGTGTACAACACCCTAACATATTTATAATGTTAATATGCTTTCCCACCATTTTAATTATCTCCATCTCAGAAACTAAATCCGTCATTTCTGCATCTGTATGACCTTCTGTAATGTCAAATAAAACAATATGAATCAGAAGTTATTTACTGTTTAATCATAGTAATAAATTTGACATTTAAAATTTCAGATTGATCAAAAAGAAAGTAAAATAACCTTTTAACATTTTAACAGCTACTATAGATGTAATGCCTGGCTGAATGACACCGACGGCTTCGCCTTTAACAACACGACCGAAAGCTCCTTCCCCTAAAGTTTCACCCAGAACTAAATTTTCTCTTGGAAACTCCCAGTCTGAATCTAAAGGTAACTCATATTCTAAATCAGGTTCAATGCTATCACCTTTTGATAATGTCCTATGCTTTTCAATTTTCACTAAAGGCATCAGCTGTAATAAAATTGGATTAGTTAGTTAAAATTAAATTAAGTTCTTGCCTAATAGCCCAGCAACTTTTTCAGTAAAAAAAAAAATTTTTTTATGGCAAAACCTGTTTTATAAAAATAATTTTATTTAAAAAAAAAGTTTTAAAAAAAATATTCATATATCAGTAACTTACTAATGGATCTTGTTCATTTTTGGGGCATTGTTTATCAATTATAACTTTTTTCCTCCACTGTGATCTCTCAGCCTCTATAGCATTCAATTTTTTCAATTTGTCCCTGAATAAAATAAGTTACATCAATATTGTAATTCATCATTAATATATTTTGCATTATCTTTTTATTGCAAATGTTAAATTTAACCATTTGTATTAATGAATCAATCTTACATATGTGAAATTTCAAGCAAAAGATAAAATATCTACTTAATTTGTCAACAGAAACACATGCACTCAAATTTAGATACACTCAAAACCTCCAATGATTCTCATGAACCTGAAGACATTTTGTTGGAAAGAATAATAAATTTTAGAAGCCTGAGGAATGTATAGGAGGAATATATTGCATGTATTCATGCCTTAATTTGCTCAGCTATCACAACTATGTTTCCCTATATAAAATAGCACTATTGAACTAGCAAAAGAAGAAAATAATTTCAAAATTTAATGGTCATTAGGGTAATGGGTTATGATGAACCCAAAATTTTAGATACATGAGAAATAAAGAATACTCAAAGATATCTTTAGGTTTTTACATAATACTCATTTAATCTTTATCCTGAACTTCTACCAATATTAAAAAGGAAAAAAAAAACTTCCATTCAAAGAAGAAATGTAATATTTATCATAATAAATTGCTGTTAATAATGTGGTTTCTCTTAAATTTTTACATTATATAATAAAAAAAACTATCCATTCAGTGAAAACAAATAAGCCAATTTTAGTTCAGACTGGATCCTCTGCTTTTCAAGGGTTGTAAATATTTAACATCATGAGATGCTGACTCTATGTAAAGTAGTTTTCCACATTTCATTACAATGGTTTAAAATAATACCACTAAGATGATGCCTGTCAGTTGTCAGTTATGTTCTATGAAGTTATCTTCTGCCTAAAGAGGAAACTGTGAGGTGAATGGCGTGAATGTTTCTCTAATTCTGTCTTTTAACTCTCATAGAGATATTTAAAAACAAGAAGGGAAAAATTCCCAAATATTTAGATCTGACAAGTCTGCACACAACCCAAAATCCACCACCTTAAAGTTCTTTGTTTTTGAGACTGTGTGCTTCAAAATTTTCAGTTGAAGCAGGAATTGTTTTTACATCTGGACGAAGGACACTGACAAGGAATGTTGGTAAAATGCTCTTTGCATAGCGAACACTGACCAGATCATCATAAAAATAATAGTAAACAAGAATGAGTGAACACACAAAACAAGGTCTGGGGAGGCGAGGTGAAGAGCCTCCCTATCTTTACCACTACCTGGACAATCACCCTTCAAATCTTTCTTTCAAAACTTTTCCAGCTTCAGAATATCTTCCAGCCGTTAGTTATACTTTGAGAATGTTAAGGTGAAATTTTAGTATTTTTTTTTGTATGTTATAAAACAAATGTAGCATAACTAGGTTGTAAAAAATGTTATAAATTTAACTTTTCAAAATTGATTCTGTTTTTTAATTCACAAATTATACATTTTTCATTCAAATTTGAAACTATTTATGTGGTATATTCTATGATAGCACTCCCATATAATCTTTGTAAATTGTATTTTAGCTTAACCTTCATAAATAATAAAATATTAGAGCACGCTAAGTAATAAATTTCATGCTGTGAATCAATTAACAGACGGTAAAGTTGATTTTTATAATTTAAAATTTTAATACCCTTTTTGAACTTATAGTTTAATGTTTTACCTATAAAAAACAAATAACTGTGAATTAAATTCATTTATGCAAGCAATAACGTTAAATATGTTAAGTGAAAAGGTAACTGAGATTACTAACCTTTTAAGTCTCTGAAAAACCCACATCATAACAAAAGTTCCAAGAAAAAAGGTACCACATAGTATACCAAATAGTATAAAAATATTCTCAAAGCGTGATGAAGTTTCAAACTCTAGAAATTACAGATATACAGATTATAAACAGTTATTTGAAAATCACACATTTATATATATGCACACAGAAAAAGTAAGATATTAATGTTCTACCATTAATCAAAACTAAATATATAATGATTATGTAACTCACTATCCACTACTTTCAGATATGCACTGGAAGAAGTGTAACCCAGCTTATTTCCTGCAAGACATGTGTACCATGCTTCATCTTCGTGGGTAACATTGTGTATTACAAGTTTTTCTGGATCACTATTATCATCTCCTTTCTGTAATATACAATAATTCTAACACATCTAGATTATATCTAAATAAAAATTCATATCCATAATCGTGAGAATCAATAAAAGGTATTATTAAGCTTGTAAAATTAATGTTCTAGGGTGCTGATTATTAATATGATACCTTATATTTAGTTTAAACTTAGTATTAGTGTTTTGTTCTGAAACATTCAAAAGTTCCTCCTGTGTATTGTAAGGTCTGTAAAGTTACTCTTTACACTAAAGAAAATCTATTGCTATTGCATCTTTAGAAAGTTGTAATAATTTGATAGATATTATTGAATCAATTTTATGCATGTCAGAAAGGAAATTAAGGAATACCTCATTAAAATAAATTTAAATTTAAAGTATAAAATGGAAAAAATATTAAAAACAATACAAATATTTAAAATGATTGAACAAAAGAAAATTGAAGGTAAAATTAATTATAGGCTAGTTGAGAAAGATCACTATTAGTTCATTAGAAGAAATAATCAGGAGTCAGGCTTACATTTTTCGATTTTGCTATTTTGGCCCAAAAATATGAGCCATCATCAGGGACAAGAAACAATGAGAAACAAAAAAGAGATATAGATACTTTTTTTCCATAGGTATATATATGAGTGAATGACATAATTAAAAGTTGTAAACCTGATGATAAAAAAAAAAAAAAAAAAAAAAATGAAATTACAAATATTAATATGTTATGAAAATAGAACAATAAAACTAACAATGAAATTATAACTTAACTGAGGGGGAGAAGAGAAAAAATTGATTTGCGTGGTGTGAGGGTTATATTACATTGCCATATTGTATTAATATTTTTAGTCTTCAACTTTTTGTTTAATTTATTTTACCACTTATACTCATGTCATTCACTCATATATATTCATTGCTTGGTCTTTTCTTCTGGTGTGATGTCCTGTCCAACTGTATTCTCTCTTATTTCTTTCTTCATATTTTTTGTTTTGCCAACATTTATTTTAATGTTGATATGAATGCTTTTCATGCTTGAGTGCTTCCAGGAGGTTATGAAGAGAAAACATAAGATTCCTCCCATTATTGTCTAAAACAATTAAGTCATCTGCATATACAAGCATGGTGTAGTAGGCAGACATCAAATGCCTGTTTCCTAGGCAGTAGGGTCTCATTCTTGACTTAGCCTTCCTAAGAATCCCATCTAAGACCAATATGAACAGCAACAGGATTAGACTGCAACCTTGTCTAATGCCCTATGACATCTTAAGTTCTTATAAAACATGATTGCACATTTTAATGATTCCTCTCTGATTTATATTAAGCCTTGAGGTAGCTAGCCCTTTTTGAACTTCTCTTACCTTTTGGTCTCTCATAATGTCTTCCTTTCTTATCCAATCAAATGCTTAGGTTAAATCAACATGCACATAAGAACACATTTATTCTTTTCCATTCTTTGCTATTACAAAGATCTGTCACATAGTGAATATCAGACCCAGGGTGCTTCTATTTTACGTGAACAGTGACACAGTTGTTCTTCAAGGAATGACTCAATTTTCTTCTAAGCTTTTTATTGAGGATTATAGAATAGACCTTACTTGGTATGTTCAGAAGCGATATACCTCAGCAGTTTTTGTAATTTCTTTGGTCACTACCCTTATGTATAGGAAGAATAATAAACACTTCCCTGTCTTAACGTATCTTCTTTTCTTTCCATATCAGATTAAGCTGGTACTGAAATGTTTCTTCATATTTTCATTTCATTTTCATGTATTTAATAATTTCCAGTGTTATTTTGTCTATACTAGTTGTTTACCTTAGTTTTAGGGTTTCTATTGTATTGGCTATTTTTTTTTTCTTATGTAATCTTCTTCTAAGAACTTCACTTTCCCTTGAATTTTATCAGAATTTCCTGTCAATGTTTCCCTGCAGTCTAATAAGTCTATAAATACTCCACCCATCTTTCTGTGATTTCTGTTAGGACTTCCCCATCTTTATTCCTGATATGTTAAAGTATTGGGTTGGCAAATAAGTCCTTTCGGTTTTTCAGGGTGAAATAAAACTCAATGTATTATAGACATCAAATTTATTTTAATCAACAATATATTGAACATTATTTAATATGACTTTTTCCTATCTTTCCACTAACTGTATAATGCCATGTTTATTGAATGTTTGGGGTATATTGCTAAAAAACTGATCCAAGTGGTTTTTTTACGTCCTCTCCTTTTTGGAATTTCTTTCCATTCGTGGAGTCCTGCAGAGGCCATAATAAGTAATGGTAGTCACTTGGAGCTAGGTCTGGTGAATAGAGAGGATGGGACAAAAGGTCCTATCCAAGGCTCAATAATTTATTGCGAGAGACCAAAATGGTGTGGCGTCTAGCGTTGTCTTGGTGGAACACAACACCCTTCCGATTTGCCAGTTCTGGGCGATTATTTTTAATTTATTGATCCATTTTTTTTTTTTTTTTTTAATGGTGAGCAGTATAGAGTTGTATAAATTGCTTGTCCTGATGGCAATAGCTCATAGAAAATAACGGCCTTGAAATCCTAGAATCTGAAAAGCATTATCTTATTAGGATGCAATCATTTGACATTCTTCTAAGAGCCTTACCACTAGGTCTTAAAGATTTTTCAAGGACTACATTGTCCTAAAATATCCATTTTTTATTTCCTGCTACCATTTTTTTTTTTCCGTTTAGTGAATCACAAACAGGATTGCGTGTTGCCATGTTAACTTTGGTTAGAGAGTGAGGGACCAAAATATTAAGTCTGGAAAAATAGCCAAGCTTGTGCAAATGGTTTTCTACAATTGTATGCGACACATTAAGGGCCATAGCAATTTCTCGCACTGATTGGATGGGATATTGATCAACAATGGCCTTAGCATCGCTCATTTAAATTTCATGTGTGCAAGCAGACCATTAAGCATCATTAAGGTGGGTTTGGTTAATGCCTCATCCCCGTAAACACTGCCAATTTTTCTATGAGCTTCTGCAGCATGCTTATTTTTTTTTTAAATAATACAAAAAAATATGCTGATAATGAATGATATTTTCTTTCATATTCACAGTGCAATAGCAAACAAATTACTAAGCTAGTTTCAACAGGAGTTAAGAGGTATAGTTGTTGACATATTACAATCAGGATAAGTAATCCATCTAAAGGATTAATTCATCAGATAACAAGTGTATCATGGTGACAAAAATAAACAGAAAACCCGAAAGGACTTATTTGCCAACCCCAAACTTGCAGTTTCTCATTCTTATTCTCTTTTTGCATATTCTTTAGTATTCTGTAAAACAGTTTCTGGTTATCTTTAAACTTTACCTCCTGTTTTTCCCTATCGATCTCAAGTTTTTTGCTTCTGTTGTCAGATAATTTCCTTCTCTACTCTTAAAAATCTGGGTAATGAGTCATGGACTTTTTTAGAAGATACTGCTTCCAAAGAACTTTTTTTCTGTTAAATTTCAGTTTTTATTTCTTTGTTACACCATACAGTTCTTTTGTTTCTTTGGCCTGAACTCGTGAACTGGACACCCTAAGTTAGACTTATTATCTCTATTGGAATCAGAAAGTATCATTTTAAAACTACATATGTATAAAAAAAAAAACATTTTCCAATCTATTGGGTCATTACTTAATTATTAATGTATATTTAACATTCGAATTCCAATTACGCAATCCATAATTAACTGATTACCCAATTAAACAAACTGATTATGGGGAAAGGATAACAGTCAGGGTGCAACTGAATGCTTAACACATAAACAACTTATCTACTCACTACCACTCCTTTATATTTTTCAACTGAAATAAAATATAATTTGTCCAACTGTTAATAAAATAGACACTACTTCATAAGATATTTCTAAATCTGTTTGTATTTTAATAATTTTTTATACTTTATTAAACACTGCATCATTCTTGATTTTATCAATATTGATTGTTATTTTCCTAAGTGGAGCTTTGTTTTCTTATTTCATTCCAAAAATTAGAGATCTAATGTATACATGCATGCATTTATACAAATGTAAGTGCTCCCCAATTTTGAGTTCTATGCAAGTGTTAAAATTATAAATATTATTTGTGATTTTTTCTAGTAAGAAGATTAATAAAATTACTTGAAATTGATACTCGTGCTCATGCAGTAATTAATGAATAGTTTCAGCATGCATAAATATTTTATTGATAGGATGTAAAATCATTAACTCATATTAAGCATTTCCAACGACTTATATTTGTAACATTGACATTCAAAGCTGAATTAATACCTTCACCAAGCTAAGTGTAAGATTTGGTTTTGAGATTTGACCCTTGAACCAGCTAAGATGAGGATGAAGATCTGACAATATCTTGCAATCGAAAGAAGCAGTTGAACCAACAACCAATGTGATATTCTGGGGCACTTTTGTCAAAATAGGACGGTGGTACATGCGTTCTATAACGATAACAGCAACATTAAAGTATATCATTACATACTAATTATTACATCAGTTCACTTCAGTCACATTTAAATTTAAATTACATTTCTTTTATTCATGGCAAACATTGTAAAAGACGCCATTTAAGATGTATATTTTATCTAAGACAGTCATTTCGGACATAAATAACTGTTTACCTTATTCTAGAACATTTCTCGGCCAAAGAAACATTGAATGTGTTTTAGCAAATATTTTTCTTCTTAGTATGAAATTTGTTCAAGTTTTTAATTTAATGTACTTCATGGCTGGTGAAAGTATATCTATATGGTTTGAAGTAATATAATTATTACCATTCCAATGATTAATAAAACAAATGTAAAACTTACAAATGAACAGCTTTTTCTTTAAGAGAAACTATTGTACTAATAGAAGTATTTTGCAAACACGAATTCGCAAATATATATATATTTAATATTAAAACCAAAACCAACTAATTAAATGGCATTAAGAATTCATGACATTTTTATGTTGGTAATAGCATTAATTTATATAAACTATTATAAAGGATGAGATGCTTCGGGTGGCAGTTAATAAATTATTACAAAAACAGTGAAAAACTATTTATTTTAGTTACTCTAGAACCAAATTGATAAAAAACTATTTAATCTTCATTACAATAACACAGTCAACTATTTATCATTCGATAAAATGATAATTATTTTATAATACATATCTGTAACCATTTCTTAATATATTTTGTAGTTGTGTCATGGAGGCCCTTGGCCACACAATATGGTTTTTAACAATTTGACACTGCGATACTCGATGACATGACAATTATAGGGTAGGGTCATCACTCCCTAAGCCTATTTTTATTAGTGGCCACTAGTTGGCTGACTGGTTCACATACCTTGGGAGAAGCTGTGAGTGAATTCTCTTATAATTATGTACTTGAAAAAGTCCCCCCAGAAATGGAATTCAAACTCACAACCTTTGGCATGGTAAACTAGCACGCAAACCTCACAGCCACGGGCTCCCCATTTCTTAATAATAATAGTAAATACGGAAATGAATGATGAAACCAATATTATTTATATGAGGTGATTATAAGAAAATTCATTTAGTTTAAAGGAAAAAAAACTTGGTAGAGAAAACCTTGAATGGCCTCCCAAACACAGCTAACTGGACAAAAATACGTATCAAGACTGACAAAAGTCACAATTTTTAAGATAGATAAATACATTAGAAAATCATTTGATGTGAATGGAGAATATAATCAAATAGTTTATTAATATAGAAGGAAAAAAGAGTCAGAAAGAACTGGAAGGTCTCAAAAACATCACAGGTGAGATAGCGAGACTTCTTATGAATGATCTGCACAAATTGTTTTTTTATGACTTTTTTTGTTTGATTTTTACATTTTTTTCTGTGTAGATTAGAGGTTTCATTAAAGTTGCCGAACTTCTTAAGAAAATAGAAACAGGTTGCAAATCACTCAAGGAAGCAATTTACAATTAAACTTAAGTAAATTGAGGCCAAGTATTGCAATTTTCCTATCAAATCATCATTATTTTTGGATCTTTTTAATTTATGTGCATAACTTACCTTGTTTGTTCTGAAATTAAACAAATGAGGTGAATTCTAACTAATTATTTTGAACTTGACAGTTGAAAACAAGGATATAAGTGCAATGTGATATAGAATGGATGAATAGTCCTCTGGTTTAGTGACTGAAGTGACTGATGTAGATTTTTTATTTAATACCTGAATAAGAGTGCCATTGATTGGAGTATTATCAGCTCCATAAACTAAGCTAGCAGATTTTTGCCATTCAATGTACGGTTCTAAATCTGACAATAGTGGACAACTGAGAACAGCAGTTGAATTAACACGAACTGTCAAGTTACTTGGAAATCCTTCCTTGATGTATGGTCTGTGAGGATATCTCTCTGTTTCAGAAAGGAATAAAATATTGAAAATTTGGAATGAATCCTATTTAAAGCTGTATATGAATGAAATTTTAAAATAAGTTTGTATAACACAAATAAATAAGAAAACTGAAATATATATTGTAAAAAAAGTTGAGAAATAAATGAAAACACTATTAAAAAAAAAAAAAAAAAATGCATAGAATGAACTCTTTATATATGTTTGAATCTGTAGCCCATCATTTATTTTCCTCATAAATCCTATATGAGGATATCGATAATATAAATCCTATATCATGTGGTATGCATATGCTATTTATAAGAGCACATATATCATTTTTTTATTTTAATCTCAAAATTTGAACTCAAAAGAAAGTATAAATAATTGAAATAAATGGTAAATTATAAGGAGGAATCAAATTAGGCCAATACTTCTTATTTGATTCTTAAAAAAATCAGGAACATTCAGGAAGTTTGAGTTAGTGGTAATCATATTTATGCAGAAAAAACGATGTAGCCATTTTCAGAAGTATAGGAAAATCACTAAAGTTTTCTATAATGAAGTTGACTCTCTAGGCTAGACAGATCTAAAAAACTGGTCTTTCTGGATCCAGTATAATAATACTTTATGATATGAGATATCAATTGTAACTAAACTCTCAAGAATGATATGTTCACTTTAATGTTGCCTCTGCTATCATTCTGGACATCTCACTATTTAAACTTCTTCAAATCCACAGAGTACCTTCAAGACTTGGGAACAATGATTTTGCAACCAGGGACTGATGAAGCAATGTGAAATTTCAAATTTAGTTCAATGTTCTCTTCTCTAAACATTGTCCCAATATTTCCAAACTTCTCTCAAAAAAACTATGTCAAATCAGAATATCAGCAGAAAAATCTCAGAGGACAGAATATAAAAATATATTGTGAAAGATGTCACAAATTGTTACAAAATTTTTAATTTGAGATGTCAAAACCATAAAAACTTTATCTACTTCTAGGTACTATGTATGTAACAGGATAATGGCCACTATTCTGGTTCCAGTTGAACCACTATTTTGCAGGTCCATTGGGTCATAAATGCCTATTGTTGAACGTTTAGACGTTAATTAAATTAAATCTTGAATTTGGTAACCTTATTATTGTTAGTGCATCATATAAATCTTGCTATCCTGTTCTGCATTCACAAAATGTCTCTTGTGTCCACTTCTTCATCCATTAGAGTGACATGGCCTACCATACACAACTTCCCAATGCTAATGAACTTCAAAATATCTGTTCCAATAAAAATTTCATGAAGTTCCCCATTATTTATTCAGAGACAGATTGTCCCATCATATGTGGTTCCAAAGATTCTGTTTAGAATCTTCAACTCAAATATCAGGAGTTTTCCTTAGTCCGTCTCAGAAATAGCTCAAGCTTTTCAACAATGGGTGTATTAGCATCTTGTAAGATGAACTTTCATTTAATTTATGTACCTGGATAGGTAAATGATTCAGCTTGGTAATTGGTAACAAAAAATCTCTTACGGAGAAATCATAAAAAATATATTTTTAGTGACCCTAATGAAATAACTGTTTTTGTTTTTTTTAATTTTTAAAATATCTTGAACATTTAAAAATCTTAGAGCTGAAACACCTAATTTGCACTCTTTGACATTTATATAATACTTAAATAGGGTCTAATATTGCTTTCCAATAACTTGGCTATTTAGGGATGATCCATTAATCAATTACAATCACTATAAATAATTAATTTTATCTATAAAACTAAATGTGAAATATTTCATAAAGAAAAAAAATAAATAAAGAAAATAAACATACCTTGTATCAAAACCTTAAAAGTATAATCAATGCATCCATATAAATTACAAACAATGCAGGTGTAATTTCCAGAGTCAGAAGGTATTACATCTTCTAAAGTGATTGACCACTGCCTGTATTGAACAGAACCAAGATTTCTTTTAGGAGTCATACCATCCCTTGTCCATGTTATGTTAGGAGCTGGATTACCTAAAAGTATGTATTTTAAGTTATAGTGATATTAATTTTAATTTAAGCAACCATTATTTTATAAGTTGAGAATTTTATTATGATAAAAACCTTCAGCAGGACACTTCAATCGCAAAGTATTACCAGCAGGCTTAGCAACTACTTTGTGCATTTTATCTGGTTTTGTAAAAACAGGTTTTGCAACTTGTTTTGAGTCATTGAATGAACCAGCCAACTTTCTTTCTGAAAAATGATATGGTCGTGTAATGGAAAGTAGCAAAGTTACATAAAATATTAATTTAATATCACAAATTTAAATTTAATTAAGTTAATACAGTAGTATAATACAATGTGATCAAATTCCAAAATTATTTATTTTGGTTATAAATAATTATTAACCATTTACACTCAAGCAGTGCCACTCAGGCACAACTCAGATTGAGGTGGAAAATCAAGCAATAACTGTGTTTATTTTTATTAGTCCTAATGAATGTTGCTCTATGAGTCTGCCTAATTATTTAAACTAATTAGTTCAAGTGAAGACGAGTTCAACTTTTCGGCAGTGATACACGAAATTACATCTATACATAGAGTGTTAAAATTTAACAAATGTCTTTTTTTTTTTTAACTTTGAAGATATGTAAAATGTAAAAATATACATTATAATATAAATATAGCGTTATATTTTATCTGGAATTAATTTTAGCTGACTGTAAAAAAATCATGAAATAAACAAGAATGGATAACCTTTCTTGAGTTGCTGATTAACTCAAACAAAAAAGTCTTCAGGCGCAAAGGGTAAAAAAAATATATATATAACTTGATGAAAATCATTATAGTATAATATATATGAAATAATATTGACAAACCCAGTTAAAAGTACAGACTTTAATGTAACTCAAAAATAAATGCAAGTCATTTCACATTTACTCAACATAAATATTATCTCAAAATCACATTTTAAATTGAGGATTAAGAAATTATTAACCCTTTTGTGATGTGTGAAATATTGATTTAGACAAGATGCAACTCTGTGGTATGTGAAATTATATATCAATTCCAATTTAAAATTTTAAATAATGATTAATAATTTGACTATTTAATTATGAAGAGGGGCAAAAAAATAGTCTATTTATGCTCTTTTTGGGAATAATACTGAATCAAGTCTTTCATAATATAATTTTTTTAATTGCTGGATTTGAAAGAAATATCTCCAACTGTTATGTTGGCATGGGGCTGCATCCTGTTTCATGGGCCTGTCATAAATAGAACCTCTATACTATTTTGTTCACCTTGATATTTATTTTCATCAAATAATTAATAATTTCTTATTAATTATTATTAATAATTTCTTAGTATATCAAATAATAGTTCTAATATAAAATGATTGAGATGTTTCATTCTGTTATAACTTTGAAGAATGTTGAGGGAAAGCTTTATATAAAAAATCAATGACAGTTTCATGATAAAATGTTGTTTTAAATTTACCAGTTCAAAAGAGGAGATTTTAACATTACTTTACAGAGCATAGAAAAAAAAAATCATCCTAATAGCTAGTATGCATGCTTATACTATCACGATTTGATCTTTTCATTCCAATACTAGACACAGAACCATTCCTTTTGAAAGGTCTTTCATTTTACGAACCTTCTTCAGTAACTTCTAGCCACGCACTACTAATATTTTTTCGGTGTTGAGTGATCACTAAGCATGTATACCATCCCTCATCAGATATTTGTACATTACGTATGGATAGTGTGTTGTTGTGGCTTTTGACCTGTAATTTCAAAACATAAAAAAATCAATCAATTACTTTATGTACCCAATATATAAATATGTTAAAAATAACTTTGTTAAATATATAAAATATTGATAAGCTATTGTATTATCAGAGAATATATACTTAATCCCAGTTTATTTACCTTGAATTCTTAACAAGCCCATGATTAGCATTGTATTATCAAAATTGAACAAGACTTTTATTTCTGACCAATGATTTGCCAGATTAATCGCCATTTCACTATTTATGTTTTTTTTAAATCAGACTAAGACCTACTTTTATGAAACAATAATTTTGTATACCATATTTTACATATATATGTACATTATTGTTTTCTCTCTTCAAGGATAAGAGTTGGGGACTATCTACCACTACCGTTTTTGGAGAAATAGCATTATTTTCTGAAGGAATTTTCATCTAGTAGGAATTTCCATAGAGAAATAGCCAAATCAATAAGAATAAAAAATAATTAAGGTACTTCCTCTTGAAGTCAAACCAAGAGATTTGCATATGATGGAAAGAGTATTCCTAATATTTATTGAAGGAAGGTGATAAGACTGAGTGTAGAGAATAAATCACTTTGCTGAATATTGGGTATAAAATCCTCGCTGTGCAACTCTACAACTCTCTCACACCCAATTGAAGAAAAGCAGTAGGCCATTACCTATGTGGACTTTTGAGAAATGAATCAGCTATTGATCAAATCTTTGGTCTTCTTCAGATAGATAAAAAGATGTTTGTATAAAACATAACTAAATAGTTGTAGATTTCAGAGCTGCATATGATAGGATCTTCAAATTTGTGGTATATGAAGCAATAAAGATGTAAAAGTTAGTATCAAGAAGACCAAAATAAAAACTGTAGACCGAACATATATTAGGAAGATGTAGTTAGAAAATGTATACCCCTGGAGATGGTTTTAATCAAACAGATGGTTTGGTTCTGGGGAAAATCAAATAACTTATAAAACTTTGAATTAAGAAATATCAAAAAATGTCTTACATGAGTGAAAATAATTATTATTAAACTTACATAATATTGTTCTAATTGCTGGCTGTTGCTCAGGTTCAAATGTAAAGGATGGATGTTGTGCTTTAGCCATAGTACTGTTTTAGATACAGTGTCATTAACAACTTTACATTCAAAATTAGCTGATTCCCCAACATTCACAGTTATATTGGATGGACTCTCTATTACGAGAGGAAGCTCTTTTAAATTTTCTGTAATAAATAAAGCTCAAACATTAACAAGACTATTAGAAATAAAATAGATTTCTAAAACTAAAATACAATATTTGATCACCATTATATAGGTCATACTACAAATAACGTTGGTCTTGAAATATAAGTGCACGCTTTTTAATTATATGTTAATTATTTAGACTTTAAAGCCTTCTCCTTCTTAAGACCAAAGGTTAAAAAAAATATTAATAAACATGGCAATTGATTGGATTTAAATTTCTAATGAATTGCATTGTTTGGTAAAAACAGTTAACTACAATGAGAAGGTTCATTACAGAAATTTTAATCTGAACTAAACGAGAAAATGTAAGAAACTGAAATTTAATCTTAACATTACTTACACAGAACCAATCAGTTTAACATATTCAAATTTAGTAGTCCATTTATGCTATAAAAAAAGTTATTTGTTGAAAATTATGTTGTTTTATTTATTTACGTGATGAAGATTCATTGCCATTCATTTTTCATTAAATATTCTCTGTTTAAAAATGAAATGGAATTTTTTCCCCTTTAATCTAATGCTAAATACGAGTATCTTATGAAGTGAGAAAAGGGACAATAAGTTTTTTTTTTTTTTTTCTTAGATATTCTATATATATATATATATATATATATATATATATATATATATATCAAAATAACTAAGGAAGTGAAACATCTATGAATAATACTGGTTGGAAACCAGAGTTGAGCATCAAGGACCAAAGTAGTTACTGCTTGACTATGGAATTGATATTGCTATTTGGGGAAAAAAATAGAAAATCAATCTCATAATGCAGCAATAAGCTCAATTAGAATCAATGATCAATCAAAAGTTTTAATTAATTTATAAAAGAAAAATGAAAAATGTTTTCTAAATTTTATCGTGGAGGCATTCAGAATAAAACTGGACCAATCAAACAGGATCGGTCTACTAAAACATCACCTCAGGAAGATTTTACCTACCCTTTTATTCTGAAGTAATAAATAAGAAGAGCTTGAAAACATAATCTAACTATTTGAAGCACTCGTCTTTTTGAGTCTGCAGTAGTTCAATCAAGTCATAATTAATTCCGAATACATTACAAAAACATATGTCAGGGATATAATGTGCTTTGAAATAATATTAAATGATTTCAAGTTACAAGTTTATAAACAAAAAGAAGACCCAAAAATATTATTTGCAATAAATTATAAAATCTGTTGACCATTAAATGGTTTAATAATTAAATGTTTGAAAAACTTACCATAAACTTGAACATTGGAAGTATGAGTAATCGTACCATACTGATTTTTTACAACACATGTATAATTTCCGGCATCTTTTCTACTAATTTTTGGAATCATGTAACTCCATTGTTTATCTTCTTCAATATATTTATTATAATCTATTTCTATTTGATTTCCATCTTTGAACCAATTTATTTCCGGAATAGGAATACCTGGTGACATTCATGCTAATTGTACAAAGAATTTGTTGTAAAATTACATCTTTACTATCAGTAAATTTATTACCATATGCTGGACATGACAAAATGCAAGTTTCATCAGTTATTTTAGCAATATAATTATGCATGACAGAATAATTTGTGAAGTAAGGTTTTCCGTAATCAGAATCATCCAAATTATCTCCTGTCATATTTAGTTCATCGTCATCTTCTAAGCTCATTCCTGGATGTTTAAGCAATTTTTCTTCAACTATGAGAGTAAAATTCCTCCATTCTGCAGTGGAAACAATGAAGCAACCATATAAACCTTCATCTTCTTTCTGTATGTTCATTATTCGTAACCTTAAAAATTTATAATAATTTTAGTAGTCACAATATTTTTACTAATTTTTTTTATTAGTAATACAAAAAAAAAAAAAAAAAAAAAAAAAAAATGAAAGTACCATTGATTTGCAAGCTTCATACGAGGAGAGAGTGATTGTGGTGTTATCTGGGAATGGTTCTTATACCAGTCAATTAAAGATTTTTCACAGTCATGATCATGATAACAAGATAATTCACATGATATGTTCAACTTTTCTCCTTCAAAGGAAACACCATCGGTAACTGGATCTATGAGTAAACAAATTAAAATTTATTTACTTACAAATAAAAATCTTTACCTCAGAGGTAAAAGATAAGTAGGTTTTCATATTAATAAAATTATGTAGTAGAACACAAACAATGATCTTCTCTAGAAAAAACTCATAATTTTTGCCATTTACCACTCTTTTATTTACAGAACTATGCAGTTTTGGCCTTCAAGCTTTATAAGACGAATAAAGGATTGTAAAATTACATAATGATCAATATAAAACATATTTTAAAGAATATTGGACAACTTTCACTTCTAAGGTAGCTCTGGTATTTTAATTTTGAATGATTTATTTTATCATAGGATTATTATGTTTTATATTAATGTAGTAATTTTTGAAAATATGTAGGACATAATATACTTTTTTTTAAACTTAAAGATACCATACTGATAAAAATTCTATTACATTCTCTAATTTTGTATTTTATAATTTATCAGTATTAAACCAAGAGACAGACTGAAGCTGAGGAAAACTGCTTGCTTAAGAATTATTTTTCATGCATGTGATTACAAACAGATATTGATGGTTGGTATGAAAACAGGAACTCTTCCTGGTTAGGAAGCTCATAATAGGAAGGAGCTTATATGATAAGCATAAACTACTGCACTAATAAAAGAATTAGGTAACTAATTCACTTTTTAATCCCAAACAATTAAAAAACTTTGACATTTTCATAATTATAATACATTCAATTTTTTTTTTTTTTTTTTTTTTTTTTTTGCCGGCTAATCCAATGCACTGCAGCCAATTTAGGCTTATTGTGCGCCGTCCGATATACTGTTAATACAGGGCTAACGCCTTGGTGAATCTGACTAACCTGTGGGGGTTAATCAGTTCACGCAACTTGGGATCAGGGATATGGTCGACACCAAAATGGTAAAACCGTGTCCTAGCAATCTCTGGGCAACTGCATATCAAATGAAATGCAGTTTCATCCTCCTTCTTGCAGAATCTACAAGTCGGTGAGGCCACCAAACCCATATTATGGAGATGCTTATTAAGTTGACAGTGTCCAGTATATACATTCAATTTTTCCTGCATGACTAATTTATAATAATACATTTTAGAAAAAAAAAAAAAATGAAAATTATGTTAGAATTATATTATTTATCTTGGAAGATAAATAATGCTAAAAGATAGGCTCAATACATAAGGATCTTCAAATAATGATGAGCATAATTTAAACTTGTTATTGTATACTAACTTGTTAGTGCAATGTGGCGCTCTAGATGTTCTATAGCAGTGCCAATCACAACAGGCAGAAGAATGATGCTCAATTTGAAAAGCATCTTCCTGTAACAAATCATTTATTAAAAATTCTATTTTGAATAATTTGTGTAAAAGTTATGATGACATATGATTTTTTAAATATTTTTTATATAACTAACTTGTTTAATTAACAATGAAAATTAAAAAAAAAAAAGTTATAACATAACCAATACGTCAACTGTCAAGTTCAAAAATGCATTAATAAAAAAGTAACCTTATAAATGTGTTTCACACAAATCGACAAGATTTGAATTATACCTATTCACATATATACATAATAAGTTTTGATTTGATAACAAAACGAAAGCAACATCTTATTTAAAAAAAAATAATAATAATATTCGAGTGAAGTTGGTTCAGGGTGCAGTCAACTTAACACACAATTAAGCGTAAACTTAATTTATTGGTGCCGACGTTTCGGCCAAAATTATAGAACACCAATAAATTAAGTTTACGCTTAATTGTGTGTTAAATTGACTGCACCCTCAACCAACTTCTCTCATATATACACACAGTCAACCATTGTCACTTCATAAAAACAATATTCCTTCATTGCAGATTAGGTTTTAGAGTTTATTGCTACAAACATTGCAGTGGTAGCCAGGATAAATTTAAAATTTGATTGATCAGTAAAATATGTCTAGTGGAAACAGGTAAATTAAGGTGTATGAGACCATAGTGGACAAGAGTGTCATTATAATCATACTGAATCGCGATCTCACTAATCGGTCAAAAATAGGTTATTAACATGTAGGATGACTCATCCTCTCGGGCTTAATTTGAGCTGGTATAGATGTTGAATCCCAAATAATAAAAAAATACATCATGTGTATGTAAATCTCTAAATCTATTCAAGTCTGTTTTTCTTCACTGTCACTTCTTAATAGAGTAGAGAGGTGGATTCTAAATTAGAGATTGCAAACTCATGTTATTGCTTTTTAAATGAAGTTCTTTAGTAGAAATGTGGGGAAACTGAGTCCAGAATGTCAGGATAAAGGAAGTTAAAGAGGTAGGTCCGATGATGGAAACTATGGAGTAGAGGCAACTGAGGTGTTATGGCCATATCTGCGGGATGGAGCTCCACAGGGGCCAAAAAAAAACCATATAGGTGATACTATAGGATAGGCATATTAGCATTTTCATGGGAAAGTTTTGATTTTTTCACTCTTTATGTTTTTTGGGTCGTTGAACACGAATCTGAAGTTTGCTACCTGTACTTTAATAATTTTGCTGGAATAAATTGTAATGTTATTGGACTAACCGACCTTTGTTGCATTTGTCCAACTTGGTGACAGTTTAAGCTCGTAGCTAATTTCCACAATTTATAAAGACCAAACCACAGAATTTCGCAAAAGGCGAACTGGTAAACCACAAAAACGTGGTTCGAATTCACCATCGTTGACTACTGTAGAGTGATGTGATTTTATCGAATTAAAAAAAATGTCTCAAAAATAACCTTTTTTCTGGAAAACTTACCGGCGAATAACCAAAACTATCAGAGGTTGGTGCTGAAATGAGTATGGCTAATGCTGATTTTTTTTTGTTTTAATTAAATGATTTATTTCGTCGTAAACCTGCCCTAAAGTATCCTTCAATAACACTTCGCTTGACCCTGTTGAACAAATTTTATATCTAGGGCTACATCTGGACAAACGTCTTACTTGGAATCCTCATACAAGATTGAAACGACAAGAAACTGCCCCATGTTTTCAACTAATTCAAAACCTACTGGAAAAACGCTCAAACCTTCCACTTAACTGCAAAAGTCTCATCTACATGACTATCATAAGGCCGATATGGACTTACGGAGTAGAGCTTTGGGGCTCTACTAAACCATCAAATTCTTCCCGTCTCCAATTCTTACAAACCAAAATCCTTCGAAAAATCCTCAATGCTCCTTATTTTGTCACGAATAAACTCATCAATCAAAACCTTATTGTTGTTCTGTATGTTGCTGACTTGCCCCGAACCAGGTACCACTCCTTTCATGACAAACTCCATTCCCACTCTAGGCCACTAGTTTTAATCCCTGATAATCCTCCAAGGCGTCTGAAAAGAAGATGGCCCCGAGACGTTCTGGTTTAGCAAAGTTTTTGGAGAGCTGCTAATGGGTAGTATGTGAATAATGACAGCATACCTTGTATCAGATTTACAAGATGTATTTTATCATATAGTTGTAAATATAAATAAATATATACTTTTTTAAATATATTTATAAATGTATGACTTTTGTTTAAACAGTACAAATATTTAGTATTTAATTTTTAACGTATTTGAAGTTCTTTTTCTATTGAGTTTCTTTGCTTTTCCCTAACTCTGAGGAAAATTCTACAGCCATTGATTCGTTATGCATAAACAGACTTGAAATGCAGAGGTGAAGTTAGACAAAGTAAAAACTAAGAAAGGTCAGCAAAGAAGGTTGCCCCAATCCTTCTCAATTGGCTAATAGCTTAGTCTCGCCGTTAACGAGCACAACTAACCCTCCTACTCAGACTTAGCGATGCTCGTTGAATCTTCTCCAGTAAATATTATATAACATTGTTACATTATTATAATATAATATTGTTATACTTATATAGCATCAAACTTAAAATTTTGAGAAAGGCCTTAAAATACATAAAGAAGGTGTGTTTGATCTACTTATGCAATTTAAATAGCTTTATGCTTTACGATGGAGTGAATGAAGTATCTTTCGAAAAAATGTAATGTTATTGGGTATAGCTAGGAAATTGTTGACAAAAATAAAATATGAAATAAGGTATTACGATAAAATGTGCAGTTAGAGACTGTATTTACTTACAAGCAAGTATTTAATTTACTAATTAATATGTATACAGACAGTGTTTGAAATAAATTCATGTTCTATCGGACTATTTCAATGTTTGTTTTCTGCAAAAAATATTTTTTCTTAGTCTGGCCAATGAAGATGGAGAGTTTATGTCTTAATTTTTTTTTTTTTCAGTTTAAATTTAAAGTTATAATTGTGGATGATTGCAACAGCGTAATCGTAGTTGAAAGGAGTTCGCTGGCAGCGGTAGCCGTACCTATGTTGGTATACCTGGACGTTCTAGAGCAATGGCTCCCAACTTAATTAATTAGTAAATTATATGACGGATTAACAGGATCAATCCGTACAATATAGCATAATTTTCACAAAGCAATTTATGGTGAATAAATGACTTCGAGGTTTTAGTTTTATAAATCAGACAGAAGTCTATTGCATTTTTAAATAATTCATAAAACAATTATTAATGAACCCGAACTTCCATTTACGATCTGTTTTCTGGAACGGAAATAGGAGGGTGTCTAGCAAATCAACTCATAGAGATTTTTTGACTTTTCCATCTTGTAAGAAGTCTTTTACCTGACCAAATCTAGGTGAAAATCGACAAAACAAAGAATAATTGTAATTAATATGGTATAATAGATTTAAAATATATATAATGACTAATTACTTTACTATAAAATTCAACTATATCTACCCGACACCAGCTGAAATTGTAGTTGTTTAAGTTGACTTACCAATGAATTATGATGAAATTGAATACTGCTAATATATTTAGTAATAATCAATATATAGTTAGTAACAATCAATATTTACAAATCTGACAACAAATTTATTTACAATCAATCATATAATATATATATTAATATATACATATATAATATATATATATATTATATATATATATATAATATATATAAATATATATATATATATATAATATATATATATATATATATATATATATAATTTAAGAGCTTTTCTTTAATGTTTGAATCCCTGCAGCCAAATCTACAGCTTTCTGAAGAGCTTCTTGGAGCAGTTTTGCTTTTTTTGCCTCCAATTCCTTCACCCGATGATTGACTTTTCTCTTCTCTACAGCCTTTATATGGTCCTTTTATGATATTAAGAGTTAAAATCGCTTTATGATATTTACAACATCACAACATGTAGCCATATTGGAACTTTTGTCTGAGTGAAGAAGAAACGATGTTATTTAGGGACCATTTTCCCTGACCAAAGAACAAATTTCCTGACTTTTTCACACGCTTTTAAAAACCCTGACTTTTCCCGGTTTTCCCTATTTTCCCTGTTGCTAGACACTCTGAATAGGGCAATGATTCAGAAATTTTATCATTACAATAAATAGAAAAAAACTACCACTACAACCAATAAAGGGTCTTGGGTTCAGATAGTAGCATCTAACGGCTATTGAAGTAGGTGGTATGGCTGAGATCATGCTCAACTGTCTCATTACTTCCCCATTCCTCAATTTTTGGACATCCACTTTATTGAGGATGTATCTCCCCGGAACGGTCTCCCTATCTCAGGTTCACTTCACGACTGAAATAACAAAATAAATATTATCCTGTCTCACTTAGGTTCGAATACGAGATCCGGCGGTCAGTTGTCTAGTTCACTTATCCTCAAGGTAAACATCTATAAATTGACTGAAGTATCATGACAGAGAAAATTTTGAGGTTTGGCTGATATTCCAATTCTTTCTTCTTTGAAATAAATACCAATATTATGTATGGTCAGTCTATGAATAGAATTAAATGATCGATATAGTCTAATAGTACCCGCATAAGGGCAATGTGGTTCAATTAACTGGATAATACAATGAGCATAGCTTCTATACAGAGATAAGTGACCAATCTACCCCTATATTTTATCGGGAAATAAAGAATCCACACCGGAATAACTTCTAGCGATTTATAAAGTATTCTTATTATTTTATTTAAGATTACTTTCCTGCCGCTCCTAGGATTATTATTTAATTGAGTCACAATTTCGATGTGCAGTTCCGAGATTTAAAGAAAAAAAAAAAAAAATCGCATTTCCGGCAATATGTTTGTGAGTCAGTGGATCTGTGCTCCGCTTATTTCTTGAATGTGTGGAAAGAGATAGTTCCTATTTTTTTTTCTTTTAAAAAGTTTAGTCCCACGACGCTTTCGCAATAAATCATCAACCCTCAAAAATTCTTAAAGCAGTTGAAACTTCCCTGAAGTCTTCTACCAATCACCATTTTAAACATACACACACAGCTAAATCCGAAAAAAAAAAACACGACAAAAATTGTTGAATAAAAGAATTTCTTAATTTCATAAGACTCAAAAAGTATACATTTTTCATTGTTTACATATTTAAAAATCTAGTGCTCGCAACACACAACTTTCACTTACCACCGTTGTTAAAATCAGTTAAAATATTTTTTAAGAATTTTTAAATACACTTAGAGATACAAATAAATTGTTAAAGAATAAATTACATTGAATTTCAATAGAAACATGTGTTTTATTAAATAATCAATTATATTATTATCTATGACAATCAGTTAGTTTTATCGGCTTTTCAATACTCTCCATTAACTTTTACGATTTTGTGAATAAGATAATAGTTTTTCTAAAACCTTAAGCTTTCCAACGGTATATTATATGACTATATTACTTTTTTTTGCGTAAACCTCGACGGCGAACTATTTTTAGTGACGTATTTTTCTAAATCGTTCCATAAAAACCCCTTTAATTTTTGCAAATATCAAACATACAAAGATATACCAATATATAAACACACAGAGGTTTTACCACTAAATTGTCAGTATCTGTATTATCAGTAGATGGAATAAAACAATTACTAACATATCCGATCTAATTAATAATCATTTTTAAATCAATTTAAAAATTATTAAATAATCTTAGTACGCTAAAAATGAATTATAATGAGTTAAGCTGAAAACAATCATTTTCATTAAATACAATTTCTATAAAAAATATTATTTTCATCAATCAATTAAGTTTATGCGTTTTCGTTACCCTCCATTGTCTTCTACAGCTTTGAACATTGACTGATCCAACGATGATCTTTACACCTAGACGTAGTTGTTGGCTGATTAGCTTTAAAATGGCAGCGATTAGTTTTAAAAAGTGGTTTAATTCAATAACTGAGTTATTTTTGAAGAATTTATTAGTGTTTTTTAATCAAGAAAGCGCGAATAACTATTTAAAAAAAATAAAATCTTATACGGTCAAGCCACAACGTATAAGAAATGTGATTTCATGATATCACAGTTATTATTGATGGTAGAGAAACAATGTAAGGATGTTCTTGAATCAAGAAATTTTATTTGTATGAAAATTGAAAGAAAAAAAAAAATAGTAAAGAAGTCAAGTATAAATGCTTTTGGTTTATTATTTTCAATAATGAACCTTCGTAATCGAACAAAAAAAAAAAAAAAAAGAAAAAAAAAGCTTCTTAAACAGATAGCCCTAGTTTATTGGCTGTATTGATATACTAATATCATTATTTGGAAATAAGAAATAATTTACATTTTTTTCCCCCCCTAAATCTCCAGGTTTTTTACGGCATATTATACATAGGTATAAATATTCTTACTTTCAGATTAAAAAAAAAAAAAAAAAAATTAACCTCGAAAAATGTTTTTCCTTTATTCTTTAAATGATTATTTACATCTAGACCTTGGTATTATTTATTACTAATAACAACAGATGATGAATTGTCTAACATTTAAGGTCCAAGTGAGAGAAATGGCTGCTCATTATAGTTGTAGAGAGGAATTTGACACTATAAACCCAGCTGGATTGTTAAAGCATAAAGATGGAATACTGGAAAATTTGAAAAATCATACCCTCTCTACAGATATTCATCGATCCGTGATCTCCAATTACAACCCCATGTATAGAGTTTTTTCCAGTTTTAATATTAATATCCCAAAGACTTATTTGAAATATAGAACCAGCCTAAATAAAGTAAGATTGATGAGCCAGTTGATGGTTTTCAAACCCTAAATTAATCAACCTTTATGTGAAACAGAAAACTTTCAGCTTCAAATCACAAGAAAACTGCCTTTTTTGTAACTAATTTATTACAAACAGCCTATTTCATATTCTTCTCCACTGTGAAAAACTTATTGAAGACAGAGAAAAAAAGACCCTTATTATCCGAACATAGTGATTAACAGAACATTGAAAATATACTCCAAATCAACTGCCTACAAAGACTAAGTACAACTACATCTTTTTAGTGCCAGTGTGCAGAACTCTAGAACTCTTAAATAGTGATAACCCACACACAAATTAAGTTATATTATATAATTCGGTTTATTATATTTGTTTATGTTGAGGGTATATAGTCGACTGTAGAAACTATTATACGTGGAATAGTCAGGAATCAGTCATTTTTGAAAAGTTTTTAATTTTGCCAACGTTTCGGCTCAAGCTTGTGAGCCATCATCAGGGCTACAAACATCAGAACAAAAGAGATACATATTAATATGATAATGAAAATTTTCTTCTGAATGTAGTGACAATGATAACATTTGAAATAAAACAGAAAATATCCCCATACTACCTATGTTTATGGTTTTCCTCAGTTTATGCTTGGACATGGCTCAGTAATGGTACGTTTATAATATATATATATGTTTTTTTTTACTTTTATATTAAAGTCTAAAGTTCTGTAAAATTTGTTATGCTTATCATCATCAGATTATGTATCATATTATCATTATTTGTATCTATAATATTTAAGTATGTTGGTATATTTTCTGTTTTATTTCAAATGTTATCATTGTCACTACATTCAGAAGAAAATTTTCATTATCATATTAATATGTATCTCTTTTGTTCTGATGTTTGTAGCCCTGATGATGGCTCACAAGCTTGAGCCGAAACGTTGGCAAAATTAAAAACTTTTCAAAAATGACTGATTCCTGACTATTCCACCTATAATATTTGTTTATGATGATTTTGTTTTTTTTTGGCTATTGTTTTTGTATATTATTTGTTTTTGAATGTAAGATAAAAAATTCAATATTAATGTGTGTGCGGTAAAGTTGGCAATATACTCGTATGTAGATGTATATCTTGTACAAATAAAATAAATATCTACTTTAGAGAAAGAAATATAGAAAACTTGGGGTTTTAATTCTGTCCTACTATTATAATATACTAGATTATGATAATAAATTTACATTATGTAAATGCAATGTAATTCTACTTCAATATGGTAACTTAAATAAATTATTCATTTATATGTTAGTGAAAGTAATAATTTTTTATTTTTCTCAATTCAAATAAAGTAGAAAACATAAATAATGAAAATGAGTTATGCCCTACATTTTAATTTTATTTATATTAAGGTATTAATTTTCACATTTACACGTTCTTTCACTTAAATGCTTTGTTGGCGAGTTTCTTTACAGCCTCTATATAAGCATTCCTATGATAGAACGGAAGTGCATATGACATCAGTAGTCATTGATGTCATGTGTTGTATGACTAAAATACATACTTCAGATAAAAATCTATCACAGAAAACGGAATGAGTCACTCATTATTCTACCTAATATGAAATTCACGGATACGATAGCCGAAGGTTATGGAGAGTCCGTTAAAATAATTATTTGTTGCAAAAGGTGTTTTTCTTTTATATCAGATGATAAATAAACCTCGAACCATTTTGATCTATTACTTGTCACCATTTTTTAGGTAATATTTTGAATTTGGTCATTATCAACAGTTGAAGAAAAATGTATAGCCGATTATGATGTAGAAGTTGCTGTAACATCTCGGGCATATAGCTGCCTTAAATATGAAATTTCAGTTTCGTATGACTTTTCGTATTTTTTTTTTTTTTTTGCTAATCTTACCACACATACACGGACACTTTCATACACACCGTTTTGCGCGAGTTGGGTATTTGGACCCTAAAACGTGTATTTCAGTTTAAAAGTGGAATTCGAAAATTTTCGCGATCTAAATACTTTCCCTTTCTATATATGAGATATATAGGTAAGTGAAAGTAAAAAATCTGGTGCGCGCAACACACGACTTTCACTTACATCCGTAGTTAAAATCAATTTAAGAATTTTTAAATACATGTAGAGATAAAAATAAATTATTAAAGAATTATTTAAATTGAATTTCAATAGAAACATGTGTTTTATTAAATAATCCATTATATTTTTATCTACAACAATCAGTTAGTTTTTGGGGTAATCACCTAAAACTCAAATGTCAAGATGATCACAACTAGGGGCAATGCTTCCTTGACATGCCACCTGGTGACAGCACAGTCAACATGAATTTATCTTTTCAGGAACCAGAAACTGTTAGTTTTATCGGTTTTTCTTCACTCTCCATTACTCTTTACATTTCCGTGTATCAGATAATATTTTTTTCTAAAATATTTAGCTATCCAGCGGTATATTATACAGCTACATTACTATTCTTGTGTTCAAAAACAAAAAAATTGCATAAAAAATTATGTTTGCACTTTTCTGCTTTAGTTGTTTATCAAATTCGCTCAACTTTGATATTAAGCCGTCCTTCATCAGTTCAATTAAGATGATATGGTTAATCTTTTGGAATGTACAAAATTAAAGGTAGTTTAGAGGAAGACAATTTAAAATATCGGCATTTCAGCCCTGTCAGACTATTTAAATCAGAATTAAACTTACATGATATTAAAGCATATTAAATTTTACATCGATAAAGCGAGTTTAATCAAAATCGTTAGAGCGGTTTTTGAGAAAATCGTAAAAAGGTGCTAAATGCTTGGGATAAAGTAGGACTTACGGTCAGCCGATTTTAGTGAAAAAGTTGCTGTAACATTTCGGACGTATAGTTGTCTTAAATATGAAAATTCAGTTTCACAGGACTTTTCGTATACGCGCTGTCGCACACACAGACCTTTTTTCAGGACTTGGTCATTTGGACTCAGAAGACCCTAAAACGTGTATTTCCGCCGAAACCTGGAATTCGAAAATTTTCACGATCGCAATACTTTCCCTTACTATATATATTGGGTTGATGCAAAATTAATGCAGGTTTTTAGTAGGTATTGTAAATACGCCATATCTTTACTTTAACCATATATATTTAATCAAAATAATTTCCATCTGAATCAATGCACTTTTGCCAACGTTCAACAAGCTTTCTTATTCCACCAGAAAAAAAATCCGAATCCCTGGACTCAATGAAATCACGAAAAGAATTTTCAATGTCGTCCTGGTTTTGAAAATTTTTCTCCCTCAAAAAGTTGTCCAGATGCCTGAAAAAGTGGAAGTCTGTAGGAGAGAGGTCAGGTGAATAAGGCGGATGTTGGAGAACTTCGTAGCCCAACTCGTGCAGTCGTCGAAGCGTTGGTTGTGCAACGTGTGGTCTGGCGTTATCGTGGAGCAGGATCGGCCCCTTCCGATTCATCAATGCTGGGCAAAGACGTTGCAATTTTTGATTCATGCTGTCAATTTCTTGACAGTACTTGTCAGCAGTTATAGTCTCACCTCGATTGAGAAAGCTGTAGTGAATAACACCAGCATTATACCACCAAACTGTGACCATAACCTTTTTTGGGTGCAGTTTGGGCTTCGGGAAAGGTTTTGGTTGTTTATCTTTGCCCAGCCATTGGCTAGAACGCCTTCTGTTGTCGTATAAGATCCATTTTTCATCGCACGTCACAATGCGATCGAGAAATGGATCATTTTTATTGCGTGTCACAAGCATTGAGCAGATTTCAAAGCGGCGATTTTTTGGTGGTCGTTTAATTGGTGTGGCACCCACTTGGCCAACTTTTTTACCTTACCAATTGCTTCCAAGTGGCGTACAACTGTGGATTGGTTCACACCGAGTTCCGCCGCCATTTCTCGTGTGGTTTTGGTTGGGTCTTCTTCCACTTTTGACCTCAGCTGGTCGTTGTCCAGAGCAAGATGACGGCCCCGACCTTCCTTGTCTTCGAGGTCGAAATCTCCTCTGCGAAACTTCTGGAACCAACGCTGCACCGTGCACTCATTAATAGCCCCCTGACCCCACACTTCATTAATATTACGAGCCGTTTGCGCAGCGCTGCGCCCTAATTTAAATTCGTAAAAATAAATTTGGCGAAAATCGCACTTTGACATTTTCGATTCAAGACCTTTGAACACACTGAACAAAACGATTTTACTAAACAAATTCATGGTGAAAGAGAGGGTATTAGATAAGGTTTGTTTTGGTATAATAATGATCAATGTTAGGATTAGCTTTGTTTACACAATTGGAATTAAGATATTGCAATAGAGGAAACCTGCATTAATTTCGCATCAGCCCGATAGTAAAGTGAAAGTAAAAAGTGAAATAAATGATTAAAGGGAAAAACAGTGTAATTATATTATCATATTATATTGATATTACTTATTATTATAAATACTTTAAAACAAATAGTTCATATAAGAAATTATATGTTGTGTGATAAGCAACCCAATGCAGTTTTGCGGCATTGCTTTGTAAAGTGTTTTCTCTATATATAAATTTTTTTTTTTTTTTAATTTGTTTTATTAAGAGATAATACAATCTGCCACCTTCTGGGGCAATGAGTATTAGAGATAGAATAAATCATTCATACCATATGTACATGTATATAAATTAGTGGTGAGGAATTGGGTCAAAATCGCTCTACTCATTTAAGAATGAACTTAGCACGGTTATTGTTCGAAGATGTATTTCTCGGAATTTTGGAGCTACTGAGATGCATTTTTGAAATATTTATTTATTGAGAAATAATAGAATCTGCCAACATCAATGACAATGCGTATAAGTGCTAAAAGATCTCTTTCACTCCATATGTACAAATTAAGGTGCTTAAAATCATTTTCATATCAGATTAGATTTTTAAGATTAAGATGTTCATTTTTCATAAATTTAAAAGTGGCCACAAGCTTCAGATTTTTTTTACATGTTGTGGTACTGCATCAATTACATGTTATTTTAGTAGTATGTACCAGCGGGATTAGTGGTACTTATAGCCTAATTTATTATTAAAACAGTAGGAAAAATGTTTTTTATATCATTTTATTAATTAGAACCATCTCTTCTTAAAAATATATTTATTATCACATTCATAAATCATAGCCTCATCTTCAGAACAAATCATTAAAACTAAAAACAACAATATAACATTAGAATTAAATGAATCTCACATTATAACAACTTAAAAAATAATTATATAAATTTTCTTAAAATTAAATCTTAAACTTGATTTTAAAATTATTTTTCTTTTTCCTTTACCTATCTTCCATATTAAATCAATACGCGTCATTTATCATCATTAAAAATCTTTTTACATGTATTTTAAAATTGTCATTATAATTAAAATGTCACTATATAGTTATTCTTATTTCACTGTCACACATTTCAGCCAAATAAAATATTTCTACATGCTGGAACTAATCCTTCTCTATATTTATATATACTTGCTAATATTTCTATATGATAACAAATCAAATAGGGTAAAATTGAGAATATATATATATATATATATATATATATATATATATATATATATATATATATATATATATATATATATTGTTTTCAATTTAAATCAAAAATGCAATTTGATTTTAGGTAATATTTGCATAGTTATTACTTTATTTAGATGTAATTTACAATTCACTGTATTCCTTAGATTTTTAGTTATATAAATTGATTATAAAATTTTTCTATATTTATTTTTTTGTTCTGTAATTAAAGTTGTTGTTTTTTTTTTTTCAAAATTAAAATCATGCTTATTTACAATTCTATGTTTGGGGAGCCCGTAGCTGAGTGGCTACCGCGCTAGTCTCTCATGCTAGAGGTTCTGAGTTCGAATCTCAGTCTCGGAAGGGCTTTTATAAGGATAATTAAATGAGGATTCACTCACAACCTCTCCACCGGGTATGTGAGACCCGTAAGCCAAATGGTGGCCACTCACAAAAATAGGCGTAAGGAGTGATGACCCTACACTGAAGAATATCTTCATGAATCGTAAGTATATTCTCCAGGAGATAATACCACGAGGCCAAGGGCCTACACAGCCTGTCATGCTAGAGAAATAAAAAATAATAATAAATAGGTAGTGATCTATTATTAATACTTTTAATATTATTACAATTACAAATATGTTGCTTTATTCTTGTGCATTTTAGATTTTTCACCAATATAGCATTTATGAAAATTTTGGCAATCTATTTTATAAATAACATTTATTTTGTTTTCTTTTTCTATTTTGTCTTTCATATCCGTAATATATATATATTTAATTAATTATTATTGTATAGTCCAAATTTGATGTTGTTATGGTCATATTGTTTAGATATCTTCTTTCTTTTTTTTCAGCCAAGCCTGGTATGTAATTCATTTTGAAAAATGGAACTCTCATACTAGACTGAAACGACAAGAAACTGCTAGACGTTTTCGGCTATACCAAGACTTACTAGACAAAACTTCTAGTCTTCCACTTAACTACAAAAGGCTCATCTACATGACTATCATACGGCCTATATGGACTTGCGGAGTAGAGCTTTGGGGCTCTACTAAACCATCGAATTCTTCCCGTATTCAATCCCTACAATCCAAAATCCTTCGTAAAATCCTCAATGCTCCTTACTTTGTGACAAATAAACTGATCCATAAAGACCTTAATGTTCCATATGTTGCTGATTTGTCCCGAACCAGATATCATTAATTTCATGAAAAACTCCATTCCCACTCTAATCCTCTTGTTTCAATCCTTTTATCTGCTTCAATTCCTGATAATCATCTGAAAAGAAGATGGCCTCGAGACCTTCTAGTATATTTTTAGTGCGCTACCGATGGGTAGCTTCTCTACATGTCTTGTTCATGACTATTTTCTTTTAGCCTATTTACTAGGTGTATTGTACAATACAGTTGTAAATATCAATAAATGATTAAAAAATTGTTTGCAAAAATTATATATAAATGTTTCAAACGTTATGTGCTATTAATGAAATGATTTATTTATGTGATAATAAATATTGTTATAAACAGAGATGGTTCTAATTAATAAAATAATATAATTATACTCTTCACAATAGAAAATTGAAACATTTTAAAATGTTTACAATCGTACCAAATATAGATAAATCTCAATTGAAAACTATATACCTAGCACAATCTTAATAAAGTTCGTAGCTGAAAGTTTCATATAAATATTTTTTTTAATTTAATAACCGAATCAAAATTAAATATATGTAATGATATAAAAGATATTTGTTTTGATTAGACGAAGAATGATAAAATAAAATTTTAATAGAGTTGTAGGAGGCTTGTAATACTTACAAACAGGAAGGATGCTTGGATGGAATAAAGCCGTGCATACAAACCGACATTGGGTTGTTGCCAGCACACATCCTTCCATGGCTCACTACCCTGAAACCTTTTAAAATGTTATTTTCGAAACAGCTTCTAGCCTTCCAAAAAATGTTTGAAATCCCGTGCGGATATTATACAATCGACTTTAGGATATTGGAGCTTTGGATGCGAACCAGTAAAGAATAGGACAGCAAAGACTTACGGTTGAAATGCATAAGATTATAGTCAAATAGATAAAATCTTTTAGAATACATAGGGCTAATTCATTTAATAATTAATTTTACTGAATATTAAATTAATTGTAAAATATTTTAAATGATTTCCCTATTTTCTATTTTAATTATTAACCGGTAACGTTGTATATATATATATATATATATATATATATATATATATACATATATATATATATATATATATATATATATATATATACATATATATATATATATATATATATATATATATATATATATATATATATATATATATATATATATATACACATATATATAGAAGAAAGGGGTGATGTCATTTGGAGTGCTTTCCGAGAAAACCGAGTTTTTAGGTATGGATCTTTAATTACTAAAGTATGTTTTATCATTGTTCTTAAATTTTTTTATAATATTAAAAAAAAAAAATGATAAATTTGCCTGAAACAGGCATGAAAAAAAATTTAAACATGAAAGAAAGGGGGATAGTCCTGGACGCTCCCCGTTTCATCCCTGTTTTATTGATGAAATTGTAATATTAATACACAATCCATATAATATTTTGATATCCTATCATTTGATATGATGACCTTCTAACATAACTTTCCCCCATTATATATATATATATATATATATAATATATATATATATATATATATATATATATATATAACTAGGATTCGGGAAAAAATTGACACTCCCCCTTTCTTCCCTAGACTCTTCAAGAACTTGAAGTGAAAATGGTGAGAATTATTCACCGTATATCATAATATTGGAATATTGAAGAGTATAATTATTCTGAATAAAAGATTTGGAACTTTTTATTCATTTTTATATTAATAAAAAGAGGTCCATTATAGGTGGAATAGTCAGGAATCAGTCATTTTTTGAATTTTTTTAATTTAGCTAACGTTTCGGCTCAAGCTTGTGAGCCATCATCAGGGAATTACTGAGCCATGTCCAAGTATAAACCAGTTTATGCTTGGACATGCCTCATTAATGTCCTGATGATGGCTCACAAGCTTGAGCCGAAACGTTGGCAAAATTAAAAAAATGACTGATTCCTGACTATTCCACCTATAATAGTTTCTACAGTTGACTATACATCCTCAATAAAAAGAGGTCCATGATACCACATCTTTAGATTAAAAAATTCCCCATATTGAATAAATACAGGTAAATTATATAAATATCTACATATTACATATATATATATAATATATATATATATATATATATATATATATATCTACTTCATACTTGCTAGTCCAGAACATAGCAAATATATAAGTTATTCTGTGTATATGATATTGAAAGTAAATTGTAACTAAATAACGACCAAATTATAATAATGTACATAGTTGACGTAAAAATAAAGATGTGTGATATAATTGACCTGTATTTATTCAAAATGGAAAATTTTTAAATCTGAAGTTGAGGCGTTATGGACATCGAAACGTTATTAATCATTTATACTCACCATATATCGTTTTGTGAAAATTCTGCTAAATAGTACAGATTGATCCTGTTAATTTGCTATATAATTGACACATTGAATTACGATTTTAAGAAAGTGTTAACCTTCATTAAATTTGCTATAAAAGTTATTTTAATCCTTAAAACGTCAGGGCGGCGCCGATTTTCATGGCTCGAATTAAGCCGCGTTATATAATAGCGTACTCCAATACTTTATTAATTATAATTGTTATTAAAAGTGCTTATAATAAAAGACCGTTAATTTGTCCTTATTTTAATTTTTAGCGTTTGATAACACAATGGAATGCGTACCACCGGTGGATGCGACCCCCCATGAGACAGACTAGTGTGGGCCACCGGTGGCCAGAGCTGGCGTGTACGTGTTAATATTATTTTATTTTTCACGCAACCTCTAGAACGTTCAGGCGTACCAACATGGGTACATTGCATGAATCAAGTCAAAATAAAAACTAACGATATGATATAGGTGCTCTTTGCATGTCATTTTGTTGTTCACACGATGTGAATAGTGAAGAAAGCGGTTTAAAAAAATTCTCTAAATGCCAAGAAATCCCACCAAATTACATTTATACTTGTCGTAAACCTATGACATCCTTCCCTGCCGTCTGCTTCAATAATACTCCTCTTGTCCCGGTTGAACAGATCTATACCTATATATACTTGCTAATATTTCTATATCACAACAAATCAAATAGGGTAAACATTGCCCAAGATTGTGGAAGATTGTACTATTTATAAAAATAAAATTAAAAAGCTCACGGACTAATGGTCGGACATCGAAAAACAGTAGGTAGGGAAAGATTGACGTAAAACATTAACCTATACAAGTGAAATAAGAAAGAGTTATAAAAGATATGATTTGGTAAAACTAAGTGTAGACATGGGAACCATACAACTAAATACAAGAGTGTTAATAAAAATCGGTAAAGAAATAGGACTTAAATTAAATACCGATAAGACGAAATATATGATTAGTAGCAGAAACGGTGGCGATCTTGGTGATATTGATATATCAGGGCATACTTTTGAACACGTAGAGAAATTCAAGTATTTAGGTTCAATGATAAAAAGAAAAAATGAAACCCAGGAAGAAACAAAGTCCCGGTTAAAGGTGGGAAATGCGTGTTATTATTCAGTTGATAAGTTACTTAGCTCGCGGCTTCTATCTAAAAACCTAAAGGTTAGAATTTATAAAACTATTATTCTTCCGACGGTTCTTAACGGATGTGAAACGTGGCCGCTTACTTTGAAGGATGAACAAAGGCTTAAGGTTTTCGAAAATAACGTACTGCGTAAAATATTTGGTCCGAAGAGAGATGAGACCACTGCGGAGTTTAGAAGGTTGCACAACGCGGAACATTTATCCTGTGAATATAATTGAGTTGATAGCATCGCGGAGACTCAAATGGGCGAGTAAAGTTGTTGGGCTTGGTGAGGAACGGATTCTGAGAAAGTTGGTATTCGCTGGTAGGCGTCCGAAAGGTAGGCCAAAGTGTCGATGGGAGGATTGCGTTAAGACTGATCTCGGGGGCATGGGCTTGAACGGTGAACATTGGACGAGTCTGTGTAGGCGGAATTTGGTGGTATTGGCATCAAACCTTCGGGTTCGGTAAGCCTATTATTATTATTATTGTTGTGAAACATATTATTTATCCACAATCAAATAATAATGATAATCGATGAAGTAATGTAAACTAAAGGATTTTTATATTTCGCCTTTATCTTAATATTAGCCTTGGCTTGGGCGTTTGAAGACGTCAGCTCACGACAGGCTGTTTTCATCCCGAACTAAAGGTATTTACACACTTAAGAGATGTTGACTAGTTTGGCATTCATTTGCCAACCTCTTCGCAGTTGTATTGAGTCATGCCAGTCAGGGCTGCAAAGCTACCGGAGTTCTGGACTTAATTAATTCAATGTAAGAAGTTTAAAAAATGGTTGTCATCGTAAAAAATTCAAACTCGAGTTGTCAACGGAGATATATGTTTTAAGGTTCCCTAAGTGTTCTGAATTTGACAATATCTGTGTCTGTATGTGGTCTAGCTCAAAATCTAACCAGTCAAAATCTAACCAGGTGAGGACCCCAAATGTGTCCCACCAATTATGATGAAATTTTTTCAGGTGGAACTAAATATTAAACCATTAGGTTGTGCAAAATATTAGAGATTAAAGCTTTCCAGGAGTCCCATAAAAAAAATCGGAAAATTTTCGTGCGTAAAAGACATTTTTTTCAATATCTCTGGTCAGCCACTAAATTTTATTCTATCCTACTCATTATATTGAGGTATAATCTGTGTTTCATCATTTTTCACTCAGTCCTTTTTGAGATATTATACTATAATTATTACTTAGCTGGAAAATTATCCTTCTTTTAAAGTTTATATTGAAAAAAGGATACAGCTTACACGATCGAAAATCCTAAAATAAGTAGTGCAATGATAAGGCTACATAAGGAAAAATTATTAAGCGTGAAAATCATTTCTAACCTCCCTTGTCATAGCGCGCCAAAGGTTCTTAAATAAGCAAAATTAACGGAGTTAATATTTTTTAAAGAAAACGTTATTTTAACAGTTTTTTTTTTAAACATAATTTATTGAAATTTACAACTGTACTCAAAAAAATACATCAAGTAAATATGATATTAGAAAAATGACATGGAAGAGACTTGTAGAAGAACTACCCAATGGTAGCACTCCTGTAACTATTTTAAACTAGAAGGTCTCGGGTCCATCTCCTTTTCAGACGCCTCGGAGGATTGTCGGGAATTGAAGAGGAAGAAAGGATTGAAACTAGAGGATTGGGGTGGGAATGGAGTTTGTCATGAAAGGAATGGTATCTAGATCGGGCCAAATCAGCAACATACGGAATATTAAGGTCTTTGTGGATCAGTTTATTAGTTACAAAATAAGGAGCATTGAGGATTTTACGTAGGATTTTGGATTGTAGGGATTGGATACGGGAAGAATTTGATGGTTTAGTGGAGCCCCAAAGCTCTACTCCGTAAGTCCATATAGGCCGTATGATAGTCATGTAGATGAGCCTTTTGTAGTAAGTGGAAGATTGGAACGTTTGTCTAGTAAGTATTGAAGTAGTCGAAAACGTCGTGCAGTTTCTTGTCGTTTCAGTCTTGTATGAGGGTTCCATGTAAGGCGTTTGTCAAGGTGTAGTCCTAGATATCAGATCTGTTCAACCGGGACAAGAGGAGTATTATTGAAGGAGACAGTAGGGCAGGATGTCATTGGTTTACGACGAAGGGTAAAGGTAATTTTAACAGTTAAGAGAATTTTTCAACTCCGGAACTAGATTAGTCTCAAAGAACAAATTTATATCACTAAGCAAATATGATATAGATAGGTAATGTGTATTAGGTTTATAATGTATAAATAAACTCAGGTTAAACTTAGTCTCTTTTGATATATTTTCATGTAAACATTGCAAAACTGAATTATTGCCAATTTTGAAAATTCTTATACAAAAAAGGACTATGTTTGCAAGAAATTTTTACAAGTAGAAATGTGACTAAGCTATACAAGAAAAAAACAATTAAATGTGAGTCTCTTTTCCTTTATATACCTTTATCTCATTACAAATCTAGTTTTTGTTCATTTTCGGGGATTTTTTCAAACAACTTTCTTCACTATTTAATTAACGAGTTGTGGAAACAAAAATACAAAGCATGTCCTTATCTTATTGTTAGTTTTTGTTTTGACTGGATGTAAAAAAATTACAGGAATTAAAAAGATTTTGAAAACACATGTTTTTTGGTTTTTGATTTATTTATTGGCACAAAACATCTTGGTCATCAGTGCCAGATACACTCACTATAAGATACACTTAGATATATAATATCTAACTCACTATAAGATACACGTTTTTTTAAAACAAACAATTATGGTTTTAGTTGAAATATTAAATAATAATATTAATTAAAATAAATAATGAACTAGTTCAACAAATTATAATAATACACTAAAACAAATAATAATAATAAACAATGAACGAATACATTATGAACAAATAATAATACATAATAGACAATAATGATATACATAATAAGTAATACATCCATAATACATGAATACGTACATACAGATAATACATAATTAACAAATAATACACTCATAAATAGTGCCGGATACGCTCATTTTAGAAAATTAATTTAGGCAATTTTTTTTTTTTTTCTTTTTTCAATATTAAATAATAATATTAATTAAAACAGATAATAAGAATAATCTATAATAAAAATAAATATGACAGAGTTAGTAAAAAATAAACATATATCAAGTTATATTAGTAGACGATATTCAAAGATAGAAAACACATGTTTTTCCCCGCGGACCTGACTTAAAACGTCTGCAACACTCAAAGTATTGGCCCGAATTTTTTTTATTTATGGTGTTATATTTACGAAAGGATAGAGAATAACTGGTCGAAAAATCTCGAACATCAAAAATGTCAAGCATCAAAACTAATAAAAATTGGACGATTTCAAATGGATTGACCCATATACATTTTATCAGGCAAAAACCACAATCATGTTTTTTTATGTTTAAACATTTTTTTTTTTTTCAGAATGAAATATTGGTCCGAAAATAAATTTTATATACCTGTTTTATTCGCTAAAGTTTACTTTATCAAACGTTTGTTTAAGCTGTGAAATCTGTTGGCATATGTAAACGCTAATACCAACATATTTGAATCATTTTAAAAATTTTCTTTACTCTCCTAGCCGGTGTTTAGGCTACTTATTATGATCGACTATCAAATAAAGGAGAGCTTCGTTTTTACCAGCAATAACATGAACAAATCTTCAAAGGATAATTTTATTAATAGATGTAAAAGGTACTTTTTAATAGAAATCAAGACACACTACATAAAATCAATTTTACACATTATAAAATATTATCAGACCGAATTTTGATAATCTCGTTATTTTATGTATAAGAGAATGGTCTTTAAATTCGCGTTGAAATAGCTCTTCAGGACTTCAATTCTGCATTTTTAAAGTTTCTTCTTCCAAAGAACAATTATTATTGTTTATTTAAAATAATTAATAAGGAAGGATCCTTGTTATAAATAATTGTAAATGTATAAATATTAATTATTAAACCAATTGATGAAAAATAGGAGAAATAATTTTATTTTTCAGTTAGAAAGCTTAAGATTTAAGGGAAAAAAATGATCCAACATGTAATATGAAAAAAAACGTGACAAAGAGCCCATAAACATAAATTATCGTTGTAGATAATAATAATAATTATTACATTATTTAATCTCAATATGATTCTTTTTTAATTTTCAGCTTATTTTGATTTGATGAAGATGGAAGGTGAGTGGAAATTGTGTGATGCGAGCACCAGATTTTTCATAGTTTTATATTTTTCATAGGTTATGTGTTTTGTTTTTTTATTTGTTTAACGTCACTTTATGCTATTATGGCTAATCGGACGATGCTACAGTGGGAGTCCTAAATTTTGACTATCCAGGTTTTATTAGGATAGGGATTTTTAAGGAGTAACTGACATCGCACAGGCTCGAGACCACCTTTTAACGTCTCCTCCGAAGAACGGCATAACTAAGGATTTTTTACTCCTATTAAAAAATCCTATGACCACCTGCGGGTTTGAACCCGTGATCTTTGGCATAGGAAGCTGTTATGCTAGCCACCCAGGTACAAGTAATCCCTTTTTTTTTTATTATCAAATTATATTTTTCTATTCCCGATATAACATACTTTTCCTTATAACACGTGTAGTCCCCCGCGCCCCCTCCTTGCCCCATTTTAAGACGAGGCTTCACAGTAATAGGTTTTTTAAACGAAATTTAAAACGTTTCTATTTATATTTTACAGTCTTAGGTTAACACTATTTCCCAATACTTTAGTAGTTTGTTTAGTAATTTGCGGCATAATGTAGTGGAGAGTGACGAAAAAGCATAAACATTTTTATGGCTATATTATTAAATCTAAAGCTGAAGCATGAAGAGATGAAAGAGTGTTTTTAAATAGAGTATGTAGCTTGTAAAATATTTGGATCCGAGATGTATATTGGTTGTTCCTTCAACTATTTCTTATTAGCAAATTCGACTTAAAAAGCTCCAAACATTACAAAAAAAAAAATTCAGTCTAAACAAAATATAGAACATAATTAGTTCGCATAAGACTACTGTTAGTGTAAATAGTGGCATATTTATGAAATATGACAAGATAAAAATAAAAAGAATTATTTAAACTATAGTTGGAAGGAATTAGTCCGGGTGGCGGTCATTAAATGAAACCACTAAATAGTTACAACTATTTATTGTTTGCCCTTGAAATTATATTTATTAAAAAGTACGTGGACGACCTCTTCCTAATAATAAACCCAGACAAAATCCCCCAAATCCTAAAATCGTTTAATTCATATGATCCACGCCTCCGTTTCACCGTAGAAAGAGAAAACAACTTGACCCCTTTTTCGAATATAAGGTACTGCGTAAAATATTTGATCCGAAGAGAGATGAAGAGTTTAGAAGGCTGCACAACGCGGAATCGCGGAACATGTATCCTGTGAATATAATTGAGCTGATTGCATCGCGAAGACTCAAATGGGCGAGTAAAGTTGTTGGGCTCGATGAGGACTATCCGACTGGTAGGCATCCGAAAGGTAGGCCGAAGCGTAGATGGGAGGATAGCGTTAAGGCTGATCTCGGGGGCTTGGGCTTGAACGGTGAACATTGGACGAGTCTGTGTAGGCGGAATTTGGTGGTATCGGCATCGAACCTTGGGGTTCGCTAAGCCTACTATTATTATTATTAAAATCACAACCGAGAGAGGAAGTTTTTTTTCTAGTCCGTCACATTTTTTTTTATTTCGAATATTTGTAACCTTTGACTTTTTAAATCGCTAAGTATGTTTTCCGTTGAAAAATATGGAGGCAAACCTTTCAAGACCACTTTAGGTTTATTCTCGTGCTTTGGAGTGTATGTATGAAATTGTAATTTCCATTTTCCATTGTTGTATAAACATAAAATATTGATTTTGTACCGTTCTACTTGTTGTTAATATTTTTAATTTTAGTTTTTCTATTATATCTTTAGGGTTTATAGAAATTGCGTCCACAACGACTGGCGGAATTTTTATTTTAGTATGAATTACAATCAATCGCTACTGTTTCAGATTCCTCATCTTGGTTGGAAAAGACGTCATGACTATTTTGAGTAGGAACATTGTACAAAGTGTACTCACTTCGCTTTCTTTTTTTCGATGAATTTATCGTATCATTTTTGATGAAGAAGGGCCTCTTAAGTCCTTCATTGTTTTTGAATTGTCCCAATGGGCATATTATTCAACACCGTTAGTCTCGGAAATGACGTAGAGGTTTTTAGTTAATCCACACACTATACGAAGATATAAATAAAAGGTTTATTATAACGATAAAAGATAAAATAAAATAAAATAAAAATAACTGGAACACTAGAAAGAAGTAAGTTGTCACTGGGGCTGCTAGAGCAAGAGTGAGCGAACCAGAAAAACCGCTTAATAAAATGCATTTTATTTTATTTAAGATTTGCTCAAAAACGGCTCTAACGATTTTGATTAAACTCGATAAATCGATGTAAAATTTAAAGGGTTTTAGTATCAAATATTTTTCATTCTGATTGCAATTTCCAGCCTGACAAAATCAGACAAAATTTCCCCGAAGGCTAGAAAGTCTAGCTCTAAAAATAAGAAATTAACTGTCGCACAACGTCAAGCAGGAAATTACATTTTAATACTTCTAAGGATATTCCGACATCTATTACTCTCCTATCGTTAAGTTTTAAATTTGCAGGTCTCAGAAAAAATTAACATATACAATTATTTTTTTGGTCTAACTTAATTGTCCCAAATGGTAAATCATAATAATGTAATGCCCCTGTGTATCTCGCACACAAATATAATGTGTTCTTGTAGGGTATTTTTGTTGTTTATTTTCATTTAATTTAATATATAAAATTTACTTTGTAATGAAAAAAAATTAAAAAGATAAACGAGCATTTTTTGTCTAATAACGATTGTAAACAAAGTTAAATGCGGGAAACATAGGTATATAAAGATACATATAAGAATAATTCGTTACAGAGGAATTTCTCTGAAATTATCGACAAAACCTATATATTTTAATGAAATAAAAAAATTTAATTTTCTCATTTAAATTATTATATGTATTCTTTACTGTTTTACATGGACTTATTTACTTTCTTTTCATTCCTTAATGTTTTAATTATATTTTCTTATTTAAACTTATCTTTATTATTTAATTTTTCAATATAATTATAAACATAAAATAGTGACACCCCCAAAAAAGACACCCCTTTTGTATGAGACTATATCCACACTTCGTCAATTGATAGACATTTTTATATGGAAATAAATAATTATAAATAAAAAAAAATAATAAGCGGAGTTAGAATAATGATTATGTTTCATTTAAGATTAACCTATTTCTTTGAAATTTAAAATATGAAGAAAACTGACGTGGGACTGCTCACGCACTCAGGGCTGCGTGAGTATATCCCAGCCCCTAGATGCGTATCAATAGGAAGGATGTACCTTATCAGGAGTTGCTAAGATCTACCCAACCTCTATACCTGTCCTCTCCGACCTTACCATATTTTGGGTAAAACAACTCAAATATGACATGCTTCAGAGCAGCCCTCAAAACTCTTTAGCGTCTTCCTTCCAGTTTCGACTAATTTTAAATTTAGGCCAGATAAAATAAAAAATATCGTCCAAAACGTTTAGTAACATACTTTCTTGAATTCAATTTGATTATTTTAAAATAAAGTTAAAGTTAAATAACATTATAATATACATTAATGGGCATTGAATATTGAGTATTTTAGTATAATGCGTGGTTCTGTAACATTGGTTTTATAACATGTTAAAATGAGGTCAATTCTTGTATTTAGGACCCAATGTATAACATGGAAAAAGATATCTCGGTACCTATGAGACCTACAGCTGCCTGTCACCTCTCATATTAAAGCTTATTAGACGCTTGTTAATTTTTATTGTTATGAGTAGTTTGGTAAAATTGGCAGTTTCTATGATATCGGGCTGAACACTATTAAAAGACGGCCAATTTCCTCTGTTTAAGACACAAATTATTACATGGACAAAGGTATCTCGGCACCTATAAGACCCACAGCAGCCTGTCACCTCTAATATTAAAGCTTATTAGACGCTTGTTAATTTTTATTATTATGAGTAGTTTGGTAAAATTGGCAGTTTCTATGATATCGGGCTGAACACAATTAAAAGTCGATCAATTCAATTCCTTAGTTTAAGACCCAAAGTATTATATGCACAAAGATATTTTTCGGTACCTATAAGACGCCTATCAGGTCTGTAATTAAAGCTTATTTAATTTACATCAAAATGAGTATTTTCGAATAATGCTTGGTTTCTGTAATATTTACCTTCATAACGTAAAAAGTCGATCAATATTCGTAGTTAGAACACAATTTATTTTATGGACAAAGATATCTCGGTACTTACAAGACCTACAGATGTCTATCAGACCTGAAATCAAAGCTTATTCAATGCTCATTAATTTATGTCTTAATGATTATTTTCGTATAATGCTTGGTTTTTGTAATATTTACCTTCATAACGTTAAAATTAGACCAATTTTCATAGTTAGAACACAATGTATTATATGGGCAAAGATATCTCGATACCTATAAGACCTACAGACTTATATGAACTCTCGAATCGAAGCTTATTTAATGGTCATTTATTTATTATATAATGAGTATTTTCTTACAATGCTTGGTTTCTGTAATATTAAGCTTTATAATGTTAAAATGTGGTCAATTCCTGGACTTGGGCAGTTTTGGATCGCCACCATTTTTTATTCCAATCAGTTTCAGGTGGCAGACAAAAAAAAATGTACAAGTTGGCTAAAATGTTAAAATCACATTGAATTTTTTTTTCTTATAATACGCCTTTTTCGGCCCCTGCTTTTGGACTATTTATTCAAACATTTTGGAACAGATGTGGAAAATTCAGTGTTAAAACCTAATGTGATTTCAGACCAATCACACCCACCGTTTTCTTGGCCTGGTTTGGATTTAAGAGGTCTTAAGAAGTGCATACAAGTGTGGAATCAGATTCCGAATTTTTCGTGAACATAATAATTTAGCTTACAATATATTTCATACGTACCTAAGTAGAAAAAATGTAAAAGGGATGACCAATATTACCTCGGAGGAACTTAACCCCTTTGTAAACATATACTGATATTGTTCAATTAGCAATTGTGGATCGCATACCTCCTCGTAGTCTATGAATCTAAAATCGCGACCTTGCTTACCATCACGTAACCGAATGTTGGGCTAAAACGACCCTGGCATCATTGCTATGCAACATGAAAACAAAGATGGCGCTGATATTACGCAATTAAAAATCATGAAGAAGGATCCTTTCTGCACTCACAACAAATAGTAAACTGCATTATGAACCGATTCAGTTCGAAACGCACGGATTGGTGTATTGTTATACCGAATATAAACAAAAGTTTATGCTAACCGCCCTTGTAAGAAAATAGTGCGGACACATTGTTATGTAGCTAGTAAGTGAGTGTGCAGGTCTTATTCAAACTGACTGTTTGTGAGAAGGTTTTGAGTGTATACGTTAGCTTCGCAAGTACTTCCTGGTACCTTTCCTTTACCAAGTCATTTGGTCCAGCCGTCTATCATACATCTCTGATCTCTTATCATTCAAATCTTCAATCCATTTCCGTATCACTCGTACGCGGCGTTCGGATTTGTAAATTACACCTCTTTGAATTCTAATACTCTACCAACTTTCAAATCTTGTCTATCCAATTACTCCCTGTCCTTATAATTTCCGAAGAATCCTGACTGATCCAGTTTCTTCGGTAATATATAAATAAGAATTTTTTTTAATTAAATAAGAATAATATTTTATTTTTTAGTCATAGCCTCGACTAAAGGCAGTTATAAAACTACATGAAGACGTTGATTATTTATTTATTTTATTTTTTAATTATTGTTTATATTAAGTAAGAAAAAACGTTATATAATATACAAAGTTAAGGTAATAGAGAGACAAAATTAAGTCATTGTTATATTATTTAATGTAAAATTAATGTTTCCTTCGAAACTATTATTGATATTGCTTTATTGAGCAATAATACAATCTGCCACTATCTTGGGAAATAAGTATTAGAGTTAAAATAATTCATTCATTCCATATGTAGAGTAAAACAAAAAATAAAATAAGTAAACTTAAATAACAATTAGAAAGAAAAATGAAATAATAATATAAATATAATCTTGGCACATTCATACTTATATACAATATTTACACACTGCCCCTGGGAACTCCGAATCCCCTACAGCCAGAAGTGGACGGCGAGGCACAATGTTAGGAGTTCCCAGCGCCTCTCAGTAACTTCTTCGGTTCTTAAATTTATTTTAACAACGGAGGTAGGCGAAAGTCGTGAGTTGCATGCACCAGATATTTTTAGGTAATTAAAAATAAATATAAATATAATTAATTTTCCGGGATAGACTGAATCATGTCCATAATATATATTCATTCGTATTATAAATATGACAAAATTCTATTGTGTTTTTCTTCAGAATCCTTCATCTAATTTCACCCAAATACCAATTTCTTACCAAGCTTATAGTTAATACAGACCCTACCAAAATCAAGATTTATTTAATAAAAGATAAACAGAAATAGACTTCGCAAATGGACCGAGATGACCCTGGCTAAACCTTCCTTTACATTACCCCATTTGTTTTGGAGCAACATCTGGCAGTGAGTAGCCATCTGGAGTTCATAAGATAGGCCGTCGGGGAAGTTCATTGCGTCTGGACGAGGGTCGTACTTGCCCATTAGGCCCAAGGTACCCCCCTTGAAAGTACGTTTAAAGCATGAGCTCAAATATATATATATATAAAGTTTTATACTGTTCTTAGGTTCCAGTCAATAAATAAACAATTTTATTTATGCAAAGTTTCGAGAATTAATTGTTCTCATATTTATGCCTTAACAGTGGAAAAACAAAAAACAGAACATTAATATTTGTATACAACAATTAATAAATGATGTTATTGTTAGAGATACAGAAAAGAATACAATAGACAATGAATAGACATAAGGTAGTTAAATAGATATTTCAATTAGAATTTACTTACAATTATAGATACAATAGTATCTTACATAGACATATGTGTAAACTATAAACTTTGAAAGAACACTGAAGTAAATGCAAAAGAATAGTTCAGGATTTTCCAAATTTATGACGTCAGGAATCTAGGGTTTTCTCCTTTTGTTTTTATTTTATTTTGTATTTATTATTCTTATAATTCAGACCATTTGTTAATATGTGTTTATTAAATTTGAATAACATGCATTAAGGTTTTAGACATCCGATTTTTTTATTTATGGCGCGATTTTTATATTTTTCTGTGGTAATCATTTCTTTAAAATTTCATTTGAAGATGCTTTTTTTAATAATTTATAATTTTGGATGAATGAAATTTGAATGTATGTCCCTTTTTTCTGAAATGAGTGGTGAGGGCAGTTTGATTTGGTTTGCTAGGTTTTTTCTAAATTGAAGTTTTATTAATTTGGATTGGCATCAAGTAGGTTGATAAGATGGGTGAAACAATTTATAGTTAGTAATATGTAATGAATTAGATTTCGAAAACGAACTGAGTCTCAACGATAATATTGTATCCTACATTCCGTATTAAATAGAGGTATAATCCTTTGAGGATATACCGCTTTTAATATTGCTAAACTTGGCCATATCACTTCTTTGAAAATTGATATTTAAACAAGGACAATGCTTACACGATCGAAATTTCAACAAGTAGTGCAACGATAAGACAATACAAGAAAAATATATTTAAGCATGAGGCTCCTTTCTAACCTTCCTTGTTATAGCCCGCCATAAGTTTCAGATGATTTTAATTTTCGTGAATTATTTAAATAATTTTCTTTGCTACTTAGGAAATATGCTGTAAGGACCAAAACTGTATACAGTACTCTCATTAACACTCTGGTTTTAGTTTCGTCCTGAAATATGCAAAATTACAGGTGTCGATAACTTTTCAGTCGCGAAGCTGACTTTGAGCGGCTGCAACACTTAAAGTATACACACACAAAAAAATGTTTGCACGGTTTTTTATTCATAAAAGGATAGAGAATAACTTTTTAAAAAATCATTAAAAACAAAAATGTTGAGCGGCAAGGTCTGATTCTCATAATGTTGCATAAATAAAATTGTTTATTTATTGCCTGAAACTTAAGACCAGTCGGAAACTTAAATTAGTAACAGTCGAGAACGAATAAAAAAAAAAATATATATATATATTTTTTATATATTTATTTTTTTAATATATATATATATATATATATATATATATATATATATATATATATATATATATATATATATATATATATATATATATATTGTAGTAGACCTATATGGATTACGTGAAGCCTCTAATGAACGTCTTTTTCTCATGTCAACAGAAATGTTGACAGTTGTTCTGTGGTTTTATTGGTTTTGAAGTCTGTTTCCATCATCTGTTTGAAGGGTTTTATTGTGAAGTCACAATGTGTCGGTTGTGTACAAAACATCTGATTTTATTACTGTGTTGTAGTGCTTCAGTTTTGTTTGTTTGCACAAACAATTTTTATTGCACAGTTGGAATGAACTTCCACAGATCCTTTTCAGTTTCTGTATACGTACTATATATGTTTTAGTTTATGTATTTATATGTATATATGTGCATTACTAATTATTATCCCTCCTCGTGCCTCACTCTTTTCTATTTCTAAAAAAATTAAGACATTTTCTTCTTTATTACAAAAATAAATTAAATTAATTAATTTCATCTCTTTCTCCATTATACACACATGGGATAATCTTCTTAATAGAGTTTGTAGGTATCATATGGTTTTATTATTTATAATTTTTGTTTTGTTTTTTAGATAAAGAAACTCTTTATATTAAACTCTTTTAACATAGAAACTCTATAACTTTTTGGTCACATAATCCCTAATATGTTAATTTGCCAACACTTAAACAATAAGGAAAACAATTTATATATTCACAAATTTTAAGATTGAATTTTAGCCACTGTTTTCAAAATAATCTCGACTTTATTTTGTTTTTGGTTTTTTGGTGGGTGAATATCTCAATAATTTTGAAAAAGAAATAGATTAGTAGTTATACATCAAAAGTAAATAAAAAGGATTCCTCACAAAACATTGATACTTAGCATGAATAAAAAAATTAGTTACATACATAATGTTTCAGAGGGTTAGTCAAGAAACTCTCTATTATAGTTTTTCCTTGACATCTAAATTTTCACCATGTCTTAAAAGGTATTTTTCATGGAGAACTTTTTTGCATTAAGTACCTGACAATATCTTGTAATTTCAAGTGAAAGCATTCACACTTAATATTTAATGTTTTGAATTTTAATTATGATACAATATTCAGCAATTATTAAATAAATTAATCAAAAATATGATTTAATTTAAAGGAAAACATAGACTAGACCTTTAAAAAAACTAATAAGAAGAATTCAATGATAACTAAAAAAATTCAGACTGGAAACCAATATATATATATATATATATAATTATTACTTCTTATATTAATTTTCAACTGTATTAAACAAGTACTATTATTAAATGTGAATTAAGAAAACAAGTCGTGAACATGTCTTATAAAAGAACTACTTGATAATTGATAGCATTTCATTAACTATTTTAAGTGAGTACGTCCCAAGCCCACCTCCTTTTCAGTCGCATCGGGGGGTTATCAGGTGTATCTAAGGAAGATAGGTTACGGACAAGTGACTTTGTGTGGGCAGGGTGTTCTGTTATCTATTTCGGACTAAGTCTGAGACAAATGGGATGTGAGGTCATTAAGTTTGATTTGATTTGTGGCAAAATAAGGGATGTCCTTATGAGGACTTTTAGAAAGATTTTGGATTATAACGAATTAGATGATTTTGTAGAGTATATGTCCTAGTAGGTTTGATAATAGTGATGTAAATGTGTTTTCGGTAATTGACTGGAAGTTCCGAACGTTTGTCAAGTAAGTGTTGTAGTAAACGATATCATCCAGCAGTTTCTTGTCGTTTCAGTCTTGTGTGAAGATTCCAAGTTAGGCGCTTGCCAAGTGGAGTCCTAGATAGTTCAACAGGAGTAATTGGGATTTTACCAAAGGACACTCGAGGGCAGGACAGAGATATTAATATAGATGACAATGAACTGATGGAATAATTAAGATTTGAAAAAAAAAAAAAAATCAAAATACAACATATTGTTACGGGCTACGGGGTGTGAGAAATGAACTACTCCAGTTTACAAATTACAGATGTTTATTAACACAGAAAACACAAATACAAAGGGATTACTAACCACTATATTAACAATAATAATGGAATTACCAGCTTACTACTAAACAGTATACATATAAAATCAGGTATTCCTAACAATTAAACTACTTACGTAAATTTATACAATATGCTAGATTTATTCTAAACTTACAACTATAAGTTAGATATAAACTACAGTCTTCTAATTTCCCACCGATCGGTTATCACAATACTGACACACAGTTTCACCACACTGTCACGAACGGTTCACTGTCACTGTTCACTAATACATCACAGATGCTTGTTGAGCCGGATTAGGACTGACTCACCTAGGCTCAGGGGACGGCTATTTGTACCACCGCCGAATCTTCTAGACCCGGGCGCAGGTAGGGTGGTGGGCCTTTCCAGGCACTTCGAGGACTGTCCAGGTCCAGAAGTCTCTAGCCTCATCTAGGCCCCTCCAGGCGTGGTCCACCCGTCATTGTCTTGACCGTAGCACTACCCCCTCCTTAGACGTGCTCTGCCCCAGAGCACAGATTGCAGAAGCTGAGCGATGCTGATCTTCCTCCGATGTAGGTGTTTTGTCTTTCCAGGGGTTGAACGTGCATACCATTATGATGACTCCAGAGTTGGCGAACGTCTCTTCTACAATGTTCCTGACAATCCTCCACTCCAGGCCATCGTATCCACAACCCAACTTCGGGATGGCGAGCTTGGTGACACGCAGTTCCAGAAGCTTTCTCCGCAGGTCGTCAAGACTCCGGCGCAGTGTGTCGTATGTCGGCTTCTGCTCTGATGAACTCTTGGTAACCAAGTAAAACAGGTGCCGGCCTTCATGCTCTTGATGGAGAGTCTTCCCAACTCTTGGTCCCTGGCGTTCCAGCTCTTCAATTCCAGCGAACTTCTTCCTGAAGACCGTCGCAATCCCCCGGGAATTCCTCAGATGTTCGGCGACACAGTGTGCTAGAGCATAGTCTACCGGTAACGAGAATATGTCTCTGTAAACTGTCTGCGTTACCCTACGGGAGTCTGGCGCCTTAGGATGGGGAGTTAGGTCCTTGTCGGTGAGGTTCCTCACTTGCTGTTCCTCTGTAGGGCCATGGTTTCCCTTGTATGGAGCCAATCGGTTGAAATGGACTACCTTGGGTTTTCCTTTGGGCTGCTTCCTGATCCTATAGATGACATCATTGATCCTCTTGATGACCTCATACGGTCCGTCCCAGGAGTTTTGAAGTTTCGGTGAGTAGCCTTGCCTTCTTCGAGGATCGTGTAGCCAGACCAAGTCTCCAGGTTGGAAGCCACCTTTCTCTGCCTTGATGTCATAACGCTCCTTCATTCTGTCACTTGCTCCCTGGATGTTTGTGCGAACCTTCTCGTGAATAGTGTTCATTCGCTTCCGTAGGTTCGTGACGTAGTCTTCTCCGGCGACCTCCTCATCAGGCTTGAAACCGAATTTCAGATCGCAAGGCAAGCGTAGTTCTCTGCCGAGCACGACATTGGCGGGGGTCTGCCCTGTCGTTTCATTAACTGAACTACGATAGGCTAGCAGGAACAGATGAAGATATTGGTCCCAGTCTCGCTGATGGTCAGAAACTACCTTGGCCAAATATCGACCCATCGTCCTGTTCATGCGCTCTACCATGCCATCGGACTGAGGGTGAAGAGGCGTCGTTCTGGTCTTCCGTATTCCTAGAGCCTCGCACATCCTGGTGAAGACTGCCGACTCAAAGTTTCTTCCTTGGTCAGCATGAAGTTCCATGGGCACCCCAAACCGACTGACGAGCTGCTTCACGAGAACATCTGCAACCGTGGCGGCCTCCTGATTCGGAAGGGCGTAAGCTTCCACCCACTTTGAAAAATAGTCCATGGCCACGAGAATATATCGGTTGCCATTATCTGTCACAGGAAAAGGGCCAGCGATGTCTACCGCTATTCTCTCGAATGGTGCTCCTACGTTGTATTTCTTCATAGGTGCCTTCTTTTTCCTTATCGGTCCATTAGAGGCGGCACAAGTTGCACACCGCCGGCACCAATCTAACACATCGTCCTTGAGGTTTGCCCAGTAAAAGCGTTCACGAACCTTTTCTAATGTCCGGTGAACTCCAAGGTGGCCACCAGATGCTCCATCATGTAATTCCCTCAGTACTTCGGGCACTTTAATCTTTGGTACGATGAGCTGTAGTCTCCGCTGATCTCCCTCTGTGTTCTCCAATGCTCGTTTCAGCAGACCTTTGTCCAGTAGAATGGAGTTCCATTGAGCCCAATAGGTTTTTATATTTTTCGACATTGGAGCAACATCCTGCCAGCTTGGTCTCCTTTGGCCTGATAGCTTCCATTCCCTTATTTGTTTCAAGTCCGGGTCCTCGTCCTGTTCCTTTGCCAGTTGTGTGTCCTGCCAACCGTCGGTAACGACCGTAGTCCGCAACACTGTTGCTTGCTTTTCTTCTTGTCGAGAACAATGCTTGCATTCTCCGTCACAGGGTCTCCTTGAGAGCGCATCCGCATTCCGGTGACTCGTTCCAGAACGATGAGCAGATTCGAAGTCATATTCCTGAAGGCGCTCGATCCACCGTGCAACTTGTCCCTCCGGTGACTTGAATCGCAGCAGCCACATTAGAGCTGCGTGGTCCGTTCTCAGTAGAAATCTTCTTCCATACAGGTATTTATGAAAGTGCTCTATGGACTTAACCACTGCCAGAAGCTCTTTCCTTGTGACACAGTAGTTGCGTTCTGGAGCTGACAGTGCTTTGCTGAAGTACCCAATAACCTTTTCTTCCCCGTCTTGGAGTTGGGAAAGGACGCTTCCAATAGCAGTGTTGCTGGCATCTGTGTCAAGAATGAACTTGCCCTCGGGACGTGGATAGCTTAGAATAGGCGCACTACTCAATTTCTTCTTTAACTCCTCAAATGAAGCCTGACACTCGCGATCCCAAAGGAAAGTCCGTTTTTCCTCAGTGAGCCTGGTAAGAGGTTTTGCGATGTTGGCGAATCCTTTCACGTACCTCCTGTAGTAGGTGCAGAGCCCGAGGAAACTTCTCACTTGGTGCTTATCTCGAGGTGCTGGCCAATTGGTGATCGCTGTAATCTTCTCTGGGTCAACAGCAACTCCGTTGTCTGATACAACATGCCCCAGGTAGTTGACTTGCCTTCGGAAGAGATTGCACTTCTTCGGGTTCAGTTTTAGATTAGCTGCACGCAGCCGTTCGAAGACCCGCTCCAGATTCTCCAGATGGTGAGTGAAGGATTTTCCCAGTACAATGATGTCGTCCAAGTAAACCAGGCATATCTCCCAAGAAAGGCCTCTTAAGACGCTTTCCATCAGCCTCTCGAACGTTGCAGGTGCATTGCAAAGCCCGAATGGCATTACCGTAAATTGCCAGAGGCCAGTGCCGATTGAAAATGCCGTCTTCTCCTTATCTTCCGGTGCCAATCCAACCTGCCAATATCCACTGCGGAGATCCAAGGTAGAAAATAGTTTGCAACCCTCTAGTGTGTCCAGCGTGTCGTCAATCCTTGGGAGTGGGTAACTGTCCTTCTTCGTGGCGTTGTTCAAAAGACGGTAATCTACGCAGAATCTTGTCGTCCCATCTTTCTTTTTCACCAGTACGACAGGAGACATCCATGGGCTACTCGAGGGCTCGATGACACCATCATTCGCCATATCCTTAATAATCTCCTCGGCATCCTTTCGTTTAGCTAGCGGCAGCCTCCTCGGGATCTGTCGGATGGGCTTTGTATCCCCGGTGTCAATTTTGTGCTGGACGATGTTCGTTCTACCCCGTGGTCCTGAACTGATCTCGAAAACGTCCTGCCATCGGGTAATCAATCTCTTCACGATTTCGCTCTGTTCAGGCGAAAGTTCTCTGCATGATTCCTCCACGAATCCTTTTAATTCTTCGGGTAGTCCTCGTTGCTCGGTGGGGTTGCGTTGTAGCTGTCGGACTACTGAGGTAGCGGCCGTACATTCTCCGACTGGTGTTCCTCTCTTTAGTGTCACCGGGAAGCTGTTCAGATTCATCAGTCGGATTGGGGTGGTATGTCCGACCTTGATGAGAGACCTTGCAACCAGAACACCGCGTCCGACTTCCTGCTCCTCGTGCTTCCCAGGTTCAAGTAGAAGACATTGACCCTCCGGTAGTCGTCCATTGATCGTCCCATGCGTCAGAATTTGACTCCGTGCAGGTAAAGTGGTGTCTTCTAGTAGGAGTACTCGTGCATAGAGGTCCTTTCCCTGCCGAAGGATGACCTCTTCGTCTCCCAGCGTCATCACACCTCTCGACATGTCCAGCTTGATCCCGTATTTGATCATCAAGTCCATGCCGAAGATGACTTCCTCGTCTATTTTCGCCACGAGAACGCGGTGCTCTAGACGTTGGCCCCCGATGAAGAAAGTGGCAACTGTCTCCCCGTAGACCTCGGCTGGCTGTCCTGTGGCTGTCCGTAACGCCCAAGTGGTAGGTGATATCTTCTTAGCGTTAACTGCCTTCGGGTTCAGTATTGTCATGGTTGCGCCGGTATCCAGCAGAAAACTCCGCAGCTGCCCGTTCACCATTCCATCCACATAAAAACTATTTGTCTTGCTCCCTATTGTCGCGATTCTCACGGCGACCCTGGGGCCTTCGATGCTACGGGTTGACAGTTGCCCCTTCCCATCAACCCTCCTTAGTTTTCCTGTGGCTTTTTCCGGCTTCCTGGTAGGACACTTGCTTCTGGGGTGTCCAAGTTGACCGCAGCTCCAACAGCGTATCTCCTTTTTGCGGGTCCTGAGGGCTTCTAAAACCTTTGCTACTATGTCCTCGATGGTGGGGGCCGCGTTAGGCTCCGCTTCTGCCGCTCGAACTCGTGCATGTCCACGGACTGACTGCCTGACAGCCTCGAATTCCATGGCCTGCGACAATGCATCGCCCAAAGTTTTAGGGCGTGCGAGTTTCACTGCCTGTTGGGTTTCCGGGTCTCGAAGTCCATCCAGGAATTTGTCGATAGCCAAGCTCTCGTAGACGTCGTCGGTGACCGTTGGGTAGGCATTCCTCACTAGCCGGGCGATATCTGCTTCAAATTCCTGCAGCGTCTCGTTGGTCTTCTGGACCCTGTTCTTTAACTGGGAACGGTATAGTTGGTCCATGCGGCGATGGCCGAAACGCATCTCCAGTCTTTTCATCAGCTCACTGTAGTTGCACCGCTCCGACATGGGCATCCCCTGTAGCACTCCTAAGGCGTCTCCACGCAAGGCTAGGCACAACGCTGATGCTTGCGTCTCCTTTGACCACCCGTGGATCGAAGCCGCTGTCTCGAAGAGAGTCATGTAGTCCTCCCATGGCGTCTTCCCGTCGAACAATGGGATGGTGTTGTGTGTTGGTGGCATCCCAGCATTGGCGGAGGGAATGGTGTTGTGAGGGCTTCTCTCAGAGGGTTGGTCGGTGTCGATTGTCGTTGGGTTGTTCATACGTTTTCTAGAGCTTCTATTCTTACCCTAAGTTCATTTTCTACAGAATCGACTTTTTCTCCTAATCTAGATTCTACATCAGCTAACTTATTATCTACACTTTCCATTAACTTAGTTTCTAAATTGCCTAACTTAGCCTCCAATGTATTTTTAACAGTACTTAATTCATTACCTAACTCATTTTTAACAGTACCTAACTCATTTTTAACAGTGCCTAATTCAGTTTTAAAAGTTGCAGACAACTTACTGAAATCATTTTCAAACGTAATCTCGTCTGGATTTTCCCCTGAATCAACAAAAAATTGGCGCAAGCGTTGTTGCAGTACTAATTTCGTTCCGGAAGTATCCAGATCTCGTTCTTCTAACTCCCGTCTTAAGTCTGCAACTTTTAAATCATTCAGTCTAACACTCTGAGAAGTCATTTTCCACACAGTAGCCCAATAATTACAAAAACAAGAAAACCAAAATTATAACCATTTACAATGATCCCACTTCTGACACCAAATTGTTACGGGCTACGGGGTGTGAGAAATGAACTACTCCAGTTTACAAATTACAGATGTTTATTAACACAGAAAACACAAATACAAAGGGATTACTAACCACTATATTAACAATAATAATGGAATTACCAGCTTACTACTAAACAGTATACATATAAAATCAGGTATTCCTAACAATTAAACTACTTACGTAAATTTATACAATATGCTAGATTTATTCTAAACTTACAACTATAAGTTAGATATAAACTACAGTCTTCTAATTTCCCACCGATCGGTTATCACAATACTGACACACAGTTTCACCACACTGTCACGAACGGTTCACTGTCACTGTTCACTAATACATCACAGATGCTTGTTGAGCCGGATTAGGACTGACTCACCTAGGCTCAGGGGACGGCTATTTGTACCACCGCCGAATCTTCTAGACCCGGGCGCAGGTAGGGTGGTGGGCCTTTCCAGGCACTTCGAGGACTGTCCAGGTCCAGAAGTCTCTAGCCTCATCTAGGCCCCTCCAGGCGTGGTCCACCCGTCATTGTCTTGACCGTAGCAATATAAAGTTATACAAGGTAATGTGGATGTGAAACGAATGAGCATGAGAGTTGGTTGTAGTTGATAATTTCCACTTTGTAATGTCTTGTGAAAACGAATGGAAACTTGCAAAATATGATTAGCCGTCCTTGTACAGAAATAAATGTTTACGCAAAGTTGAGTGGCGAGTCAGCATGCGTGGCAAGTTTAGCTCAGAAAGGAAAAGTTGTTCCAACTTGAAATTAGATATTTAAGAAAGGTGTATGCCTGGTGAGATGTTAGAGCAACGTTTCTACCAAAATCGGCGTTATACAATGCCTTTTACATATTTAAAATATTTCTTAAAAAAAACGGATGAAACTATTTTTATCAGAATTGTTACATCAATAAATAATTAAATGGACTATAATTTAATTTAGGTTTTATCATCATTAGTTTGAAAGATCTTAAATGAAAAATTTCTTCCTTTGAAGTACCTTTAATTTTGTTTAACTTAGATTTAACTTATTCACCATATCTCGTTGTTAGAAGTAGTAACAATGTAGAAAGAATTAGATAATTAAATAAAAAAGAAAAATAATAATACAGTTTAATATTTTTTTTTAAACAAGAAAAAAAATCAATATTAATGGTAACGAAATAAGTTCGTAGCGTTTTTCAATATAATCTTCTCTGTCATGTTTTATTTATAAAATCATGTTTACCTGGTCAATAATGTTTACATATCCTATAAAAAATGATTGGTTAAGGTGCTTAATGCATCGGTTTCAACCGAGATTCCTAGTCTTTTAGTGGTATTTTGCTTGCTCAAAATGGAAGAGAAAAAAAAAATAATTTTTGTCATTCAGTGATTTAAGTAAATTTTGTACATAAAAAATTAATACTGTTATATTATTTAATTTATTTGTTTCCAACGAAACTGAATATAATTCTTAAAACATTTTTCTCTATCTCTAATCCTTTTAGGTTTAGTAGCTCTTAAATTGATTTTAACAGCCGGATAAGTGAATGTAGTGTGTTGCTCGCACCCGATTTTAATTTAAAATAAATGTTTTCATAATAACTCAATATAATCCTTTTTATAATTAAAGGAGTGGGGAGGGGGATTAGAAATTGTGTGTTATGTATACCAGATTTTTTTAACTAACCTATATAGGTCAGTAGTTTTGATATCTTGGATATTTCAATAATTAGATAATATTGTAGAAAGAATTAGATAATTAAATAAAAAAAAAAATAAAATACAGTTTAATATTTTTTTTTTAAACAAGAAAAAAAATCAATATTAAGGGTAGCGAAATAAGTTCGTAGCGTTTTTCAATATAATCTTCTCTGTCATGTTTTATTTATAAAATCATGTTTACCTGGTCAATAATGTTTACATATTCTATAAAAATGATTGGTTAAGGTGCTTTAATGCATCGGTTTCAACCGAGATTCCTAGTCTTTTAGTGGTATTTTGCTTGCTCAAAATGGAAGAGAAAAAAAAAATTATCATTCAGTGATTTTTTATTTCCTAAAAGGAATGGCAGAGACGGTTAAAAAAAATTGCTGTGTGTATGACGATGATGCCTTAGGAAAAAGCACCGACCGTAAGTGTTTTTTTTTCGGTTCTGAAGCAGCAAACCGCTCGGGTCGTCCTTCAACTGTTGATGATGAGCAAAATCAAAAAATTACCTAAAGGATGGCAACATGTAATAGATCATATATAATTGATTAAAAATATTTACAAGAATCTGAAGTTTTTATTGTAATCATCTGTAAAAAACGCTATGAACTTATTTTACAACACACTACATAAGTATAATATACCTTTAGTAGATTTAAGAAAAAAAAATATGAAACATACAAATCGAATAAAGTAATAGTGAGTGCCGAAATATCCATAAACTTGAATTATTACTGTAGATAATCTTATACCATTAAAATTCTCTAAATTCCATCAGAACCTTATCCATCACCCTAATCCCCTAGCTCAATCCTTATCCAGCTCCACACATCCTTACCATCCTCCTAGAAGGTTGAAACGGCAGTTCTAGCATTGGCTAGATTCTCCACTCACGTGCTGTATGCTTGTGAATTGTATATAGGCATGAGTGACTTTTGTATACATTTTATTGATTTTGTTTTGTATATATGTATATTGTATTATTATTAAATAAATTTATTGTTTAGTATATTATCGTGTGAATGTAGTATGAATGTTGTACTTCATCGCTATTAAAAATGTCCTAAATTGGACAGATTGTAATATTGCTCAATAAAGAATTGTTTCTAAAAAAAAAAACTGTAGATAATAGTTTTATTAAAGTCGTTATATCATGTATAATTGAATGATCTTTAATATAGCATTGAAAGAGTCATATAGGACTTAAAATTCGCATTTTTAACATTTCATCTTCTATTTTTATCCAATATTTTTGTTTTGTTTTTGTAAAGAATTAACCACTGTTCTTGTTAGAAATAATAATAAATGTATAAATATTAAGTATATAAGAAAGTTATAAAAAAAGATTATTTTCCAGTTTTCTGTTGTTTTTTGTATTGTAAATTAGAGTAGAAATGTTTAGTAAGAATGCTAGAGCTTTTTTAAACCAATAATATTAATGTAATAAAAAATATTGAAATGAAGAGTGACGAAGCCCATACCAATGAGTTGTAGATAATAATTTAAATTATTTCACTTCATTAATTTTTTTTAATTTTAACTTATCTATATGTGAAGTTGACAGTAAGAAAAATTATTTCAGTCGTAAATGTTTATTTAAGTTTGAAATTCACCGGAAACACACGTTTTAGTCCAAACAGAAATTTCGTATTTTAGAAACATGCGTTTCTTGAGATGTTACAGTTAGTTTTGCAACAAAATCGGAAAAACAGGAGAGCCACTTTACACGACCGAAGCGATTATCATTGAAAGCTCACTATATCTTAGTAAAAATTTAATGGACTTTAATGTCATGTAGGTTTTATTCCGAATGAAATAATCTGACAGGACTTAAATGCCGATTTCTTAAATTTCCTTCAAATCTTCCTCTAAAGCGTACCTATAATTTTGTCGACTCCAGAAATTTTCCTAATCATATTATTACTGTTGGAATAATAAATACATGAGAAATAGTGTTATTTTATATACAAAGTTGTGGAAGGTGATGTAAAGTGACGATTAGGGCATAAACTTAGATAAATTTTGTACATAAAAAATTAATACTGTTATATTTTTTAATTTATTTGTTTCCAACGAAACTGAATATAATTCTTAAAACATTTTTCTCTATCTCTAACCTTTTTTAGGTTTAGTAGCTCTTAAATTGATTTTAACAACCGAATAAGTGAATGTAGTTTGTTGCCCGGACCCGATTTTAATTTAAAATAAATGTTTTGATAATAACTCAATATAATCCTTTTTATAATTAAAGGTGGGGGGGGGGAGGGAGGGAGCATTAGAAATTGTGTTTATGTATACCAGATTTTTGTAACTAGCCTATATAGTTTTGATATCTTAAATATTTCAATAATTAGATAATATTTTTCTATTCTCACTATAGCCATGCATGGGTTTCCTTATAACTCTTCGAAAATATATATCTTCTATGCATGCATTTATTTTCTAAAGCAGACACTCTTGTCCAGTACAAGTTAGTTGTTAGTCAAAGTAGTGCGGCATTTGTCATTGACGAACGATCCGTTCATTTCCACAAAGACTGCAACGCATTCTTGGAACAATCGAACCAATTTGTAGCCAAGGCATTTTTCATGCATCCTTAAGAAAGACAAATCTCTCTCTCTTTAAGGCAGTTGACTACAAGAGGGCATTAAACTTCTTCCGTATTCACAGCGCGAATTTCGATTAGCTATTCAATATTATTTAGACATAATTTTAATATTTTTAAGACACTCCGGTGACGGCATTAAAAATCATCGACATGATTTCCATGAGAAACTGCGTTCATCAACCTTTGAATATAATTTGATTATATTCTAATAATTTTGATGTTTGTTTTGGATATGTATTCTCTGTGTGTGTGTGTCTGTATAGTTTATTATTGAGCTTTATCTTATTATTTTATTTATTATTATTTTATTTTCTATACATTTCTTGTTGTTTTTATTTTTTCTGTGAATATTAAAATAATATAATTACATATTTCTCAGTATAATAACAGATATAGGTAATTAAATGAGCTAAGAATAAAATTGAAATAAAATAAATTAGAAGCTAAAGAACATGGTAAACTTAAAAATACAAATACTCACTTATGATTTAACGAGCGTTAACATAAAAAATATGACACGTATAATTATGATTGCTCTTCCGAGCTTCGAATAATGATGATTTGAGTGTGAGAGAATTGATGATAACAGATTGACAAGATTAAGAAACGTCTGAAATGTATATATACTTTTTTTTTCCGGTTTACAAAAGAAATTAAAACATCTGGGAATCAGTGACAAGTACAATTTAAGCCATTACCTATTTACGAGAGGAACAACTGATAAACTTTTAAAAATTAATTAGATATCAATTTTATTTAGTTTGTAAATAGTGTAAAAAAAATTTTTATATATAATTTTTTTTCTTATATAAATACATGTAATACATTTATGTAATACAATGTCAAAAAAAGTATAAAAACGGAAGTTTTTATTAAAATTAAACATGGAACAAAAATCTAATTTGTCTAAATATTATTAAAAATTGAAAATATACATGATTTATAAGACTTCAGAAGGCTCACCGTCACACATCTAGAAGTTTCTGTTATCACACCAATTAATCTTCTGGGGCAAAATATGCATCCCGAATTTCCGGTCTCAAGATACTCACTGTCAATTTCATTTATTTAAGGAAGTTATTAATAACCAATAAACGTGTTCTAGTGGATAGAGCACTAGTCTACTATAAGGTGGGTAGTCAAAATTAGGGAAGAATCTGGTGGCTGGCTGAGTGTTATCTTGGCCTAATTAGCTCATTGCATAGCGGTTGGCCAAGAAACTGTACGAATCTCTATATGTACTGAACCTAGGACCCACCCTTCTTGGGTTATAGAGATGAAGGCTTTTTTTTCTAAAATTAGTAATTACAGATAACATCTGAAAAGAGACAATTCTTTGCTCATAAAAATAACCAATTTAAAAGTTTTAGTTTTGAAAACTTGTTAAATAAAATTAGCAAGGAGAAAAAAAACACGTAATAATCTATGGTTGTGTTACAACTGAACATTACAAAACTTGTATTAAAGAAAAAAATACAAATAAGAAGACGAAAGTGTTCCTTTAAAAAAAACTTGATATGTTAGTACGCAAAATTTCAACTAACTTCAAGTTGGAACCTACTAACTTAGTCGAAGGAGTGTTACCACCCAGTGGTTGAGGATCAAATTAAAATTCTAGTCCTTAACTGGAAGAACGCAAGTTGGATACGACATGGACTTGGCAGTCTTCGCGCTCACTCCAAAGTGCGAAGGAAGGACTTGCAAAGTCGTCCGCCCACACGGCGGTGCCTAGCTCATATCATTATTACCTTTTCCGTCCTTTGTTACCTAAATCTTTCGGCTGAGTGTTGCATCAGTGATCAGGTTGGTTGTCATTTTTTGGCCGATGGAAGTCATATGTCAATGTGTGTTTTAAGACAATGGGTGAGAAGAATGCGAAATAAGTGAAGAACGGAAAATCGACGAACATATGACATCCTGCTTGATTGAATGATTTTTTTATTTTTAATTATGCCTTTCCATTTCGACTTCCGCCATAAGGGATCTGGCAGCCCAGTACCACTCCGATCTGGAGGGGGTTTCACCTCTTATTTTTTGTAATCGGGGGAATACTTCTAGATGCGCTGCATCCATTTGAATGAAAATCGTTTAAGCTAACATGTCGATTTATCATATTAATAACAGTTCCATTAGTAACTTATGCAAATAAGCAAAAAGAAAAAATGATTTAAATAAAAAAGGAGCAAAGTAAAGGAAGAATATATGAGGAGGTATGAATAATTTTGGTTCTCTTTGGATGGATATGGGATGTGCAAGGTGATTTGGCAGTTCCACCAGATATAATTAATAGTATCCATTTTATAGAGAATAAGTACTATATCTATTTTAGAGAATATTCAGTAAATTTTATTGAACCAATTTACTTAATTATTTTCGCTTTGAAATCTTAAATTTGTTTATATATATTATTATAATTTTTTTTTTTACATTATGGAAGGAAATGATTTAATCAGCTTGAATGAGTAAGCGAAATAGGTATATATGATTAGATATATTGAGGATGTATAGTGGACTGTTGAAATTATCGTAGGTTGAAATAATTGCGACTTAGTCGTTTAAAAATATTTTAATTTTGCCGACGTTTCGGCTCAAGCATGCGAGCCATCACCAGGACAACAGTGAGCCATGTCAAGCATAAACTCAAAATATATAATAGGTTTATGCTTGACATGCTCACTGATGCCTTGATTATCGCTAAACATGCTTGAGTCGAAACGTCAGCAAAATTAAAATATTTTTAAACTACTGACTCACAATTAGTCAGTCAACCTATAATTGGATATATGATAATAAAATATGATTGGTAAAGGCCAAACAAATTTGTTGGGAACCTTTGCTATACTTATTAAGAGTAATGATTGGTCATATTCACTGGTTCTGTTTAATTAACTCCATCATTGCACATGTTGCAACATTGTCTGGTGTGCTTTTCCTGACACATGAACCTTAAACCACTTCAGTTCCTTGGACTATCTTTGGCTATTGCTTGCAAACACACTGTAAATAACTCGGTAAGAGTATTTGGTTATCCTGTCTATCCACGTGTGTTTGGTTTCTCGAGTGGTATATTGCCAACTACTGGCATTAATGGTTGTGCTGAAAGATTCCTTGATGGATTCCTTCGAACTCCATACACGTTCCTTTCACAGGTACTCACCGATTCCTCTTTGGTATGAAGCATTCCAACCTTCGGAATCATAAATAAAAATAATGGCAAAGTTTTGTTAGGATTATAATACTTTTCGGTAAGCGGATGTTTATAAGTACTGATCCATGCGACGTTATTGGATTGATATTTCTATAACTAAAATGATATTATTTTCTATAAGATTTGTCTTCAGTGCATCATGTTACCCACTTATACAGCGAGTCAAAGTGGCTCTTTCTCCCCACCCGCAGAAAATATTTCCTAGGATCATACCTTTACCAAACCATTAACTCCCATCATCCACAGTATATCCTATAGCCTCCTGCAATTTAAATCCTCAGTCCACTCTCTTAAATCAAGATCACGCCATTCTGACTTTTATGTTCCTACCCAAAAACTAAAACTTTTGACAGTTCCTTTATTATCTGCTCATATACCCTCGGGAATTCTGTACCTATCCATATCTGCCATGCTACTTCTCTATCCTAATTCAAATTCCAACTTTTCCTGTACCTCATATCATCCCAAACAGACGCTTAATAATTATGATATTGCAATTCTAAGTATTGAATTTTGAATGAAGAAAATAAGTAAAAAGCCTGCTGTTTAAATGTATATATTTTTTGTCAATTTATTTATTTTTCAATCTATTCAACACCATCGTTTTCAGAAGATTTAATTTTTTATTTATTTTTGTTGAATAATATTTCTTATTTTAAATAATAACTTTGTTAATTTTGTCTGTTGACCAGACATATTATATTATTTTATATTTCAATGTATAATCTCTTATTCTTAAGGGACCCAGTCCCAGAATAATTTTTTTTTCTATTCTATAATTGGCTCTTTATTTATTGAATACAAAATACGAATCCATAACATTGTTAAGAAGTCCACGATCTTATTTAATGGCAAATAAAGATATTACAAATGATATAAAAAAATACTCATAACAATAAACATTAAACGGAGAAGCCCATGGCTGTGTGGCTACAGCGCTTGTCTTCCACGCCGAAAGTCGTAAGTTCGAATTCCGGCCCCGAAAGACCTTTTGCAAGCATGTAATTAATTAGAGATTCACTCACAACTTTCGCGGAGTACGTGACACCCGTAAGCCAACTAGTTGTTACTCACAAAAATAGTCAAGGGAGTCTCCAAGGCATGTCGCGCCAACCGAAAATTTTTTAAATTTATTTTCGCATATCTACATTTGGAATGTTTAATAAGGGGAAGTACAGTCATTATGGAAATTTTATGATACCCAAAATTCAAATAACCAGCAAAATAATCCGTGTATAAGAGAGGTAAGTCATGTTGAAAAATGAAAAATACGCCCTAGAAAAATGGTATTTTTTTTTTTACCAATACAATCTACTTACCGGATGTACCAAGTATATATAGCATTAATATTACAAATATTATTCCCTTTCTCGCTTACGATTTTATTGAAGTTATATCAATTTATAATTCAATGTTCATTAATGACACCCGGGATTGCTTCACAAGCTCCGCCAATTCCTTCCCCCTACATACTTCCTTAATATCCAGTCCTACCTCACTGGCAGATCCTTCAAAATCAATCATAATAATTCATTTTCGTCCATTTTTAGTCATTCTGCTGGTGTCCCTCAAGGTAGTATCCTAGGACCCATCCTTTACACAGTTTATACAGCTGATATCCCAACCCGTCCTAACACCTTCCTTTCTACCTATGCTGATGACACTTGTGTGTTATCAGTCAATACTGATCCAACTATTGCCTCTCAAACTCCCCAATCCCACCTCAGAGACCTTGAAGTATGGTGTCAGAACTGGAGAATTAAAATAAATTCCAACAAATCCAACCAAATTACATTTACCCTTCGTCGTAAACCTATGACTTCCTGCCCTACTGTCTCCTTCAATAATACTCCTCTTGTCCCGGTTGAACAGATCCGATATCTAGGACTGCACTTTGACAAACGCCTCACTTGGAATCCTCATACAAGACTGAAACGACAAGAAGCTGCACGACGTTTTCGACTACTTCAACACTTACTAGACAAACGTTCTAATCTTCCACTTAACTACAAAAGACTCATCTACATGACTATCATAAGACCAATATGGACTTACGGAGTTGAGCTCTGGGGCTCTACTAAACCATCGAATTCTTCTCGTATCCAATCCCTTCAGTCCAAAATCCTTCGTAAAATCCTCAATGCTCCTTACTTTGTCACCAACAAACTCATCCATAAAGACCTTAATGTCCCATATGTTGCTGATTTGGCCCGTACGAGGTATCAATCCTTCCATGACAAACTCCTTTCCCATCCTAATCCTTTCGTTTCAATCCTTTCTTCCTCTTCAATTCCGGACTATCCTCGGAGGCGTCTAAAAAGGAGATGGCCCCGGGACCTTCTAGTTTAGAATATTTTTAGAGTTCTTCCATTGGGAAGCTTCTCTACATGTATTTCATGCCTTTTTTTATGTTTCATTCAAATTTACTTGTTGTATTACTTGTTATACAGTATTAAATTCCAATAAATAAATATATAAAAATAAAAAAAAAAATGTTCATTAATACTATGACAGTTTTATTCCAGTGTCTGACAGGATTTAAATGATGAATTTTCCAAATTCCCTAAGTACCTGTATTTTTTTTATGTATGCATAATTAATAATTTTCGTTGTTAACGGTAATAAAAAAATTAAAAATACACGGGAAAATATGAAATAATTTGATAAAGGGGAATATTATAAATAATAAGCTGAAGGAGAATTTTTCTTTTTACAAGTTATTATTATTTTTCATTAATAAGAAGAGTAATAATGATGCACAATTGAAGAACTTAAGATTTTAGAAAATAATATTATCTAAGATACAAGGGGTAATAAAGATGAAAAGCTCACATCTGAAATATTAGAAAATGATTTCGATATTTATATTGTTTAATCTAAAATGACTGATGTAGTAAAAATATAAAACTATAACTATAATGTTTAAAGTCGAACAGCTAAATTAGTATTTCTGATTCATTTACTGATTAGACCATTATAAAATTCCACTACATGCATTTTATGTAGAATTTTGTTTATTTTTTTGGTTTAGAATGAAGCTGAACCCCACTTCTCCAAACAGAAAAATAAGAGGGAGCTTAAGGGATTTTCTACATACCGATTTTAATCCTCGTATTTTCCGCATTGACTTTTCCATTTTCATCCTCTCATACTATTTCTATAATCCTACCTCTTCCCAGACATACATTGATTTTTTTTTTTTTTTTTTTTTTTTGTATTTGTGTAACATACTCTTCAGTTCATATTTAAACATTTTTTTTAGTGAGGGGGATTACTTCCCCGTATTTAGGGGGATTTATTTACAACAAATAAAAAGAACTTCAGAGATTCGTTATGCAAGCCGGGATAGCACTCACCCGCCAGTTTTTCAACTTAATTGTTAGTTACCCATTACGTAGATGCTAGGTGTGCCCAAAAAGAGTTCCTTTATCTTAAGAGTGCCTACGGCGGAAATGAAGCGTAAAAAATCTGGTGCGCGAACACACGACTTTCACTTACCTCCGTAATTAATATCAATTAAAGAATTTTTAAACAAATTTAGAAACGAAAATAAATCGTTAAAGAATTATTTACTTTGGATTTTAAAAGATGCTTGTGTTTTATTTAATCATCTATTATATTATTATCTACGACAATCAGTTTGTTTTATCGGCTTTTCATCACTCTCCGTTAAGTTTTACAATGGTATGTATAAGATGATAATTTTTTCTAAAATCTTTAACATTCCAACGGTATATTATACATGTATATTATTACTGTTCTTAAGTTTAAAAAGGAAAAAAAAATTGCAATAAAAATATTTTTGCAGTTATCTCCTTAATAAGTTGGTAACCGAATTCGTTCAACTTACATATTTACCTGTTTTTTTTTTAATTTGCAAATCAGACGATATGGTCTATTTCATAAAAAAAATACAAAATTAAAGGTATTTTAGGGGAAGAAATTTTGAAATAGCTGCATTTAAGCCCTCTCAGACTCTTTCAATCAGAATGATACCTACATGATATTAAAGCCAATCCAATTTTACATCGATGTAGCGAGTTTAATCAAAATCATTAGAGGAGTTTTTGAGAAAATCGTAAATAAGGGCAAAATGCATAGTACAAAGTGGCTCTTCTGGTTAGTTAATTTTGGTTAAAAAGTTGCTGTAACATCTCGGGTGTATAGTCTTAAATGTGAAATTTCAGTTTTATACTACGTATCGCTTTCGCGCTAGACTTGCCACGGACACACAGACCTTTTTGTGGGACGTGGTTATTTGGACTCAAGGGAACCTAAAACATGTGTTTCCGTTGAAAAATGGAATTCGAAAATTTCAATATTATTATTCGAGGTTGCTTCTTGATTTATTATTATACATTTATTTTATTTTTTTGTAATTTCTATAGTTATTTTTGTTTGTATTTTCACTCTAAAACACTAAAATTGTTATTTAATTATCTTGTAATATCACTCTAAATGGACTAGCCCCAGAATAAATGAAGAATTTATTATTAAAACATTCGTTGAACCTAAGTGTTTTTTTTTTTGTTTTTTTTACATATGTATTGTATTTATAGGGTCTTGAGAATTTCAGAAATAGTTTGACCATGAAAATTAGAATCAATCCAAAACATTGGCGAGGTGTTGTTAAGTATAAATGGAGTTCTGTATTCTACTAATATAGAACCATTAGTTAACCTTTCTTTCTTTGTAACATCAATGACCTGCCAATTCGTAGACATTAACTTGTCTATCTTAGGCCGGATAGACAGGCTCCACAAAATACTGCTTGTTCGCAATGGAATGATCAATGAGCCTTGATCTATGGATTATGTGTGTCTGAAAACGGTATCGTATACCTACATCTAAGGACTACCTACTTAAAGGTAGATAGTCTTTTGTTGGTTGTCCGTAATGCCCAAAAAAACTACTACCTACTATCACGATTTCCGATAAAGAGAAACGTAGGACCTCACGTCCGGTCTAAGCGAGTTGTCTACGAGAACAGCATACCCACTAGGAAGGGAGAGGGATTCTTTGAAACCCTAGGTGTGGGTACGTTATGGGCTCCTTCGTCCTTCTTCAAGGGTTGCCCATTCCCATGATTAGTAACCAAGAAATTTACATTGAAGTTGTAGAAAGAGTATTAATAAAGAGTATAAAGTTAGATTGCCACCAGCCACGTGGGATATGACAAAACATGAAACTTTATTTGTTTGTCAAATTGAATTATATTCTTGGAATGGATATAAATATCAGTGGTTATTTCTTATTTTTTTTAAATATTGATATTAAAAATGTTGCAAATTATTACTCAATAATTTTTTATTTCCAAATAACAATATTAGGGTGTTTATATAGCTGTTTACAGGCAATATACTAATATTAAAAACCGATAAGTTATTAAACGGAAAATGTCCTATCGCTACTGCTGAATTCGAAACGCTTAATCTCTGTGATTTCTTAACCGATATCAATTATTCTTTTTTTAGTTTTGTAGGGAAGTTAATTCTCTATCAAATAGCACTAACAACGGTACAAACATTAGTCATTTATTTTTTCGTACTGCGGGCATACATATATTTTTTTTTGCTTACGAAAATTCATTATCATATATATATATATATATATATATATATATATATATATATATATATATATATATATATATATATATATATAGACATAAGCCTTAAGTTTAAAAATATTTATATTGAAAATTAATTTCTAATGACTAATTATTATTAAATTTAGTTTGAAAAAGGTTGCTTTAGCTTTTTTTTTTAATCTACTTTGTTTTTATTTTAACTTTTTTAAGTTCCTTAAACTCAGTAATCCATAAAGGTTTAAAATTAACGCATAGATATTTTTAGTTTGTTAAATTATTCTTTAGAGTAATTATTCTTATTTTTCGTAAAATTACTCGTGAATATGTATTAATAAACTAGAAAACAAAAATGAAATAAATGACAAGAGACTATTGAAAACTGAAAATATTATTTTGTTCTATATTTTAGAGATTAAGACATGCTTTAGAAATAACTTAAAATTGAAGAAACGTAAATGAAGATGTGAAATAACCCGAGACTTAAAATAACATTTGTTATTAATTTTCAGAAGATATTTATTTATTTATTTATTTATGTCGCCTCTACCCTAGTGGGTCATTGGCGTTCACATTTACATTTTACACTCTATTATAATATAAACTTCTTTTAAAATACTTGAAGAGGATAATGGCTTTTTTTTCATCATCTTGTAATAACTCTTTTAAAGTTTTATCCATTTTTAGTTCAATTCTTAATTTGTTAAAGATTGGACAATCTAACAATATATGTTTTACTGTTCTCACTGTGTCACATTTTGTACATGTTGGGGCTTCTAAACCTCGCAGAAGGTAGCCGTGGGAGAACTCACTATGTCCTATCCGAAGTCTGCAGAGGATCACTTCTTCTCTCTTCAGAAGATATGATTTAACAACAAAACGTGAAGTTACTTCAAGATGTAGTCTGATGTTCTAGTGTGCCTATCATTTCTGGAGAAAATTCATATTCCGAATTATTAGGGGTATAATTTTGAGATTAGTCAAATATGTGCTGGTAACGCTTCATTTGCTTAACCTTAGTGATAATAATTGAGCCACGCTTCAATCTTAAAGTTTAAAAAAAATATATATAAACTCGTATTTATTTGTTAAAAAAATAAATAAAAAGGAAACTAATATTTAGGATTAATCACAATAAATATTTACAAACTAAACCTATTGATAACTATCAATATCAATCCAGGCTAAATGAAAATAAAAATTTGAAAGTAACACTAATGCATTTCAGAAGAGCAATATTGAACACTTGAATATTGACAAAAAATAAAACGTTTCATTTCATACACATTTTATCTTTCATTATTTGAACGCTGATGTGACTGTGCTTGTTAAAACCGGAAAGGATAACCATGTTTTACAATCCTTTTTAAAGTGTGCATTTTTTTCAGTTAATTATAAATTTGAATTATATTAATTAAAATATATTATTATTTTTTTAAATAACTCAGTCAAGACTGATAAGACTGAAAACATATGCATATCAGTCAATAAAAATAAATAATATTAATATTAAATCTTGCATGTTTTGAGCATTTTCATAGAAGATTATTAAAAATGATTAAAATAAGCTAATTTATGATACTATATATTTGTATTTATTATATCTCTAATGAAACAAATGATGCTGACATAATCAATTTCGTTTGTTTTCGCCTGGTTTAAAATATGTATAATGATCCAGTTTGGAAATACACACACAGAAGCCGAAATGTCACATTAAAATATAAAAATGAAATTTGAATAAAAAAAAAAAATTGTAAAATAAAAAAAATATATAAATAATAACCTTAGGGTTGTTTAGATCATTCATCAGTCATTAGTTAAAGATTGATTTATATTAAAAAGAATAGTGAAAAAGGCTGGGAGCTACTCACCTCAGGGTACGGCCGCCGGACGTGCACTGACTAGAGGGCGGAAGAGGACTGGATGGTGGGGGTAAGGCTAGCCAATGGGAGAGCTCTTTACAGCACCTTCTCCTCCTACCTTCACCTTGGGATTTTTTTTTCAAAAGTACGATTAAGATTGCTACAGTTTCCGAGCAATAGGATGTGATAAAGAACTCCATTTCCTCAGCTGAGGAAGGTCATTGGTTAAAAAATATCTAATGCGCGCAACTCACAAATAAAACGCGCAATTATAATAACAAACTGACAAGTCAGGTTTCAGCCTAAAGTATATTTTTGATAATGTGACAACGTATATATATATATATATATATATTATATATATATATATATATATATATATATATATATTTATGTATGCAATAGGCAGGACAGATTAAAGGATCCTTGGAAATGGCAAAAGGCTGAAACGTTGGAGAAAAAAAATAAATAAAACGCCACCTTCCAGTAAAAGATAATCAAAATTTTGTTTTCAAACTATAACAAAATAGTTTACATACCTTCAATCTATCCTTTCTATTGCATATATAAAAAAAAATATATATATATATATATATATATATATATATATATATATATATATATATATATATATATATTGTCACATTATAATCAAATATACTTTAGGCTTAAACCAGTTGTTCAGTTCTTGTTATTGTCTACTGGATTAAGGTAATATATCCTTTCATTTTTAACCACATTTGATCTTTAAAATAACAATAACCCTGACTGACCACCCTGGTTTCCGCCTAAAGTATATTTTATTATAATGTGGCAATATACATATTCTTTAAATATGCAATAGAGAGGACAGATTGAAGGTATGTAAAATATTTTATTATAATGTGAAAACAAAGTTTTGATTATCTTTCAATTTTAAAATAAATGATGATTGCAGGATCCATGAAAATGGTCAAAGGCTAAAACGTAGGAGAGAGAAAAACTGCTGAAAGGTATTAGTCCGGGTGCGGTCAGTAAATGAAACAAATAGTTATATCCACTATGAGAGAGAGAAAATAAAAAAAAGGATTGTTGAGTGAAAAATATGGATCACTCGTTTTATTTAAAAAAAACAACCTAAAAATAACATTTTTTAATTTTTTTAACATCTATGTAAATTACTTATCATAAGTTCGAAAATACAAAAATTACAGAGGCATATCTCTCTTGTGCATACCTAGTAAGATTCTCTCCAAGATAGTAAAAAAGATAAGAAGAATAGAAGGATTACTTAAAGAAGAGAAATCGGAAAAATCGCATCTTATCTTTGCCATGAAGGAGATTTTAGAAAAATTATTGAAAAAAAAAGGAAATGTCGGTGTGCTTTGTTGACCTTAAAAAGCCTTCGATCTTGTCAGAAAATCTGATATCTTGGATACCTTAATAGAAAAAGTTATCGATCCTCTCCTGGCAGTTGAAGTCTCTATGAGAAAACAAGAAATGTGATTAGATTTCCCAGCAGCACTTAACAGGAAATCGAAACATCAATCTAACTTCCACAACTTTGTATATAATATGACATTTTTTCTCAAATCTTTAGCTTTTCAACGGCATTTTATACATCAATATAAGTATTCTTACGTTCGAAAAACAATTTTTTCTTAAAATATGTTTGCTCTTTTCTCCTTTAGTTAGTCATCAAATTCGTTTAACTTATACATTTACCCGTTTTTCAACAATGCTAATATTGTTTACTCAATATCTCCGGATATTAGGAATATAACAATAAAAAGAAAATATGTTAATTTTGTAGAATTTAAAATATTAAATTTTTTTTTTTTTTCAGTGGGCCTCCTGGGAGATTTCACTCGCGTTTCTCGATGCAATTTGTAGGGTAGAGTCATAACCCCCTACGCCTAATTTTGTGAGTGGCCACCATTTGGCTGACGGGTCTCAAATACCCGGGGGAGTGGCTTTGAGTGAACCCCCATTTAATTACTTCTTTATAAAAGCCCCGCCGGGACTGGGATTCGAACTCACATCTTTAGCATGAGAGACTAGCGCGTTAGCCACTCAGCCACGGGCTCCTCAAAGGTATTTTAGAAATATAAAATTTAAAATTCCCCGAGGCGTCTGAAAAGAAGATGGCCTCGAGACCTTCTAGTTTAAAATACTTTTAGAGTGCTGCCAATGGGTAGCGTCTCTACATGTAACTCATGTCAGTTTACTATGTCCATCACATTTACTTGTTGTATATAATAATACAGTTGTAAATATCAATAAATATGTTTAAAAAATATATATATATATTTAAAATGGCTGCATTTAAGCCCTGTTAGACTATTTCAATCAGAATGAATATTTGAATATAAATCAGTTAATATTTTTTTCTAAAATATTTAGCTTTCCAACAGTATATTATACGTCTATATTAGTATTTTTAAGTTCAAAAACACAAAAACTGCATTAAATAATATATGTGCTCTCCTTTAGTTTGTTATAAAATTCGTTCAACTTGTATATTTAGATTTTTCTTTAGCTATGCTAATCAGATTGTATGGTTAACTTTATGAAACCTACAAAATTAAAGGTACTTTACAGGAAGAAAAATATAAAATATCGGTATTTAAGCCCTACCAGATTATTTCAATCAGAATGAAACCTACATGGTATTAAAGCCCGATGCATTTTACATCGATATAGAGAGTTTAATCAAAATTCTTAAAGCCATTTTTGAGAAAATCGTAAAAAGGTGCAAAATAAATAGTATAAAGAGGCTCTTCTGGTTAGCTGATTTTGATGAAAAAGTTTTTGTAACATCTCGGGCGTATAGTTTTCTCAAATACGAAATTTCAGTTCTATACAACTTTTAATTTTTTCGAATCAACAAAATTAAAAATACTTTAGAGGAAGAAAATTTAAATTATCGGCAGTTAAGTACTGCCAGACTATTTTAATCAGAATGAATATTAAAGCCCATGAAATTTTACATAGATATAGCGAGTTTAATCAAAATCGTTACAGCCGTTTTTGAGAAAATCGTAAAAACGTTCAAAATCCATGGTATAAAGTGGCTCTTCTGGTAAGCTGATTTTGATGAAGAAGTTGCTGTGCTGTCTTAAAATATGAAATTTCGGTTTCATACAAACTTGTCGTTTTCGCGGTAGACTTAAATAAATATTATTATTATTATTATTCTGGGTCAAGTCTCTATCTGGTTTTGAAGGTAGGAAGAGAGTTGGAGTGACGAATAGAAAGAGGAATAGAATTCCACAGGATTAAGGATCGGATGAGAAACGATCTGTCAAAATGTGAAGATTGTTGGGCCGTTCCGTATAAATTGGAAGCGTTTATAGCCGGAATGGACAGAGGATTTCAATTGTAGAAGGTCCATCGTGGATAACTTGATAAAGGAATGATGCAAGGAAATACTTGCGACGATTTGAAGGGTAACGCTACTTCAACTCGCTATAAAGTTCAGAGACGGAGATGTACCTCGGGACCCCGAAGATAAATCGTTACCACATACACACTGATCTTTTTGCGGGACTTGGTCATTCGGACTCAGGGACCCTAAAACGTGTATTTCCGTTGAAAACTGGAATTAGAAAATTTTCACGCTCGTAATACGTGTATTTATGTGAAAATAAAAATAAAATATCTTCAATCGAGATCGAAACTGAAGCAAAAACATTATGAGCTTGCGAGAAATCAACTCTAGAGAAAAAATCTGGTGCGGGCAACACACGACTTTCACTTACCTCCATTTTTAAAATCAATGAAAGAATTTTCAAAAACAGTTAAAGATATAAAATACGTGAAACTATTAATGAATTAATTAAATTGAATTGATATAGAAACATGTGTTTTATTAAAAAATCTATTATATTATTATCTAAAATAATCAGTTAGTTTTATGTTCATTTCATCACTATCTATTAAATTTTAAAAGCTTGTGTATGAGATAATATTTTTTCTAAAATCTTTAGCTTTCCAACGGTATATCATACATGTAAATTACTGCTCTTATGTTCAAAAACGAAAAATTGCATTAAAAGAATATTTTTTTTGTTTTCTCCTTTAGTTGGGTATCGAATTTATATATCTGCCTGTTTTTCATCAGCGTTAACAAGTTAATATAGTTATTTTTATTTAATCGATATAGCGAGTTTAATCAAAATCGTCGGAGAACCGTTTTCAAGAAAATCGAAAAAAGGTGCAAAATGCATGGTATAAAGTGCCTCTTCTGGTAAGCTCATTTTGATGAAAAAAGATTTGTCACGTCTCGGGCGTATAGTTGTCTTAAATATGGAATTTCTGTTTCATAGGACTTACCGTTTCCGCCCGGGAGTTACCACACACACACACACACACAGACCTTTTTGCGGGAATTGGTTATTTGGACTCAGGGGACCCTAAAACGTGTATTTCCGTTGAAAACTGGATTTCGAAAATGTTCATGATCGCAATACTTCCCCTTACTATATATACTACTACTAATACTATATAGTAAGTGAAAGTAAAAAGGAATCGTATTAATAAGAAAAGTTATGAACATTTTTTTTCCAATCACAGACACAAATATGTTAATTTAATGAGTATTCATAACAATGCCCATGTTCGTATACATACCTACCCTATCCACTTGACATAGTTTTTTCACTTTTTAATACATTTTCGTCTTTCACTTGTAACAAATGAGTATCAAATTACTTCAAAGTGTGACCTTCCTCTTTCTTAAAACCTGACAATAAGATATGACTGGGCAGACCCAACTTCAAAGTGCATTATTTTAAAAGATTCTGTAAACCTGTCTAATCTCATTTCAGATCTTTTTAGGGTTTGACATTCTTCTCTTGCCGCTCCCATAAAGCCATGTATAAATAAGTAGTAACATTAATCCTTGATGGGCTTAGAAATATCTTTTATACGCATTAACATATTTTTTTCTTGTAATAATCCTCATTTATTATCATAATTGTGGATGTATTTACCTTTTGAACGCGTTCAAATCATTTTTTTATTTTGTATGCGTTTCATAGCTATCTTGTTTAATGTCACATTATACTAGAGTTAGACGAATATTAGTTTTTATTCGATATAATAAGATTTTATGTATATAGCATATGAGAAGGATTTAAAATCATTTCTTAAAAAAAAAAAAAAAAAAAAATCATGAAAGAAGAAAGAACAAAAGCATAATAACAAAAAAGGTTCCTGGATTAACATATATGAACTCCTTTATAAAATAAATTAACATTATAGTTATATGTAAGATATATATTTGGCCGTTTCCAAAAGCAGCTTATTAATTAATTTTATTACTTTCACATCTTACAACGTTTCGGCTTCTAGGGCCATTTTCAAGGATCTGTAACAATTAAATGTTTATGACATTTCTATACTTTTTACATCTCATTTCAACATTTAAATTATTTTTTTCATCAATCGTGTCTTTTTCTAATAATGCTTACCCATAATGCATATTTATCTATATATACTCGGAAAGTTGGTATATAGATACAATTAATAAAAAAAAATTAATAGTGACTGCTGTTATTAACGAAACTCATTCACACTTTGTGATTGTATTGTATTACTTCTTATTTTAATCAAATAAGATTTTGATTCATGGATTAACTGGTTTCCTGTTGAAATGGAATAAAAAACTTATTAATTATCCGAAGACTAAAGTCCTTTGAGAAAAAAAATAAAATTACAGATTTAATGACGGGAACAATGTAGTCATAGCTTTAAACAACAAATAGCTAAACAAAAATAATTAATTGAGGTTAAAAAATATGTGCATAAATACAAATCAGACTCTTAGAATGAAATAAATAAACAAAAATAGCTACTTCATTTGCGATAATCGAAATTATATAAACACAACTAAATTGGTATTTTCTAGCACCTGCAGTTTGAGGTTATACTATGTTTGACTGGGAAAGGAGAGAGTGATTAAAAAGGAGCGATTTGAAGGAGGAAGCAGTTCTTGCATGACGGATCTCCGGAGGGATAGAATTCCAAAGAGAGGTTGCTTTGTATTTTGTGTTAATGTTATTTTATTTATTTTTTAATTATCTTGATAATATGTTCTTTACTTTCCAGGAGAGTGAGTGGAATTCTGGCATCTCATAAGCAATATTATATTTTTAAACCTAACATTTGTCAAATAAAAATGGTGACCAGGATAATATTCATAAACGTAAATAATCATAAAAAATACTATTTATTTTTATTTGATCTTATTATTTTATAAAGTGATATTTCTGTTAAACTCCTTAATATTTAATGTAATTACTATGGTGTAAAATTGTGTAACAGTATGTAATGTTGAGAAAATAGTAATTTTAGTTTTATTAAAGTTTAGTGTAAGGATATTATTGTTTTTTCTTTTATGTGTTTCACTCATCGTCATTAAAAACTCAGTCCGTAAAAAAAATCATTTTTTTACTTTCACTTACTTTTTGATTACACTTACTATATGAGATATATAGTAAGGGAAAGTATTGCGATCGTGAACAGTTTTCAATGAAAATACATATTTTAGGGTCCCCTTAGTCCAAATGACCAAGTCCCGCAAAAACGTCTGTGTGTTTGTGGTATGTCCAGCACGAAAACGAAAAGTTCTACGAAATTGAAATTCCGTATTTGAGACAAGTAAACGGCTCTAACGATTTTGATTAAACTCGCTATATCGATGTAAAATTTGATAGGCTTTAATATGATGTAGGTTTCATTCAGATTGAAATATTCTGACAGGGCCGGTATTTTAAATTTAAAGTACCTTTAATTTTGTAGATTTTATAAAATTAGGCACACCATCTTGTTAGCATTGATAAATAACAGCTAAATACGGAAGTAGAGTGAATTTAATAAACAACTAAAGGAGAAAAGTGCAAACATATTTTTTGTGTTTTTAACCCAAGATTAGTAATATAGATGTATAATATACCGTTGGATAGCTAAAGATTTTAGAAAAAATATTAGCTTAAACAAAAAAAAACAAAATAAAAAATTAACGGAGAGTAATGGAAAACCGACAAAACAAACTGATTATTGTATATAATAATATAATAAATTATATAATAAAATTCATGTTTTTATTGAAATTCAATTTAATTAATTCTTTAACAATTCTTTTTTCATTTCTAAATGTATTTAAAAATTCTTAAATTGAATCTGCACACGGTGATTAATGAAAGTAGTGTCTTTCACGCATCAGATTTTTTCTTATTATATAACATCATATAACAGAGATAGTTTATATTGGATCAACGCAGACGGTAAATATAGAGACTGGTACTGTTTCTGAGCCAATGGTCGTGTAAACCCTCTTTAGATATGACGATTATGGCCAAGTAGGGTATTCCTACAACAGGGTCTAATGCAATAGTATAGTAAATATTTTTTTCTTACAGCCGGGATTCGAACCCGGGACCTGGGGAACACTAGAATAGTGCTCTGTTCACAAGAATGCTCCTTCGTGTATATTATTAGAAATGTCATTATTTTGTTAATCTAATAAAGTAGTTGAAACCTGCATACTAGACTTAACTGACGATTTGGTCAATTATACAGACTGAAAATCTACACTTTCTATTAAAAACAAATTGATAATTTACAAGGCAGTACTAAAACCTATCTGGACCTATGGACTTGAACTGTGGGGGACGGCCGAATTTTCTGGTATCAAAAGCATTCAATCCTTTCAGTCCAAAGTCCTCCGAACAATAGTTAATGCTCCTTATTATGTCACCAACAGTACCTTACACCACGACCAAAATATTCCATTTGAAGAGTCCACGGAAGAAAGGGAGGATGTCATTTGGAGTGCTTTCCGAGAAAATCGAGTTTTAGGTTTGGATCATTAATTACTTAAGTATGTTTAATAATTTTTCTTCACTTTGTTTCAAATAAATTGATTGAATTGAACAAATTGATCACTTTCAAAATAATTGATTTGTCCGAAACAGACATAACACGCTCTAAAGAAAAAAAAAAAGTTTTAGTAAAAAAACAAAACAAAAACGATTTAAACATAAAAGAAAGGGGGATAGTCCTGGACGCTCCCCGTTTCTTTCCTGTTTTATTGATGAAATGGTAATATTAATACACAATCCATATAATATTTTGATATTCTATATTTATATTTACACAATTGAGACGTTGATTTCCAAAAGGTACTAAAGGACATTTTTTACGAAATTGATTTTTTTACATATTTGTATTCTCATCATTTAGTTTTATCTAAAAATTGTATTTGATGTTATCTAATGAATTCTCAAGTCCTTAAAAAACGCGATTTAGAAATACGGTCATTTTCTAAAAGTACTAATTACGCATTTATTTTCGTTTCAAATCATTCTAAAAAACTTCATTTCATAACTTTAATATGATGTTATTATTATAGCAAAAAAATAATTCTAAATTTGAAGGCAAAAAGACCCAAATTAGGTAGTTTAATAATATAGTAATGAGAGATTTTCGCGCTTCCTGTTAAATTTCCTAGAATGGATATAGTACGGAAACCAACGTCTCAATTGCAATAATTTTTTTTTGTCATGACCAATGGTCTTGATTGATTGAATTTTTTAAGATGCATCGTTGAACCTCGCAATATTGTTGTCATTTCTTGGTCGTCTTTGTTGGACTGGAGCTAGATTTAAAAACCAGTGAGGTAGGAATTTTGTTTATTGTAACTTAATAAATTAAATTTTTGAATGATTACCTTTCTTTGAGTTTCATTTATTTGTTCATCCTGAGTTTTTTCATCATCCTGCCGTTAACTGGCTTTTCCTTTACAGCCTCCATAATAAAGGAGATGTTGAGAAAATTGTTCACTGACTAATACTGATGTTATTTTATATACACTAATACAAATAATCCCACATGGGTGAAAAGTTTAAAAAAATTTACACTCCTCCTTTCTTCCGTATACTCTTCATTTATTTTAGACCTTATTCCATCAAAATTCTCCAAATTCCATCAGAACCTTATCCATCATCCCAACCCGCTAGTTCAATCCCTATCCAGCTCAAAACACCCTCACCATCCCCCTAGAAGGTTGAAATGGGAGGGTCCCCGAGACATCTCGTAAACATGTATATTGGAGTTCTACCATTGGTAGAATCCACATGTAATTTGGAGTTCTTCACTCACGTGCTGTATGTATGAGGATTGTATCTTGGTATGAGTGACTTCTAGAGTTTGTATATATATATATATATATATATATATATATATATATATATATATATATATATATATATATATATATATATATATATATATATATATTGATTCTTTTTAGTGTTCGGTACCTCGAGACGGTCGCATGTATCCCACCTCTACGACGAGTTAATAAAGTGGTTATTCCTCACCTTTCAAAGACAATATTTCCTTGGATCATTCCTTTATCAAATCATTAACTCCCACCATCCATTTTATGTCTACAGCGTTCTGTTATTTAAATCCTAAAGATCCCGTTTGTCCGACCTCTACACTCCTTATTACAGAACCAAAAAAATATGATTCCTTATCTTTAGCCCGATCCACTGCCTTATGGAATACTCTCCCTTCAAACATCCGTCATGCTCCTTCCCTATCATCGTTTAAATCCCTCCTCTTTCAATACTTCCATTCTCTTTAGTCAGATTTAAGCTAATTTTTATTATGCCAACTTATGCGAGGTGAGTAGAGTATTTACTTTAATGAGATGTAAAAGTTAAATTTTATGTTTATTCTTATATATTTATTTCTAGAATTTGTAAATAGAGTTGGTACTATGACCCTTTCTTCCTTTTTCTTTTTCCATTCTTGTATTATTTAGTAGTTATATATCGTTTTTGGCCAGTTATAATTTTTTATTTTGTTTATTAATGTTATTAATTCCCCAGAATAAAGTTTCTTGTTCTATTCTATTCTCTCTCTCTCTCTCTCTCTCTCTCTCTCTCTCACTATATATATATATATATATATATATATATATATAGATAGAGATAGAAAAGTCTGTTTTTATTTTTCAAAATTACATCAAATAGCCAATAAGCAAATAAAAAAAATAGATAAACAAATTAAAAATTACGAAATACAATAATAAAAATCAGACACACTACATGGTCTGTTGAACGTCCGTGGAGTTTGTGTTTATTAACAAAATTAATCCTTAATCTATCAATATAAATAATCAATAACAAAATAAGAAACAAACACTTCCCATGTTATTTATGTACTAAAATTAATTCACAAATAGTCAAATTCACAATTAGTTATATTTAATTTAACAAATTCACTAATAGTTAAATTCTCTCGTTAGTAACATTCTATAAGAAAAAGCCGATCTGGAGAAATTAACTAACGCCAACCAATCTTTTCCATTTATCAACTCTAAAATTTGATCCCAGATTAAATTTTTAGAACTAAAATATTTTTTCTGAACTCAGTAAGTATATATATATATATATATATATATATATATATATATATATATATATATATATATATATATATATATATATATATATATATAGGGGAGCGGCGTGGTCTAGTGGATAGAGCGCTAGTCTGTTGTGCTCCGGGTCCTGGGTTCGAATCCCGGCTGTGGCGGAATATTATTTATTCTGTCAAATCAGTCGGGGGGCGACCCTAGGGTATGGAGACCCTCCTGGGGCAGACCCAGCCTCTATAAAGTGGGTACCCAAATTAATTGGGGAAAAACCATATATATATATTTTTTTTTTTATATAAATATATATATAATATATAGCATTTCCAAGTCAATTGTAACCTTTTCCAAGTCAAATGTAACTTTTTCCAAGTCAAATGTAACCTTTTCCAAGTCAAATGTAACCCTTTCCATTTCAAATGTCACCTTTTCCATTTCAAATGTTACCTTTTCCAAGTCAAATGTCACCTTTTCCATTTTAAATGTTACCTTTTCCAAGGCAAATGTCACCTTTTTCTTCACTTCTAGCCTTAAATATTCCGTTTTATTTATTTATTTATTGAAAATTAATTAGTTTAATTAAAATTATGACATTTTTATTAATTTTGGCATATCATATCACTGTTTTTTTTATATATTTGATATCAAGTTCTGTTTTTTACGAACTAATATTTAAAAAAATATTTAGTTTTAAAATAGTTGTTGATTTTAAATTTTTAGAGGGGAGGGATAGTTTTTGGGAATAATTAATGTGTTTTCGGGTATTATAATTACGTTTTTCGAGATGTATTTTTATCGCTCGCTTGCATATTAACTCGCATTTACTTTTAATGTTTTTTATTGATATAGGGATTAATTAATGTGTTTTCGGGTATTATAATTACGTTTTTCGAGATGTATTTTTTATCGCTCATGCGTATTTCAACTCGCATTTACTGTTAATGTTTTTTATTGATATAGGGATTAATTAATGTGTTTTCGGATATTATAATTACGTTTTTCGAGCTGTATTTTTTATCGCTCATGCGCATTTCAACTTGCATTTACTGTTAATGTTTTTTATTGATATAGGGATGAATTATTGTGCATTCGGGTGGTTATGATTACGTTTTTTGAGCTCCATCTTTTATCGCTCATGCGTATTTAAACTTGCACATACTTTTAATGTTTTTTATTGATATAGGGATTAATTATTGTGTTTTCGGGTATTATAATTACGTTTTTTCGAGATGTATTTTTTATCGCTCGCTTGCATATTAACTCGCATTTACTTTTAATGTTTTTTATTGATATAGGGATTAATTAATGTGTTTTCGGGTATTATAATTACGTTTTTCGAGATGTATTTTTTATCGCTCATGCGTATTTCAACTCGCATTTACTGTTAATGTTTTTTATTGATATAGGGATTAATTAATGTGTTTTCGGATATTATAATTACGTTTTTCGAGCTGTATTTTTTATCGCTCATGCGCATTTCAACTTGCATTTACTGTTAATGTTTTTTATTGATATAGGGATGAATTATTGTGCATTCGGGTGGTTATGATTACGTTTTTTGAGCTCCATCTTTTATCGCTCATGCGTATTTAAACTTGCACATACTTTTAATGTTTTTTATTGATATAGGGATTAATTATTGTGTTTTCGGGTATTATAATTACGTTTTTCGAGATTTATTTTTTATCGCTCGCGTGCATATTAACTCGCATTTACTTTTAATGTTTTTTGTTGATATAGGGATGAATTATTGTGCATTCGGGTGGTTATGGTTACGTTTTTAGAGCTCTATCTTTTATCGCTCATGCGTATTTCAACTTGCATTTACTTTTTATGTTTTTTATTTATATAGGGATTAATTATTGTGCTTTCGGGTGGTTATGGTTACGTTTTTCGAGCTGTATTTTTTATCGCTCATGCGCATTTCAACTTGCATTTACTGTTAATGTTTTTTATTGATATAGGGATGAATTATTGTGCATTCGGGTGGTTATGATTACGTTTTTTGAGCTCCATCTTTTATCGCTCATGCGTATTTAAACTTGCACATACTTTTAATGTTTTTTATTGATATAGGGATTAATTATTGTGTTTTCGGGTATTATAATTACGTTTTTCGAGATGTATTTTTTATCGCTCGCGTGCATATTAACTCGCATTTACTTTTAATGTTTTTTATTGACATAGGGATGAATTATTGTGCATTCGGGTGGTTATGATTTTGTTTTTTGAGCTCTATCTTTTATCGCTCATGCGTATTTCAACTTGCATTTACTTTTTATGTTTTTTATTTATATAGGGATTAATTATTGTGCTTTCGGGTGGTTATGGTTACGTTTTTTGAGCTCTATCTTTTATCGCTCATGCGTATTTCAACTCGCATTTACTTTTAATGTTTTTTATTGATATATAGGTTATTAATTGTATTTGTGGGTCTTGTAATTACGGTTTTTGAGCTGTATTTATTGTCGCTTGTTCGCATTTCAACTTGCATTTACTTCTAATCTTTTTATTGTTATAGGGATCTATACTCGTGTTTTTGGGTGCTTATGAAAAAACTTTTTTGGACTGCTTATTCTATAGCGCGCGCGCGTTTCAACTTAGTGCTAATATTATTTTATATTTTGATAGAGTAGTCTTTCTTTGTTTTTGTTTTAGGGGATTTGGATTTTGAACATTTTATGCGCTTGGGAATTTCTATATACCGTAGATATTATGTTATAATTTGAAGTATAAATTATTTATTGTGTTTTTGCACGTTCTCATTACGTTTTTTAACTGGATGTTACATCGCGATTGCGCATTGTTCTAGATTACTTTTTATTTAAGTTAAAATGTGCACTAGCTATAAAAAAATATCATAAACTCTATTAGTATTCCCCAAAACACTATAAACGATCCCTCTATCAAATATTTATGAAATAGGAACAGTAAATTGAATTGAGTAAAAGCGATAACGAATAAGGTTCAAATAATGTTACAAGAAAACCCGAATATAGAATAAACGATTCAATTCAATTATTAAATAATTGTTAGAACAAGTGAGGAAGTGGGTCCATTATAAAATATTTAGTTAAAAAAACTTACTAAGGACGCTAGAAAAGGAACTATAACTAATACTTTTATTAAAAAAATAATAATAAAAATAAATAAATAAAAAAAGCTAAATTATGTATATTCCAGCAACGATATAATGAGAACTAAAAACAAAATAATCAATCCCAATATCAATCAAAAACTTAATCATAACCACCCGAAAGCACAATAATTAATCCCTATATCAATAAAAAACATTAAAAGTATGTGCAAGTTTAAATACGCATGAGCGATAAAAGATGGAGCTCAAAAAACGTAATCATAACCACCCCGAATGCACAATAATTCATCCCTATATCAATAAAAAACATTAACAGTAAATGCAAGTTTAAATACGCATGAGCGATAAAAGATGGAGCTCAAAAAACGTAATCATAACCACCCGAATGCACAATAATTCATCCCTATATCAATAAAAAACATTAACAGTAAATGCAAGTTGAAATGCGCATGAGCGATAAAAAATACAGCTCGAAAAACGTAATCATAACCACCCGAAAGCACAATAATTAATCCCTATATCAATAAGAAACATTAACAGTTAATGCGAGTTGAAATACGCATGAGCGATAAAAAATGCAGCTCGAAAAACGTAATCATAACCACCCGAAAGCACAATAATTAATCCCTATATCAATAAAAAACATTAACAGTAAATGCGAGTTGAAATACGCATGAGCGATAAAAAATACATCTCGAAAAACGTAATCATAACCACCCGAAAGCACAATAATTAATCCCTATATCAATAAGAAACATTAACAGTAAATGCAAGTTGAAATGGGCATGAGCGATAAAAAATACATCTCGAAAAACGTAATTATAATACCCCAAAACACATTAATTAATCCCTATATCAATAAAAAACATTAAAAGTAAATGCGAGTTAATATGCACGCGAGCGATAAAAAATACATCTCGAAAAAGGTAATTATAATACCCGAAAACACATTAATTATTCCCAAAAACTATCCCTCCCCTCTAAAAATTTAAAATCAACAACTATTTTAAAACTAAATATTTTTTTAAATATTAGTTCGTAAAAAACAGAACTTGATATCAAATATATATAAAAAAACAGTGATATGATATGCCAAAATTAATAAAAATGTCATAATTTTAATTAAACTAATTATTTTTCAATAAATAAATAAATAAAACGGAATATTTAAGGCTAGAAGTGAAGAAAAAGGTGACATTTGACTTGGAAAAGGTAACATTTGAAATGGAAAAGGTGACATTTGACTTGGAAAAGGTGACATTTGAAATGGAAAAGGTGACATTTGAAATGGAAAGGGTTACATTTGACTTGGAAAAGGTTACATTTGACTTGGAAAAAGTTACATTTGACTTGGAAAAGGTTACAATTGACTTGGAAATGCTATATATATATGTGTGTGTGTGTATTATTATTATTTTATAAATTTATTGTTTTGTATATATTGAATGAATGTTGTACTTGATCACTATTATAAATATCGAAATTAGAACAGATTTTAATATCACTCAATAAAAATTGTTTTGAATAAAAAATATATAAATTGAAAAATAAAGTAAACCCTGTCCGTCAAATACCAAACATTTTTAATGGATATTTCAGCAATGTTAAATTTCTATGAAGCATGCCATGGGAATATTAAACTGTATAAGATATTAAACATGAAATTCTAGGAATAACTTTCAATATCACCGATAATTGCTGCCAACACAAGCTCTCGACTAAACAGCTTCAAACCTAACTCAACAAGTTAAGAGCTAAAAATACTCTCCTACCTACACTCTGTAATCCCTTCGATACAGAGCTGATTAGCTTTAAAAGTTTCGTTCATTATCAGCCAGGTAACTAATGGTAGACTTTAATAATAAGTTGAAAACGTTCGATTAAGTGGTAAATATCAATATCCAATTACGTCTATTAATAAATTCTCGAGTTTCAATCTTTAACCTAGTTCTAGTAAATACGCTTTATACGAGTATGTCAAAATCAAAATAAATCAAAAACAAGGTTGTGTTATTTATTCACGATTAAAAAACGTTTTGAGCTAATAATTTATCTTAAGGTACTCCACATACTAAGGCGTTGGAGCAGAGCTCAGCATCTTTCAACGTGATTTATTACAATAATATTACTACCTTAACATTAACTTAAAAAAATAATAAAAATAACGTTTTAAGAGGTTTTGCTTGTGATCTCAGGACATTACTTCCAACAAAGGAAAAAAACCCAAATTTAAAGGTATGGTGATTCTGTTTGGATGATTCAGATTTATTTAGTTCCAGTCAAAGATTTTGTAAGGGCCAATATTAGCTTGTGTCTTGTATTATTCAAACATATATTTGAATTATAAAAGGACCGGTGTGGCCTGGTGGATAAAGCATGGCTGTTATTCTGCAGGTTCCAGGTTCGAATCCCGGTTGAGGCAGAATATTATTTATTCTGTTATTTCAGCCGTGGAGCGACCCTGGGTTACGGGGACCATCCTGACGCACACCCAGCCTCTATAAGTGGATACCCGAAATAAGGGGAAAAAACCTGGCGGCCGAGCGTGATTTAGGCTAGTCACCTCCTTGCACGGTCGTTGGTCGTAAAACAGTACGAAATTCTAAATGTACTGAACCCGAGACCCTTCATGGTTTATAGAAATACAAGTTTTTCTATTTATTGTCCTGAGTTTTCTTTTGGTTCAATATTTGTAAGATATATTTTTGGCCGTTTCACAAAAGAAGTTTATTGATATATTTTTTTTACTTTCACACCTTACAACGTTTCAGCCTCTAGGCCATTTTCAAGTATCTGTCGTGCATAGAACACTGTAGTCGTGCATAGAACACCTACGGGACGGCCAATGAAATGTGTGAGTGAATGAATACAAATTTTGTTTGAATAAATAGATTTTCCGATTTTTTTTTCTGTAATAATGGATATAATATATTATAGCTCTTTTAAAAAATGTGTTTTTAAACTTGTAGTTTGACACAGCTATTAGGACGACACTGCTGATGAAGCTGCGGATAATAGCCTTCTGATTTATTTTATGATAGTATAAGAACGTGGATTGATTTCTATTAGTTATTTCTATTTATTTATTCTATTTAGAGAATAAGATCTGTGTTTTCCGTTGTATTTTTTCTATAAGTCCACTTGGGAATAAAACAAGCAAAGGCGGCTATGGAGGTAGAATAAAACGTAAAATAATAATTTACGACTCTCATTAATTACTTTAACTCTCATTAATTACAAGGCTCATTAACAACTGCATTATTACCATTAAACATTAGAGTATGTATTATTACTTTTTTTTTTAATTTTATTTTATTTATTATTATTTTTTTTTTGGAAAATTACATATAAAATCGTAGCGACTACAAACTTAAGATACACAGGTGTTGATGAACTTGAGGTTTCACGCCTTAAAGCCCAAACAAACTTGCGTGACTGCAGTTATCTGCACTCTCCAAGGAGCCTACTGGACCTAAAAAGATTTCGAAAGATGTTCCAAAATTATTTAAACATTTAAGTTATGGATGAGTTTAATAACTCGTTTAATATGTAGTTGAGGGTTCTGATTAATTAAGTATTTTTGTATTTATTTCACTCTTTTCTTTTAAAGTATATTTTGTAACATGGATAGATTATTACTGTATTATGGATAACATTATACGACGTAAACACTTATCTCCTTATTCTAATCGGAAAAACCTGTACCCCACAACCCATGAAGGGTCAAGGGTTTAGTATTGTATAATGATTCGTACTGTTTCTAGGCCGGTGAGGTGATCAGGCTAAGATCACGAACAGCAGCGAGGTTTCCCTCCCCCCAATTTTTCGGATACCCACTTTATATACTTTCCAGAAACAATTTGTATTGAGTAATATTACAATCTGTCCTAATTAGGATATTTTTAATAGTTATCAAGTACAAGATTCATACTACATTCACACAATATATAAAAAAACAATAAATTTACAAAAAAATAATATAATATACATGTATAAAAAAGAGAATCAATAAGAATATGTACAAAAGTCACTCATACCTTACATTATATACTAGCGTCAAAAACCTGTCAAAAATTTTCGCTCTCGTAAGTGGTTCGTAAGCAGGTGCTCCAAACCCTTTTTAAAGGCCGTGATACACGGTGAGAGAACAGATAGGAGAAAAGTCGTAAGATTTTGTGATAGTGAATTGTCTTACACTCTCACATACTTTCAACGTATACATATTTAATTACCGTATTTTATATAAAACTTAATCATTTATTTTTCTCTTGAAATATAATTTCTACATATAAGAATAATTGCCAACTTATATTGGCAACAAACGGCATCTTTTCGCATCGAAGGTGAAGAATTGGAAGATATTTTGATACAACGAGGGGTCTGTCAGACCTCTGTGCTGTCGCCTCTAATTTTTAATGTATACTTAGAGCAGATTATTCAAGAGGCTTTAGAAGATACAAACAATGAAATTAAGAACAACGGCGACTATATAAACAACATGAGGTACGCAGATGATACAGTAGTGTTTGCGAATAGCCTTGAGAGTTTAAAAGAGATGTTGGTTCGGGTGGTCGAGGTCAGAGAGAAATACGGGCTGTCTCTGAATTTCAAAAAAACAAAATACATGGTTGTGTCAAAAAGCAACAAACATTCTGGCCAACTCGCGATAGTAATAATAGTAGTAATAGCTTTATTGGCATCATATTGACAAAAGCCTCTCCCATAGGGAGGAATTTATAGAAGTTAGCTATAGTTTGAAATAATAAAATATTGAAAAAAAAGCAAATAATCCAAAGAAATACAAATACAAATAATTATAAAATACAAAACTCCAAAAAACAAAACAAAACAGATTCCTTGAAAAATACACCAAAATCAAACACAAATTAAATATTTTTTAAAACGTTTATCCACCAGGATTTGTCCCTCGCAACCAGCCACCAGTTTTCGCCAACAGTCTGCGTCAATTCGTCTCTCCACCTGCGATGTGGTCGTCCCTATGCCTGGCCAACTCGCGATAAATAACCAACAAATAGAAAGAGTTCAGACGTGGTATCACTCTGTGGTGATTAAATGCAGTATAGAGAGGGCCAGAGATGCTTTTCACAAAATGTCCAAATCGTTCATATTCCGTGATCTATCACTGCCAACTAAGATCAGACTATTGAAGTGTTATGTCTTCCCAGTTCTGCTCTACGGGATCGAATCCTGGACTCTAACTGAAGCTTCCTGTGCAAAACTTGAGTCGTTTGAGATGTGGTATTTTAAGAATCATATGGACGAATCCTATCACCAATCTTAGGGAAAGAATGGGTAAAGAAAAAGAGCTGTTTTTAATAAAATCTCGTAAGCTGAAATATTAAGGACATATAATGAGAAATAGCGGTATAACTTGTTGCAGTTGATTTTGCTATACTTATTGTGCTTCTATGGCGGTTGCTTTGATATTTTTTCAATTGGTTAAGCCTTTTTTTAATTTTGATTTATATAATTATCGAAACAGAAACGATTTACAGAGTTTTTTTCTGAAATAACAATTACGCTTGTCCTTATAAAATAAGTTATGTTTTTTCTCCAACATCTATCCACAATTTTTAATCCTCATCCTGAGATCCTTAATCCAACCCATATTGACCAAGTTGAAGCGGAACTCCTTATTCCTCTCCAAATGTCCCTTCCTCTTAGAGCCTTTCATCCTTCTGAAATAATTAACATTATCCATAAATTACCTACCAAAAAAGCTCCAGGTCATGATCTCATCACAATCTATATCCCCAGCTCCATCGAAAAGCAATCCTTTTCCTAACATACATATTCAATGCTACGCTCCGGACCACTTATTTCCCTGAAACTTGGAAACTATCAATAATCCGAATGATCCCAAAACCTCAAAAGCCACCTGAAAATCCATCCTCATTATGGGCAAAATTCTAGAAAAACTCATCCTAAAACGTCTCTATCCGATCCTAGAAGTGAACCACGTGATCCCTGACCATCAGTTTGGATTTCTGACATCCCATTCTACAATACAGCAATGCCATCATTGGAGCGCGGAATGTACTTCACAGGGGTTTTTCTCGACGTTGAACAAGCTTTTGACCGAGTCTGGCATGCAGGACTCCTTTACAAACTTCGTCAATTCCTTCTTTCTACACATTTCCTTTAAATCCAATCCTACCTTAATAATAGAACCTTTAAAGTACACCATAATTTTTCCTATCTCCATATTTGCTAGACGGCCGGTTACCTTAAGGTAGTAATCTTAGGTCCAATCCTTTATACAGTCTATACAGCTGATATTCCACTCCATCCTAGCAATGTCCTCCTATTCCTGATAACCCTCCGAGGCGATTGAAAAAAGATGGCCCGGGACCTACTAACTTAAATAGACATCGAAGTTCTACCACTGGTTTGTTTCTTCACAAGTCCTTTTCACGCCCTTTATTGTATTTCAATACTTTTACTTGTTGTATTTATTTTTTATACAGTTGTAAAATTCAATAAAATATAAATTTAAAAAAAAAAAAAGTTTTTTCTCCAATTCCAAGCTTAATATTATAATGAATATACGGTAAATACCATGTTAATTTTGTCAGCGTGTTCATTTGTAATTAAATTATAAATCAGATTATTGACTATTACATTTTATTATTCTGTTAAACATTTTTTGTTTTATTATTGCTCTTTTTATTTTCATGTAATATCAAATTATAATCAGTTATTAACCCACAATTTTGCGAATATTATAGAAGGATTGTCATAATAACTAAGACCTTCATTATTAATATGGAGAAATGGATGTAAATACGGGTTATTATGTCATTAAATCAACTGTCATCAACCAAGACAATTATATATTCAAAATCGAAGTGAATAACATTTAGTTAAATTTATTTTTTATTCTCAATTCTGCATGTATAATATTACCTGACTTTAGGGAAAATGTACATACAAATCGTCTTAATAAAATATATTTTAAAAAATGGTCTCATACTTATATATACTAATTTTTTTACGAAAAATTAATAAATTTATATTTTAACATCATATGTAATTAGTGTTATCAGATCGAATTTACATCAATATCATTTTTTTTTTATTTTTCATTTTTTTTTTTTTATACAAAACATATAAAAAACTTTTAAGAGTTTATATAGCGGAATTTAAATGGAAAAAGGTAGGTTTTCATAATACTCTCTGGGTGGGGACATTACAAAATTAGACTCTACGCGCTCCCCACCAAATCTTTGATCCAAGGGGGCGTATTAAATCATAATATTATGTTTGAACAACTATGTTTATCTAAATAAATTTCATTGCTATTAGCCCTATTAATAATTATTATAAATTAAATATACTTATTATAATCACGGTATATTTTACTTTCACTTATATATATATATATTTTTTTTTTTTTTTTTTTTTGGTTATTAAATAAAAATAATGAAAAATATAAGTATGTGCGGTTAGGACCTATATGATATAATATAAAGTTGTGAAATATAATAAATATGTGAAATAATTCGACAACCTACTAAAGAAAATGAGTAAAAATATTCTTTTTAATGTAATTTTCGGTTTTTTGAACATAAAAAGAGTAATATATCGTTGGAAAAATAAAGTTTCTTGGAAAAATATTATCTTATATACAAATGTTTTGAAATGTAATGTAAAGTGACGAAAAAGACTTAAACTTATTACTGATTATTATATTTAATAATTTTATATTTTTAATCTAAATCATGTGTTTCTGGCCAAACATAATAATTTTCCGAGTCAGTACTGAATCATGTCCATAATATGTATTTTCATATGTATCCATAATATTAATATTTTTGAAATACGAAACGACAGTTAAATATTTAGATATCGTTCAAACAAAATCAATAAAATCGTGATTTAAAAAAATCGAGGTTGGGGAGAGGGGGTGAATTTGGGGTCATAAGTATTTTTCAGGCCAAATAAATAAAATATCGAAAAAACATTTTTGTGAAAAAAAAAATGTCTGTATAGAGACAGCCGAATCACGTAGCTGTATGAATATACTTTAGGAAACCAATTCACAATAAATCGGTCGAAGCCGTTTCGGGGGAGTACGACCACAAACGCCGTAACACAAGAGTTTTATTTCAATGCGAATTTTCATCAAAAAACACTTTATTCCCCCAAAACGGTCCATCTGTGAGTGTATGTGGTTGTTAGTTGTTAGTCAAAAATGATAATCAAATGAAACTGGAATTTTATATTTAGGACAATTTATGTACTTAAGGATATAACAGCAACGTTTTATCCTAAATCGATTGACCACAAGATCTAATAATAGCATTTTGTACAGTTTTCTCAAAAACGGCTTTAACGATTTTGGAGTATGGAGAACGTCACTTTATGTATGCAGGTTGTGAATTCCAAAGAGAGGTTGCCTTGTATTTTTGAGTTAATGTTATTTCATTTATTTATTTTTAGTTTAATTACCTTTATAATATGTACATTACTTTCCAAGAGACTTAGTTGAATTTGGCATCTCATAATCAAAATTATTTTTTAAACCTAATTCGGTTAACATTAGTCCAATAAAAATAGTGACCAGGATAATATTCATATTGTTTGTTTGTTTATTTATTTAACGCCCTTTATGCTGCCGTGGCTAATCGGACGATGCTACAGAGAGAGTCACAAATTGTACCAATCTAGGTTTAATTTACATAAGGATATTAAACGAGTTTCTGAAATAGCACATGATTAGTACAAACGTTTTACGTCCCATCCAAAGGATACTATAACTAAGAATTTTTAGACCTTAAAAGAATCCTTGGGCCATCTGCGGGTTCGACCCCGCAACCTTGGGCAGAGAATGCTGTTATGATGCTGCTAAACTACAGGTCACCCATATATAATATTTAAAATTATAAGGGTATTAAATTATTTTTCGAATTCGAACGTTTCTCGAGACCTCAAAGATCAGTTCCGTCAGAGGTTTTGTCAAATTAGTGCAGAAGTATATCTACTGGCAGTTTATTATTTTCGTTTCAGTTTTTTTTTTTACGTGTCTAGTTTACACAATACTTTAACTAGCATTTTGCTCTCCTAGTTCGTGCATGTATGTAGGGCAGGATGTTGATGGTTTGCGATGAAGGGTAAAGTTTTTAAAATTTCTTCAATCGACTACGAGCTTATGTTATTTGTGGAATACACAGCTTGAGATACTCTAGCACATCGTTATTTACTACTAATACACAGGTAGTAAATGCAGTTCTAAAGGATAAATCACAATGCTGACATAATTTTTTTCCTAAGTGAATAATTACAATTCGAAATTGAGGAGGTGATTTTTTCTAGAGAAATGTATACTATATAGGGTAATTAATGAGTTAAATTATATTTTTTGTATGGTCTTACTAATTCATTAGTTGTTAAAATTTTTATTTACAGCTGTTCATCAACTGAATTTGATACCTAAATGAAAGCGCAACTAACTAACTAAAAAAACTGCCTATATACTTGAAAATGTTGAAGGATCCATTAACCGAGTACGGCACCCGGAATAGCTTTACAAAATCCGCAAATTCCCGCCTCCTACATACTTCCTCATTATCCAGTCCTATTTTACAAACAGATCCTAAAAATAAATCACAATAGTTCCTAGTCTTCACCTTCCTCGGAGGCATCCGAAAAGAATATGGTCCAAAAGACCTTCTTAGAACATTTGTTCAGTGCTTCCAATGGAAATTTTATCTACAGGCGTATAATTTTATTGTTTTTTATTTTTCCCAAATTTACTAGATATATTCGATAATATAGTTAGTAAATTTCAATAAACATTATATACTATATACTATATATTATATATGAGGTGTCATTTATGTTTACAAAATCTCTTTCTGACTGATTTAAAGTTTATCGCTTTATGAGTTTTAGTTTTAAAGGATTAGCAATAAAATATGTTTATTTTATAACGTCTATTCATATTATATTTAATATCAAAAGAAATGAAAAGCATAAATCAAAATTGGTTAATTTTCATTGTTATTTTAAGTAAAACATATATAACGAAAAATTTAATTGTTGCATATTAAGAAAACTTGGTTGCTATGTATTTATTCAAAAAGTAATGAAATAACAAAGGCTCCTATCCTGATAGGTTTAAAACTATTTAATGTTTTAAATAAACTATTTTTTTTTCTCTTTATATCTCTTTATCTGACAATCAGCAAATGTGAGATCAGACAAATAAACTATTTAAAATACATTCTAATGTTTAATTTAGTTTCCATAGGAATCCCATTTAGGTTTCATGAAATAGTATTAAATTTGAATAATTAATAACAATGTTATTTTATAGATTTATAACAACTTACCATTTATGTTAACAACTTCGTTACAATTCGTTACGTGATATTGTTTCTAAAATCTTGCGTACTAAATGGAAGAATATAACTTGCATGATCCTGTAAGACGGTGGCAACGCTTAACTGTAATAACCTCCCTCTTTAATAATAAAATATGTTCATAAGTTTATATACAACAAGTTAACATTAACTTGTACGATTGCATATTAACTTTTCTAAAATCTTGCGCTTTCCAACGGTATACGTCTATATTTTTATAGATAATGATTTGATTACAGACAATGTATTTTTCCCGTTTAAAGCTAAATTGCAATGAAATTAACTCTTAAACCTTCAGGAAATAATGCCCTAAACCCTGGTATTAAAAACCGTATAAAAATCCGTTCAGTGGTTTAGAAGGATTTCGAGGAAACCAAAATGGCATTATCATTTTTACTTTCACTTACCTATTATAAAATATATAGTAAGGGAAATTATTGCGATCGTGAAAATTTTTTAATGACCAAGTCACGTAAAAAGGTCTGTGTGTGTGACCGTGTGTGGTAAGTCTAGCGCAAAAACAAAAAGTCGTACCAAACTGAAATTTCATATTTAAGACAACTATACGCCCGTGATGTTACAGCAATTTTTTCATCATAATTGACTTACCAAATGAGCCACTTTGTACCATGCATTTTGCACCTATTTACGATTCTCTCAAAAAAGGCTTTAGCGATTTTGATTAAACTCGCTATATTGGTTAGTAAAATTTAATGGGCTTCAATGTAGGTTTCATTCTGATTGAAATAGTCTGACAGAGGTTAAATGGCGATATTTTCTTCCTCTAAAGTACCTTTAATTTTGTACATTCAAAAAGATTAACCATATCATCTTCATGACATTGATGGAGGATGGTTAAATATACAAGTTGGACGAATTTTATGACCAACTAAAGGATAAAAGAGCAAAACTATTTTTTTATGTTTTTTTTTTTCATGATAACAGTAATATGGACGTATAATATACCGTTGGAAAGAGAAAGATTTTAGAAAAATATTATCTGGTACACAAATTTGTAAAAGATAATATAAAGTGACGAATAGGGAATAAACTTAATTCTTAAAGTTTAATTATAAAAAGACTTGGTAGGATAAACATAACCAAAGATTAATGTCTAGCAATTTATACCATTATGGTATATTTGATAAAATTATTAAATTTATAAATTATTTTTCATTTCTGAACAGTATTTGGGGACGGTGGTGTGTGACTCAGGCTGAAGGTTATAAATTATAGATATATTTAGAGCGGGTTCACCAGCCAGCTTGGGTCCGCCGGTTTTACGTCATGGCTACCGGCCATGATTTTAGTCTTTGGCGTTGTATATTTATATAGATATTTTTGCCTTTCATTTTTTACGCAATATAGTATACAGAGTGTTTTAAATTTTGAAAAATCGACTGGTGGAGATCAATTTTACGCCTTACCAAAAAATTACTAAAAATTCTTTATTTAAAAATATTTATTGATATTTACAACTGTATATGAAATACATCAAGTAAATGTTACGTAAATATAATAAACTGAAATGAAAAACATGAAGAGACACTACCCATTGACAATACTCCAATAGGAATTCTAAATCAGGTCCCGCGGCCATGTTCTTTTTAGACGCCTCAGAGGATTATTAGGAATCGAAAAGGAAGTCAGCAACTTATGGAATATTGAGTTCTTTATGGATGAGTTTATATGTAACCAAGTAAGGAGCTCTGAGGTTTGGATAAGGACTGGATTAGGGAAGAATTCGATGGTTTAGTAGAGCCCCATAGCTCTACTCAGTAAGTCCATATCGACCTTATGATGGTCATGTAATTGAGTCTTTTGTAGTCCAGTGGAAGTTTTGAGCGTTTGTCCACCAAGTGTTGAAGTAGCCGAAAACGCCAGTCCGTTTTCTTGTCGTTTTAGTCTTGTACAAGGATTCCAAATAAGATGTTCATCAAGATGTAGTCCTAGGTATCGGATTTGTTCCAAAAAGATAATAGATTCCTATATCTTTAGGAATAATGTAGGGCAGGAAATCATAGATTTACGGCGAAGGGTATATGTTATTTGGTGGGATTTGTTGGAATTAATTTGTATTCTCCAATTCTTATACCATACTTCAAGGTCTGCGATATAAGATTGAAGGGTGTGGAAGGAAATGACACACGAGTGTCATCAGCATAGATAAAAAGGAAAGTGTTAGGATGGGTTGGCAAAAAACGGATTATTAAAATAGAGTTTTTTTTTAAATATTAAATATAAAAAAGACCTACAGAGACATTGCAATGGTAATTTTGTTCATCTTTGTTTAGGTTATTGATGATGATAATTTATAATATGATTTAATTAGCTACACATCTGAGTAGGAGTAGCTACACTTTATTCACAAACAAACAAAATGATGCTGCTCAACTTAATTGGGTTGCTACAACACAACATACCAATTTTTGTATACAGGACTATTTTCAGCATTATAATTTACAACTCTTAATTATAAATACAATAATATATATTTTTCCTTTTCTACTTGTTTAAAAACTTCTTTTTTATCATCTAATAAGGCAATCACAATAATCTAAATAAGGCTAACTTTATTCAACTCTAACTTTTTTTGATAGTTCTTAAATTGATTTTAACAATAGAGGTAAGTTGCAGTTATGTGTTGCCCGCACAGATATTTCATTTTCATCAACTTTTAAAACAGCGAGTAATCATTTGCAGCCTTTCTAGATTTTCCAAAAAAGCCACAGGTCATCCCAGAATGATCCTCGGAAATTTACCATTGGCCATTCCGTTTCAAAATGGTGGCTTATGGGATGTGTTACATGCTCATAAATTGTTTTAGAATCAGTTCAACAAATAAAAAATCATACAAAAACTTACCTTTGAACAAGAAACTCCGTATTTGTATAAAGCACAATATTTCATTAGGTTATCTGAAACAAACAATTTAAATTTAGTATATGTAATAATTATTGTTGGTAATTAAAGTCATTGGATTTAATATAATAATACAAAAAAATCACGTTCAGCTTAAATAAAAAGCAAATAATATATAATTACTATATTTGTTTCGTTGTAGGTCATGGGATAAAGAGCATCAAAGTTCAAATCGTCGAAAAAAAAAAAAAAAAAATTCGAATTCGAGTTTTCAACGGGAATACACTTTTAAGAATCCCCATGAATTCAAATGACAAGCCCCGCAAAAACGTTTGTGTGTGTTTTTGTGGTAAGCCTAGCCAGAAAATGAGTAATTGTACGAAATCGAAATTATAAATTTAAGACAACTATATGCCTGGTATGTTATATACAAATTTTCACCCAAATTGACTAACCAGAAGTCCATTAGGCCTTTACAATGCATTTTGCACCTTTTTATAATTTTTTTTTTTTTTGGAACAGCTAGAACGTTTTCTAACTCACTATATTGACGTAAATTTAAATGGGCTCTAATTCCATATTACTTTTATCATGGTTGAAGTAGTCTTATAGGGCTTAAATACCGAATTCTCAAAAGTTTTTCTCTAAAGATACCTTTGCATTTGTAGATTAGAAATGATTAACCATTTATACTTCTGAGAATTGATAAACTACAGATGAATATCAAATATGAAAGAATTCGGTAACCAACTTAGGGAAGATAGCAGGAGAAATATTCCCCTAGTTTATTTTTTATTTTTTTTTCGCAGCTAAGAAAGTAATATAGATGGATTATGTAAGGTTGGAAATCTAAAAATTGTTATGGGAGAAATTAGTTAAGGGTGCAGTCAAATAAACACACAATTAAGTATAAACTTAATTAATTAGTTCCGACGTTTCGGCCGATTAAATATGATTCAATTCAATAACACAGTTATTTTTAAAGGTAGAGAAAAAAGTGTGTAGACTTTTTTAACCAAGAAAGCGCGAATAATTATTTTTAAATAATTGATCTATATATTCGTCATAAATTATAATAGACGTAATTCTCCCAAAACTCGGTTGTTATTATTATTATTATTATTATTATTGAAGATTGATATAAATCGAAAATATTTTCAAGATCAAGACACCGGGATGAACAAAGAGGACAAAAAAAAAAAAAAAAAACGCTAATCTTATACGGTTAAGCCACAACTTATGAGAGATGTGATTTTCTGATATCATTGATGGTAGAGAAACAATGTAACAATGTTTTACATCCAAAATCAGGAAATTTTGAGGGCATACGTTTCAAGATACGTAGAACCCGAAAACGAAAAAAAAAATTAAATTTCCTACAAAACAAAAAAAGAATCATTGAAATCAGTTCGGAAATAGCAGAGATATTGTTTTGAAGTTAGCAGTGGTGATAGACCATTTTAGGCTATTTTCCTTTGAATTATTTAGTGCTTTTCATACCGGTTAACGTCAGTGGGTGATAACAACCATGACAGGGCTGGTCAGCCTATAATAGTTTTATTTATTTATATATATATATATAAATATTTTTTAATGTGACCAAATATATATTTATATAAGTGCATAATGATGGAATATTAAAAGATCCCTTGAAAATGGCAAAAAGTCGAAACGTAGGGAGAAGAAAATAAGAAATTAAATAAGTTGAATGAAAATGGATCATTTTAATTAAAAGAACCTAACAATCCTTATTTTTTTTTTTTTTCAAAGTACTTTTTTTAAATAGCTCACGCCTGATATGGAGCCATATTTAGTTAAAGGGCCCTTAAGCGTTTATGATTTTTCTTTTAAGCTTTTTTTTTCTCCCGAGAGATCTTGGAATCAACTATGTCGGCACATACTGAAATATGAAGAACTTTCCCGGTGTAATTCAATCAAGTGAAGCTCGAAAGAACCTTCTCCTATTCTTCGGGTACCCGGACTAAGGGACCTGCTGGGGTTCACTTAATATATGACAGGCATGCCGTCTGTCAAACGTTTCAAATGCGTTCCGACCAAAAAGAGTAAGATCTCTCTAGAATATGTCACGTCTCTGACCATGCCAATTCTACTAAACATTTTTAAAAGAGAAATAACTAATAAAAATGATTAAAAAAAAATCAATTTTTGAAGCGAAATTAATGAGTACGGGTTAATGCATTTGAAATCATCAAACTTTCATTAAGTTTGCCACTCGATTTTTTTGTTTTAATGATTTTTTTACCAGTTATTCTCCATTCTTTCATAAATAAAAAACCGTGGATAATTTTTTTTTCTGGCAAATACTTTTAGTGTTGCAGCCGTTTTAAGTCAGCTTCGTGACTGAAAACATGTGTTGGGAAAATCTCTCTAATTCTGGTAATATTGTAGATATCAAGTCAAAACAAAAACTAACAATAAGATAAGAATTGTTTTATATATTTTGTCTTACAAATCATTGATTTAAAAGTGAAGAAAGTGGTTGAAACAATTCTCGAAAATTAATAACAAAATGAGACTTTTAGGGAATTAAAAGTTTATAAAGGATATAAGTTCCAGTCAATGTTTTATAACTGGGCAGACAGAGGTATTATATGCAAATAAAGATTTGTTTATAAAAAAAAACAGCCCCATTTAATTTAATAGTTTTAGGATTATCACCCAAAAATTCCATATCATCAGTATACAGAAGCAAGATTACTTAAAACATTTTCACTATGAAATAAATTTCTCATTAGTTTGCTAATTATATTATTTTTGTAGAATGATCGAAAATAAAAAAATGTCCAATTATTTTATTAAAAGCCCATTTTTTACTAATAGTTCACATTAAAAGATAACATTGAATGTAATCTGCTATGACCATGTAATCTATAAAAAGTTCGCAAATATATCCTTATCAATAAAAACTTACCATGTTAATCGAATTCAAATATAATTACTTCGAAAGTGGTGTAAGTTCACTTTCGAAAATTAATAATAGGGGTACTCACTACGTTTGCTATAGCACATTTTTTGTGCTATTTTGCTAAACCCACCGAGCAGGCTACAGTAAAAACTCTGCGGTTTAGCATAATAGCACAAAAATTGTGCTATAGCAAACGTTGTGAGGACCCCTAATATTTCTTTTGAAAATTATACTTTATAATTTTAATTTATAACTTCATTTTTATATGTGAGTCAACACTGTTAAAACCTTTAACACATCCATTCGTTCAATGAAATTATAGCACTTCCCGTTTTATTACAGAGTATAAAACTTAGTTGTGATTAATATAATTTTAATCACCAAAAGAAAATTGAAATACAAATTTTATACTTTTGTTTTTTTGACATATTCAATAAAAAATTGATTTGATTGGAATCCTTTTTTTTTTAACTTTAAAAATGGTGTAAGTTCATTTCAGATCATCTAAATTATAAATTTATTTGATCTAAAACTTAAAAAATGATCTCGTTATAATAAAATCAATTTAATGTTTAAAAAACATTAATTGGGCATATAATGAGTAATAATATATAAATAAAACCTGGATATAAATTTAGTTTTTCCTTCCGATCCCTGCCTCCTGACCGGAACAAGTGGTATTCCGTTGGCGCCATATTAGGACCAGATGTTTAGACGGACTCCGTTTCAGATTTTTGAATTTTTTTTCCTAGGTTGGAGTCCTTGTTCGTGGTCTAGGAAACTTAATGCAATGTTGTTGGTTTCAACTACAGTTAGAAGCATTTTTTAATTTTGTGTCTGCCATCAAACTAATTTTTTATCACCCTACCAAAAACCGTTGAATTTTCTTTCATTGACGGAAAAAAAACATTTCACAAGAATATAAAATGCTCATGAGAATGTTAGTGTCTGAAATCAACATTTTTATGTTTGTTTTGTTTAGTTTTAGGGCGCACAACAGATTGGTTATCAACGCTGGAATTTTTTTTTTTTTTTTTATAATATATTTTATTGCCTTTTACAACTGTATATACAAATACAATAAGTAAAATGGCTGAATTACAATAACAGGCATGAATAGACATGTAAAGAATCTACCCAGTGGTAGTACTTGAAAGTTTATTTCATGAGCAGGTCTCGAGTCCACCGTCTTTTCAGGCGCCTCGGAGGATTACCTGGAATAGATGTAGATGAGAGGTTACGGACAAGCGGGTTTGAGTGGGCAGGTAGTTTGGAATTAAAGGAGGTGTATCTATCGCGGGCCAAGTCTGCAACCAGTGGGATATTTAGGTCATTAGGATATTTAGGGAGCATTGAGGATTTTTCGTAGGATTTTGGATTGCAAGGATTGGATGCGGGAGGAGTTTGATAGTTTAGTGGACCCCCATAGCTCAATGCCATAGGTCCAAATAGGTCGGATAATCGTGATGTAAATGAGTCTTTTGTAGTAAATAGAGAGTTTTGAACGTTTGTCTAGTAAGTGTTGTAGTAAGCGGTATCTGCAGGCAGTTTCTTGTCGTTTCAGTCTAGTGTGAGGATTCCAATTAAGGCGCTTGTCTAGATGGAGTCCAAGGTAGCGGATCTGTTCAACGGGGATTAATGCTGGAATTTATAGAGTATTTTTCACTGTATGGACAACAATGTTTTTACGACTTTGTGTTGCGATGTTTTCTGTATGTTCACGAGCATTTATAGATTTTACTACTCATTCCTGCACGCATCCTACTATTATATATATATATATATATATATATATATATATATATATATATATATATATATATATATATATATATATATATATATATAAACACTTACGAACTTTGAAATTCTTATAATGATAATTAATGTATTTATTTGTTTTTAGGGTATTCCTTATACAAATGGAGCTGGCTGGCATAGCACAAATTATTAGATATATCGCCAGCATACATTATACATGTAAAACCAAAATTGTTTTTTTTTTAATTTATAAATAAAAATAAGCAGAATAAATAATGACAATGATAAGGCTGTTAAGTATTACTCAATATAATATAGGCTTTATGACGCGGCCTGATTTTTTGATTCCCCGCTACAAAAGCATGCAACAGTTTTAAGTCTATTACCATAGGATCCGCTAGAGCTTCACAAAAGGTTCCCAGAGAAATACTACTAAATATGGGCATGTAACGAACTCTATTTTCTTGGTACGCGGGGAAATGGAAGCGATCCACTTATGTGTCTACATCACAAGCTGGGCACTGCACCTGTGGGTCCAAGGTATACCTCTGCGGGCCGACACTGTAAGAGATGGCGTACTTTCCCGACAGCCTCATCTGGGCTAACGTCCTAATATACGCGATGTTGCAGCTCAACATTAGGTAGCTCTGCGGAAGATCCATGTTAACAAAGACCCTATTGAAACACGGGCTATAGGTCGATTCTTGGAGCCTAGCTATATCTTTCATTTTTATGTATATGCAATACCTCCAAAATCTCCCTCCACCCGGGAAGGATCCCTCCAACAGAATTATTTCCGATAATCTCAGAGAGCGAATACTTATTTTACCCACTTTATATGCTCAGCCACAATCAACCTATCTACTGAATGTTGATCAACAAGAAACCATTTATTCCTAACGGCCCGTTACAGTGATATAGAACCATTTCACCTTAAAAATCGTGAGGGAGTGATGTCGTAATTTAAGGGATAGAAGAAAATCCTGGGTCTCGTACGGGAGCCCATCGGGTATTAGTCTTTAAGCAATCATTTTTAAAATAAAATCGTAGAGTTTTACCGTTGTTTAAAACTTTTGTTTTATTTTATTTTTATTTATTGGTATTTACAACTGTATTGTTTAATATATCTAGTAAATTAGCTGTTAGATAAAACACTTAAAAAAGATATGGAGAGAAACTGCCAATTGGCTCCACTCCAATCTTACCTAATCTAAACTATTAGGTCTCGAGGCCATCTTCTTTTCAGACACCTCGGAGGATTGTCAGGAATGGTAGAGGTAGCTAGGATTGAAACTAGTAGGTTAGAATGGGAGTGGAGTTTGTCATGGAAGGATTGATACCTGGTTTGTACCAAATCAGCTGCATAAGGAATATTAAGGTCTTTATGGATGAGCTTATTTATAATAAAGTAAGGAGCGTTGAGAATTTTTTGTAGGGTTTTGGATTGTAAGGATTGAAGAAGGGAGGAATTTGATGGTTTAGTAGAGCCCCAAAGCTCAACTTCGTTGTTTTTTGTTTTTTCTGGCCTAAACAGAGAAAGCAGTAGGAAACAGAAAAACTTAAAGTGTTATTTTGTAAGTCATTATTCATATTATTGGTTGACTGTCCAAGTAAAAGTTTTTTTGTTTTTTTTTAATTATTTATTGATATTTACAACTGTATTGTACAACACATCCAGCAAATAGGCTGAAAGAAAATATACATGAACAAGACATGTAGAGAAGCTACCCATCGGCAGCACTCTAAAAATATTCTAACTAGAAGGTCTCGAGGTCATCTTCTTTTCAGACGTCTCGGAGGATTGTCAGGAATGGAAAAGGAAGCAAGAATTGAAACTAGTGGGTTAGAGTGGGAGTGGAGTTTGTCATGGAAGGATTGATACCTGGTTCGAGCCAAATCAGCTGCATATAGAATAGTAAGGTCTTTATGGATGAGCTTATTCGTGACAAAGTAAGGAGCGTTAAGGATTGTTTAGAATTTGATGGATAAAAGGGGCCCGAAAGCTCAACTCTGTAAGTCCAGATAGGGCTTATGATGTTCATTAAATGACCCTTTTGCAGTTAAGTGGAAGGTTAGAGCATCTGTCTAGTAAGTATTAAAATAACCGAAAACGGCGAGCAGTTTCTTGTCGTTTCAGTCTATTGTGCGGATTCCATGTTAGACGTTTGTCAAGTAGAAGTCCTAGGTAGCGGATCTGTTCTACTGGAACAAGCGGAATATTACTAAAGGATAGTGTAGGGCAGGATGTCATTAATTTCACAAGTTGAGTTGCATTTTAATTCATTGATGAAAGACAGCTTATCAAAATATTTCACCTTCTCATGACTTTTGCCTAGCTCTGACGCAAGGTCTTTGACTGATTTATGAGGGTCTTATTCACAGCTTTTTAAAGATCTTCGTCCTCCATTGATGTTCAGGCAGTCCACTGGGTTGAGTTTCTAAGGTCATATGCGCTAAAGAAAGTTTTTTGAACCAACGAAGGATTTCATTAGAAATTTATTTGCCAAACGCTTCATTAATATTCCTTGCTTACTGGAAAGCAAAATTACTGAGTTTTTAATAATAAAAAAAAATAAATAAAACTGGGTAGACCGGATTTTCGTGTAGTAAAAAATTGTGTACAATATTGCAGCAAAACCCCAAAATGTAAAATTGAGGGTATATATACCTTAAACGTCCAATATATAAATATATATAATCAGGGTTTTAATACATATTCCTCCCTCCCGTCTCTCGCCACTATCATGAGAGTACTCAGAATACTACTGAAACTTTTATTTCGTAGCGCGCAATATAATCCCATATTTTTTGCCCAGTATACTGGATAGTAGAACTCTATGAAGTTTTTTTTAATGAAGCCAAAATTACAAATCATTTCAATTCCACAAGAACATAATTAATCACACTACTTAAACTTATCTCCCTTGATAATATCATTTTTAAACCTTTAAATAAACTTAAATTTGAATAAAAGAATAATATTATTTTGCTAGAGATATTTCTTTTAGATTAAATTGGCTGTTTTCAACAAAAACACAATATTTTGCGGATCCCTCCAGTACAATGACAACGACCTCCTATATTTAAAAAGTCGGTTATGTATATATATACATATATATATATATATATATATATATATATATATATATATATATAATATATATGTGTGTGTGTGTGTGTAGTGTGTGTGTGTGTGTGTGTGTGTGTGTGTGTGTGTGTGTGTGTGTGTGTGTGTGTGTGTGTAGGATATATATTTTTCCGTTTCACAAAAGAAGTTTTTGATATATTTTTTTTATTTATTTACTTTTACACATCACAACGTTTCAGCCGCTAAGGCCATTTTCATGCATCATGCGTATATATATATATATATATATATATATATATATATATATATATATAATTTTACCACTTCATCAGTAGTGTCCAATTAACATTTATCGGCCGTCTTGTCGGTGTTCTTATGGAAATCAACGTTTCAATTGCTTATTTATCAACTGAACCTCAAGATCCGTAGATAATATATATATATATATATATATATATATATATATATATATATATATATAAACTTCATGTTTCAAGGGGCCTTAGACCGAGCCTGGCACCCGGGATTGCTTTACTAGCTCCGCCTATTTCTCCCTCCTACTTATTTTCTTATTATACAGTCCTACCTTGCTGATAGATCTTTCCAAATAAATCTCCACAGTTCCTATACCTCCCTTTTTTCTCAATCTGCTGGTGTTTCCCAATGCAGCATCCTAGGACATGTTCTTTATATAGTCTATACAGCTGATATCCCTACCCATCCTAACACTTTCCTTTCTACCTAGGCTGATAACACGTGTGTGCTATCGGTAGATAATGATCCATTTACTGCCTTCCACACTCTTTAATCCCACATCCGAGACCTTGAAGTATGGTGCCAGAAATGGAGGATAAAAATTAATTCAAACAAATCCCACCAAATAACCTTTACTCTTCGCCGTAAACCAATGACTTCCTGAACCACAGTATCCTTTAATGACACTCCACTAGCCCCTGTTGAACAGATTCGATACCTCGGACTCCACCTTGACAAACGTCTGACTTGGAATCCCCATACAAGACTGAAAAGACAAGAAACTGCCCGATGTTTTCGACTACTTCAACACTTACTGAACAAACGCTCCAACCTTCCACTTAATTACAAAAGACTTATTTACATGACCATCATAAGACTTATATGGACTTACGGAGTAGAGCTATGGGGCTTTACCAAACCATCAAATTCTTCTCGTATCAAATCCTTACAATCCAAAATTCATCGTAAAATCCTTAACGCTCCTTACTTTGTCACGAATAAGCTCATCCATAAAGACCTTAATATCCCATATGTTACTGAATTAGCCCGAACCAGATATCAATCATTCCATGAAAAACTCCATTTCCACTCTAATCCACTAGTTTCTATCCTATCATCCTCTTCGATTTCTGATAATCATCCGAGGCGGCTAAAAAGAAGATGGCCCCGAGACCTTCTAGTTTAAAATATTTTTAGAGTGCTGCCGATGGGTGGCATCTCTTCATGTATTTCATGTCAGATTACTATATCCATCACATTTACTTGTTGTATATAATAATATAGTTGTAAATATCAATAAATATGTTTAAATAAAAAAAAAATTCAAGGAATCTATTAATGAATGCGGAAGTCAATGGTCATAGCTGAATTCAATTCCCCCCAACTCCCTTATCAAAACATTATTGGAGAGCATCAGTTTTAAAATTCCTTCAAAGATGACAGCGAAATCTATTGTTAAAACCACACCTACTGTAGTGGGTAAATAAATCGATAATGACCACTGATGACTTGTAGATTTCAGTATAATAAAGTGCACATCATCCTTCCAAGCAAAGTACTAACCACAAGAAAAAAAAAGAAAAGGAAATTATACTTTTTGCGGTCAGTAAACAATGATAATAAATAGTTTAGAAATTATTTTACACAGCTCAACTACCGAAAATTAAATTGGTGTAGCTCGTAATTTTCTTCAGCGGATATGTTTAATTGCAGGAAAGGGGAATAGTAAAATTGTTTATAATACAATTATAGCCACCTTGATTTATGTTTAAAAAAAAGAGGTTGTAAACGCTATAGAGGTCAATGTTGTTCATGAACAAGGATTATTTTGCAAATTTAACGATCTAGTTTGTGAGCTATTTTTGAATTTCTGAAGGTCAAAACATCCGATGCAATTTTTTACTGTGCTCAGAACAATAAAATTAATATGGAACCAAAATATTTCGGTTGTATTAACTAATTTTATATTTTTCAAAATTTATGAGAAATAAAGACAAAAATATCCTTTGCTTATGTAAGTAATATATCTAGAAATTTAAATAACTCAAACGTTCGATATTTATGTATATCACAACATAACCAACAAAATAAAATAGTTAATACCATGGTCGCTATATACTTCAGTTATCTACAGTGAGTGTCAAAAGGCTTCGGAATTCACTACCATTCTCTAACTTACTTGTTTTTAACTTATTTGTTATGTTTTTAAGGAGTTGTTAACCACTATCTAATGTTAGAAGGAAGGTATACAATAGCTAAAACCAAAATTTACGACAACAATAATTTTATTTTTCACGTTTTGAACGTTCATTTGCAAAAAAACTAAAAATAGTCTATGTCAATGGTGTCAAAAGAAATTACGTGGTTTCCTAATTATATTAATGCAGTGATCACTAATGAAAATCCAGTTGGTAAAAGTTTTTGTATAATTATACATTTTAGCGTACTAGGAATTGATCTTGTTGTGAAATATTATCATACTCAAGCACTTATTGTTTCTTGAGGCCATTTTGAACAAAGTATTTCCTGATGTTCTTTTTTAGTAGGACCCAAACTTAGTTAATTAAATTTGAAAGAAATGATGGAAGAGGGGTTTTGAAAACTTTTAGAAAAATTTGCAGCTATTAAATCTGAATAGATAACGTATATATTGTATGTCAAGAGTCATGGTCGCAAGTATATTAAAAATTTAATTTATTCGTAATTTTTCTTCTACTTTTAATTCTGTCTTTTCATACTTAAAAAATAAATAAACCTATAAATAATTCTGTCCATGAATGTAACGTTACTAAGCTTTTTTAAAGAAAAACAGAACAAACTATCACTGACCGCTGAAGGTGTTTTACCATGGCATTCTAAATTCTTTATTTGGTTTCCTCCAAACCATATTTTTTTCATAAGAAACATCTATTTAGTATGGGAGTAATCTGTAAACATTTTAATTCGTCAACCTTCTCTTTAAAAATTTTTTACAAACATTAGCCTATTTTCTTATTTCCTTGCCGGACGAAAGGCGTTATCCGTACTACTTGGGCCTTGTTTTCTTTTCGTCATATTTTTTTAGATCGCGGCGACTTATCGTGTATCCAAAATTTCTAAAAATTTAAAAATAAGCTTAACTTTACTCGACTGAGATATTGTTTTCTCATATAATGAATACTCAGTCCTTCAGTTTTTTAATAATTTTTGGATGCTCACGTTTTTGCTTTTATATTTTATTATAATATTATCTACACTATACATACACATTGACATTATACATACCCATAAATTGTTTGCAACATTTCAAACATCTATCTTTTAAAAATGATTCGAAGCCGTTGTTCGATGGTTGTGTTTTTATTTTAGGGCCTTAAATAAAAAAAAATAAATAAATTTCCAAGGTTGGGTGTATGTTACATGAGGGAGAAGAATTGTTTAGAGCATAACATCATGTCGAAGATTAGTGAGAATATGAGCATTTGAAACCATTAAACAACGGTATATTACGATTTCCAAATACTTTTAACACAGAATGATCTTATAATTTTACATCATTAATCGGATATTTTTAAAAACAATAAACTTTTCGGTTATCTGATCAGAGGTTTTACTTTATGGGAGTATTTTTCAAAGATTTATGAGGGAAAAGAATCGTAGAAATTCATAGTTGTGAAATATACTTAATAAATTAATAGAAATTCCGAATACTTTTGGGAATCACTTTATATATTAATAAATCTGTTAAGTTCCCATCTAATTACTATGAAATAATTAATAGTTCTGATTAATAATATTAATTAATGCGAAGCATTGAAACAAGATATTAGCCTTTAATGTCCAGAATCTGACAGTAACCCGACGCGATCGGCTAATTTTAGACACTTGAATCTTTCTCAGAATTCGTGGTCACTCATTTACTACAATGCATTTTAATTTGAGACCATTACAAATCCGCATCACTGCGACTAACATCTTCGATACAGTTTCTAAACAGAAAATAAATGTCCTCAAATTGAAAAAATTCCTTTTTTACCCCTGAGAGGGTACTATTCTTGCATTCTTTAAAAGCATCTCGAAATATCCCGATTCCCGAGACTCTAGCCTTTTTATTTTTTTTACTTCTTTGTTTTTTATTCCCGAAAGATCTACATATCGATAAAATGTGTATTACGGAATCTTCTCTTTCTGTTCTTTACTGATCACTGAGATATGAAATTCCGTCTAGGTAGATATGGAAAATATTAAAATTTCTTCTTTCTTTTTTTTTTTTCTAAAAAGGCATGTAATAAAGCGCGGTTAAAAGGCTTCTTGAATATATGATGAAGAAAGAGACTTTTATTTCTATTTAAGCCGGTGCAGGGTCTTTGTACATATGTAATGCACTTACTAAAAGGGTCAGTCCTAAGGGCTATTGAAGTAGACGTAAGATTGCAGTTCGATTCTACTTACTCAATATATTTTCCTTAAAAACGTTGCATCCTAAAACGGTAATTTTTGTTTTTAATGACCTATCTAGTAATGGAAACGTGAAAATTTTCGAATTCTAGTTTTCAAGAGAAATGCACGTTTTAGGGTCCCCATACCCCAAATAACCAAGTCCTACAAGGTCTGAGTCCGTGGTTGGTAAGTCCAGTAAAAAAACGAAAAATCCTAATACTGACAACTATACGCCCGAGATGTTACAGCAACTTTTTCATCAAATTCGGCGTACAAGAAGTGCCACTTCATACTATGCATTTTACACCTTTCACGATTTCCTCCAAAAAGGCGCACCGGAAAATATGACCGATTTAGGTGGACAAAATTCTGAAACTTGTCCATATTTAACCTTTGGGTCCCAGATTACGGAAAAAATATGAAAAAAATAATAAGACAATATTATAAAAACTAATTAATTTTTTGACACGATTGGCGACCGCAAAGTGGTCAAACATCACATTTATTTTCTAAAATCTAAAACATTCCTACATTTTACGTTTGAAGTCCCAGAATAGGGGTAAATAATACAAAAAATCTAATTATGGCTCGGAGTTGCTGAAACCTGCTAATAGATGTATTTTATATCATTTAGTAAACGGTTCGAATTATAGATTGTAAAACGTTTGATTCGGAGTGTTTTGCCTGAAAAAAATTATGTATCACTCAAAACGCCAAAAAATCGCAATATTTCATTGTAATAGGGGTACTCACTACGTTTGCTATAGCACATTATTTGTGTTATTTTGCTAAGCCCGTCGAGTTTCTACAGTTATTTCCTGTATAAAATTGATAGGTTTAGCACAATAGCACAAATAGCATGCTATAGCAAACGTAGTGAGTACCCCTAGTATCATGCTTGGCGGGCTTAGCAAAATAGCACAGAAAATGTGCGATAGCAAACGTTGTGAGTACCCCTATATTTAAAGACTAGAAGAATTTATGAAACAAATCAGAAAAACAAATCCTTGGGGTAACTTTGGAGTTAGATAGTTTTTCGTTATTGAATTTGGGCATACATTTACAAATTCCTAAATTAACCCTACAGGTCGATTGCAGTGTATATTCAATAACGATTTTTGAAATATAATGTCTTACCTGTCTCAGCTATGTCAAAAAGAATTTGAGCTAAACACACCTTAAACACAATAAATAGCCATCGAATTAAGATAATCTCACTAACGGTTATTAGGCACTTGTGCGAACAGGAATGATTCACTTATTTACTATTTATTTGTAACCACGGTATGGCGGGAAATATTAGTATTAAGGGTCTTGCCAACTAATATCAAAAAATCTGGTGCGGGCAACACACGACTTCCACTTACCTCGATTTTTAAAATCAATGAAAGAATTTTCAAATACAGTTAGAGATAAAAATACGTGAAACTATTAAGGAATTAATCAAATTGAATTTATATAGAAACATGTGTTTTATTAAAAAATCTATTATATTATTATCTAAAATAATCAGTTAGTTTTATCTTCTTCTCATCACTCTCTATTAACTTCTAAAAGCTTGTGTATGAGATGATATTTTTCTAAAATCTTTAGCTTTCCAACGGTATATCATACATGTATATTACTGCTCTTATGTTCAAAAACGAAAAATTTCATTAAAAATATATTTTTTCTGTTTTCTCCTTTAGTTGGGTACCGAATTTATTCAATTTATATATTTACCTGTTTTTCATCAGCGTTAACAAGATAATTTAGTTATTATTATTGAATCTAAAAAATTAAAGGTACTTTAGGGGAAGAAAATTTAAAATATCGGCATTTAAGCCCTGTCAGACCATTTTTATCCAAATAAAACCTACATGATATTAAAGTCCATTAAATTTTACATCGATATAGCGAGTTTAATCAAAATCGTCGGAACCGTTTTCGAGAAAATCGAAAAAAGTTGCAAAATGCATGGTATAAAGTGCCTCTTCTGGTAAGCTCATTTTGATGAAAAAGGTTTTGTCACGTCTCGGGCGTATAGTTTTCTTAAATATGAAATTTCAGTTTCATAGGACTTACCGTTTCCGCCCGAGAGTTACCACACACACACACTAACACAGACCTTTTTGCGGGACTTGGTTATTTGGACTCAGGGGACCCTAAAACGTGTATTTCCGTTGAAAACTGGAATTCGAAAATTTTCACGATCGTAATACTTTCCTTACTATATATAATAAGTGAAAGTAAAAAGTGAAGCACTGGAAAATTCCAAACTCGATTTTAGTCCACCTAAATTGTAGATTTTGCCCACTGTGCGGCTCTAATGAATTTGATTAAACTCGCTATATCGATGTAAAATTTAATGACCTATGATGTCATGTAGATTACATTCTGATTGGAATAGTCTGACAGGGTTAAAATACCGATATTTTAAATTTCATTTCTCTCAAGTACGTTTAGTTTTGTAGAATCGAATAAATTAACAGTTTAACCTTGTTAGCATTGCTAATAAACGGGTAAATATATAAGTTGAACGAATCCGGTGTCCGACTGAAGGAGAAAAGAGCGAAACAATGTTTTATATGCAATATTTGTGTTTTTAAACATAAAAAACATTAATATAGATGTATAATATCGCGTTGGTGAGCTAAATCTTTTAGAAAAAAATATTAAATCTCACACAAAAAATTGTAAAATTTAACTGAGGGTGAAGAAAAACCGATTAAACTAACTGATTGTTGTAAATAATAATGTAATAGACTATTTAATAAACCACATGTTTATATCGAAATAAAATTTAATTAATTCTTTAACCTTTTACTTTCCCTTACCTACTGTAAATTATTATTTGAAAATTATTAAATTAATTTAAACAACGGGGGTAAGTGAAATACGTGTGTTGCGCCCACCAGATTTTTTCTCGTGGTTTCACGCCATTTCCTATTTAGTATTTACAAATTACAGGTTATCCTTTTATATTTTAAAACCATAAAACGGTTTCTACGCTTCTGGTAAAGCATAATACAAAGTTAGCTATAGAGATTTTTTAATGGAAGGAAAAAATACATTTTTAATGCATTGTTTGTGTTTTAGAACATAAGAAAGGTAATATAGATGTATGAAATACCGTTGGGAAGCTAAATATTTCAGAAAACAATATTACCTTATACAAAAAACTGTAAAAGGTAATGGAGTGATACAGCTTAATGATTTTTAGAGGTAATAATATAATAGATTATTTAATAAAACACATATTTCTATCGAATCTCAGTGTAATTAATTTTTTAACCTTTGTTATCCCTTTATTTTTAAATTCTTAAATTGACTTCAACAACGGAGGTAAGTCGTGTGTTGCATGTACTAGAATTTTGTTGATTATTGTCATAAATATACTATTAAAATATTATGGAATTTCTTTTAAACGTTTTTGTAGAATTCGTTTAAACTTTTGGAATCCTAAAACGCGTATTTCGATTAAAAATTCGAGTTCGATAATTTTCACGATCGCAATACTTTATCTTATTATATATTTCATGTATAGGTAAGTCAAAATGGAATCTACTGAAGAAGAGGATATATCCATTAACTTTCTCCCTTTAGTTGGATATCGAATTCGTTCAAATAATATATTTATCCGCCATTTGTCAATGATAACAAGTTGATATGAAAAACTAAAAATTAAAGGTACTTTAGAGGAAGAAAATATCGGAATTTAAGCCCTGTCAGACTATGTCAATCAGAATGAAACCAAAATTATATTAAAGTTCAACTAAATCGTTACAGCCATTTTTGAGAAAATCGCAAAAAGGTGCAAAATGAGTGGTATAAAGTTGCTCTTTTGTTGGAAGATTTTGATAAAAAAAATTTTGAAACATCTCGGGCGTATAGTCGTTTTAAATATGAAATTTCAGTTCCGTACGACTTTTCGTTTACGTAGGAGCGGCGTGGTCTTGTGGATAGAGCACTATCCTACTACTACCGGTTGTGACAATATTATTTTTTCTGTCATTTCAGCCGGGGGGCGATCCTGGGGTATGGAGACCCTCCTAGGGCAGACCCAGCCTCTATAAAGTGGGTACCCAAAAATGGGGAAAAACCTGGCGGCTGAAAACTGAGCCCAAGACTCTTCATGGGTTGTAGTTTTTTTTTAGGTTTTGTTTACGTACTACACACACGCAAACTTTTTCTCGTGACTTGGTTATTTGAAATAAGGGGACCTAAAACGCATGTTTCCGTTTAAAACTGGAATTGTTAAATTTTCACGATTGAATTACTTACCTTTACTATATAATTCATATATAGATGAAAGAAAGTAAAAATAAGTCTTTATTTTAAACTAAAATTGTTTATAATTTAGGTTGCTACCTAGGAATAGACAAGTATATACATGATTTTTCACTTATTTATCAATAGCAATATTAGAATATAAACATATTCAAACGTTTGATAAACAGAAAAAGCCTAAATACTTCAAACATTTGATATGCCAAACAAATCTCAATATATGACGTCTTAAAACAGCTCTTGGTTTTCTACGGTTAGTTACTGCAGAAACACAACGATTAACACGATTTAACAAAGATTGTGAGAACCCCTGCTATCTTATCCCAAGCGCCAAGCAATAACAGCGGATATCTCTTGGATAGCATCACTCCTATAAAGGTAGTCTAAACAACATTTCTGCAAAATAAAACATTTGCATTCTATTAAGCCAGAAGATTTAAACTTCCTCTGTTCCTATCTATAGACTAATAAACATCCTGCCACGAATACTAATTCCAGTGAGGGAAATCTGAATTAGTTACTTATTTTTCTTTGAAATAATTGTTAATTAATTACCTAAATATTTACGAAATAAATATTGACATTTGTTTTTTTTTTAATTATTAGTGAGTTGAATTATTAATAAATAAATAGTAGACATCTTAGTATGATTATCACTTTAAATTCAAATCAAGTATGAGCAACACATATCATGTACACCTACATAGGTTAATGTTACTACATATTACAATCGTGAAAATGTTTGAATTCGACAATTGACTAGTTTTAGTTCCGCAAAAAAGTCTGTGTGTGAATATGGTACCTCTAGCTTCAAAACTATGAGCCGTTCGAAACATAAATTTTATATTTAAGACAAGTTTATGCCTACGACATTACAGCAACTTTTTTGTCAAAACGGACATACAATAAGATGCAGTTTAGACCTGGCCTTTTTGGTCCACTTCACGATTATCTCGAAAATGGCTCTTTTGGACAATTTTGATTAAACTTACTATATTGTCATAAAATTAAATGTAATTTGATTGACTTCCTGTTTTAGAGCTAGATTTTACCACATACAAACCATTTTGCGAGATTTGATTCTTTAGGCTTACGGAACTTTAAATAATAAATAGATAAATAATAAATAATAAATAGATGAGAAGAAATATATCTGCTAAACACTCTTGTTGCACTGGAAAGCAGCATCACTCTGTTACCTCCTCTCTACTTCCCGTTCTAGCCACAAACTATTACAAAATGTTATCGACACTGTTATTAACATCGATTACCTCCGCTACACGTTTATTTCCGTGAAAAAAACGGATTTAAATTATTTATTTTCAGTTACCTATGCATAAAATATATTTAATTAGCATTTGTTAACATTTATCATAACTGAGAAGGTTACTTATTTTTTTTTAAAAGAAATTTAATTTTGTTTGTTGAGAAATAATGCAATCTGCAACATTCTAGAGCAATAAGTATTAGAGTTATAAAAAAAACGTCCATACCAATGTGTTCAAAGTAAACATAAATAAAATGATTAAATACAAATAAGAAAAAATAAAAAATAAACACATTCATACCTGTATAAAATAAAAATTATGTATATATATATATATATATATATATATATATATATATATATATATATATATATATATACAATATATATATACGTCAAATATTTGCCTGGGATGTTACAGTGACTACTGAAGTGCCATTTTATACCATGCTTTTTTACTATAATTTTAATAACGGTTCAAAATATTTTGATTAAATTCGTTTTATCAATATATAATTCAATAGGCTTTAATCATTTTAGGTTTAATACCATTTAGGATTTATCCTCATTAAAATAACCTCCGAATGTTTCTAATTTTTTTCTGTAAAGTACTAAAAGTTTCATATAATATCATATAAGTTTCATTCTGATGGAAATAGTCTGAAAGGGCTTAAATGCCGATTTTTCGTTGTTTCTTTATCTAAAGTACGTTTAATTTTGCAGATTCAATAAAATAAACCATTAGCATTGATAAAGAACGGATAAAATATAAGTTTAACGAATTTGATAACCAACCAAAGGAGAAAACAGCAAACGCTTAAGACGTTGATTTCCAAAAGTTACTCAAGAACATTTTTTACGAAATTAATATTTTGACATATTTGTATTCTCGTCATTTTATTATATATATTTTATAGTAGTAACCTAACTAATGAACTATCAAATCCTTTAAAAACATGATTAAGAAATGCACTTATTTTCTGAAGGTACTTATTACGCATTTAGTTTCGTTCCAAATCATACTAAAAAATTTCACGCCATAACTTTAATATAGTTAAGAAGCAATTCTAGATTTTAATGCGAAAATAATCAAATATTTCGGTTTAATAATATAGTAATGAATAATTTTTGCGCTACTTGTAAAATTGATGGATAGAATAGAAATTGATTTTTATTCTGAGACTGTGTCCCTTGAGAATAACATATTTGCACAGTATGCAATAAAATGAATAAAAATTAAAATAAAAAAATATCCTAAGAAAATTGTTGTTTGGACAAAATGAAAAATAAATGAGTTTAAATATATAATAAAAAGAAGAAAAATGAAAGTTAACATTATTTTGTTACTTGGTCTTTTAAGAATTACATGAGCTTTGAAATAATAAAGTAACACTTAAACTGGACAAGAATTAGTGAAAAATAAACCAATTAAACATAAATAAAAATAATATACTACAATGATACGAAACGAAGTCTTCTAATCGCATAACAGACATAATAATCACAATATAAACAATTTAAAAAGAAAAGAAAAAAAAACTGTAAAAAAAAAAGGATATAGTGTCTTTTGGGTAATTCCCACCCCTACTCTCTCGTAAAAACGATCTTTCCATAATATTTTAATGTATAATACCTTTCGAAAGATATAGACATTCATTACACACAAAAGTTTAAATTACAAACTTAATTTTAGAAGGTATTTAAAAGGGACTAAAAGCACATAAAGTGATTGTTGTAGATAAGACTTTTTGTTGTTATTTAATCTAAAATAAATGCTTCTGTCGAAACACAAAGTAATTATTTTTTTTTAACTTCATTTTTATTAAAAATTCTAAAAATTATTTCAACGATGAAGGTTCTTTACTTATATGTAATGTATAGTAAGCAGAAGTTTAACGATCCTGAAAATTTTTGAATTCATGTTTTCAACGGAAATACACGTTTTAGGGTATCCAATATATAGAGTCTGTGTGCGTGTGTGGTAAGTCCACATCAAAAAGGATCAGTTTATAAAACTGAAATTTCATATTTAAGGAGTGTATATATTCCCTCATCATATTTTTCAACGTCAAACCAGAAGAGCCACTTTATGTGATGCAATTTGTACCTTTTTACGATTTTCTCAAAAGCTACTACAACGATTTTAATTAAACTCGCTTTTTTGATGTAAAATTTAATGGACTTTAAAGTGATTCTTCTAGATAAGACTTTATATTTTTATTTAATATAAAATAAATGCAATAAATAGATATAAAAATCTGTCCAAGCTCATCGTAATTCTATGTTCAACTTTAACTTTATTAATTTTATTTTTTTTAATTTATTTATTTATATTAATTTACTACTGTATTAAAGAACGCAATGAGTAAATATGAAGAATGAAAAAAAAAAAGTCATGAAAAATGTGCCTCAACTACCCACTGGTAGCACTTCACTTACTATTTTAAGGCAGTAGGCCCCGAGGCCACCTTCTTTTCAGCCGTCTTGGTGGGTTATCAGGGATATCAAAGGAAGATAAATTACGGACTAGTGGGTTTGTGTGGGCACGGAGTTTAGAATGAAAAGAGGATTATCTATCACGGGCTATGTCTGTAATAAATGGGATGTTTAGGTCATTATGAAGGAGTAGATTTGTGACACAATAAGGGGTGTTCAGGATTTTGCGAAGGATTTTGGATTGTAAGGATTGGATGCGGGAGGAATTAGATCGTTTCGTAGGGCCCCAAAGCTCGATTCGATATGTCCAAATAGGTCTGATAATAGTGATATAAATGAGTCTTTTATAATAGGGGTACTCACTACGTTTGCTATAGCATGCTATTATTGCTATTGTGCTAAACCCATCAATTTTATACAGGAAATAACTGTAGAAACTCGACGGGTTTAGCAAAATAACACAAATAGCATGCTATAGCAAACGTAGTGAGTACCCCTAATATACTGGAAGTTTTGAACGTTTGTCTAGTAAGTGTTTGTAGTAAACGATATCTTCGGGCAGTTTCTTGTCGTTCCAGTTTTGTGTGAGGATAACTTTATTAAACATTTTTAAAATGATTTCAACATGAGTTTTTTTGTTTTTTTTTACGCACGAAAAGGACTAATTTTACTATTTCAAAGGATATGCCGGATTTACATAATTGAAGGACTGTTTTAATTTGTTTTGTTTTTTTATTCTAAGTTAAAGTCGCCATTCTCGTTGAAAGGATTCTTAACAATTGGCATTTATTGTAACCAGGATCCAAATAAAAATGGAAGAGAACCACCATTTTTGACTCGATTCTCCTTTTAAAAGGACACGAATCGAAATAATTCAATGGTAACTAGGATTACCACACTAAAAGGGACATTTTTTAATATAGAAACTCTCCTCCCAAACTATTTGTTGTTTATATTATATGATTAGGAGTGAATATTACACTACGCTGTAGAATGGGGATATATATATATATATATACACCCGTCTCAGACACTTAAATTAAATTTAAATTTCACGTTTCGAGGGAAAAAAAAAACACGAAAAAAAGAAGGATATGAGGAGGTTAGCGCACTGAGGATCTTGAGGGGTCGGCAGATGTGAGCCACTACCTGAAGCCATCTGTAAGGCACGGGAAATCCGCTTTGTCAACGTAGAAAAAAAGCTGTAGTTGACAACTGTCTAAGTGGAACTTGGGAATATAGTACTTATATGATACTGTTGTTTCCATGCCATGATAGTTTACTGTTTAGAAGAACCCGAGAATAATGGGGACTGTTTACCCTGCGGTCCCAAGACAACACCTATTGTAAGAATTTCTCAAGTATATAGGGTCGGGCGAGGGGCTTCTAGAAAACTTAAACAACATAATAATGACTATATTGAGGATGTATAGTCGACTGTAGCATTTGTTGTGGGTGGAAATAATCTGGAGTCTTTTTCTAATATTTTAATTTTGCCGACGTTTCGCCTCAAGCTTGTGGGCCATCATCAGGTCATTCCTGAGCCATGTCCAAGCATAAACTGGGTTTATGGTTGAACATAGCTGCTGGGGTTAGTAGTTACTGCAGGGGTTTATTTGTTGATTCGATTTATTGAATTAATATATATATATATATATACATAATTTAGATGTGTATTTATTAATTTCTTGTTTAACTATATTTATGTCTGGTCTAGCAGCTAATTTTGAATATGATCTAAAAAAAAATTAATGCATTACCTACTTTAAGTCAATTAGGATTAATAATAAGAATTTTAATTATAGGATTTTACAAATATTCTTATTTTCATATATTAACTCATACTTTTTTTTAAAGAATTGATATTTGCATGTGCTGGTTTAATTATTCATTGTATAAATGAATCTCAATATATTCGTCATATCGGTTATTAATTATATTTTATTAATTGTATTCCTTATACATGTTCCTGTTTTTGCATTTCTAATTTATCTTTATGTGGTTTTCCTTTTTTATCAGGTTTCTATAGAAAGGATATTATTTTAGAATATTTAAGATATAATTGTTAAAATATATATATATTTTTGTTTCATTTTATTTATCAGTAGGTTTTACTGTTTTTTAAAGTTTACGTTTTATTTAATATTAGTATAAGTGATTCTTCTGGATTAATAACCCAGTTTATGATTGGACATGGCTCAGGAATGACCTGATGATGGCTCACAAGCTAGAGCCGAAACGTCGGCAAAATTAAAATGTTAAAAAAAGACTGACTCCAGATTATTTCCACCTACCATAATATTAACTATAAAAAGCTGCATATTATTGCAAAGTGATTTCTTACTTCTAAATAACTATATTAGGCTATAAATGGTTAGATAGCTGTTTAAAGGCAATCATCTAATACAAAAAGCAATAAACAATTCAAAAGAAAATGGTCTATCACCACTGCTAATTTCAAAATAATATATCTCTGCTATTTCCAAACCGATTTAAATGATTCTTTTTTCATTTTGAAGAGAATTTATTTAACACTCTGTTTATGCTTTACATGGCTCAGTAGTACCCTGATGATGGCTTAAAAGTGTGAGCGGAAACGTCGGCAAATTTAAAAAAAAAACGACTGACTTCCGATTATTTCTACCTAGGATAAAATTCAATAATATTTTGTCTTTATCTTCGAAAATAACGGAGTCGTAAGCCTATATATAAGCAAGATATAATGTAAAATAGTGGTATAGAGCCTATACTAAGTCATTACTCGTTAAAAATGCCCATAATTAAACGTGGATATGCAAAATGTAGGACTTTCGCTTAAAAATCGTCCGATAGCCAAAGTAGCAAAAAATGACGTTAAATAAATAAAAATAACCACAAATTTAATTATTAATTCAAATATTCATATGGAAATCAAATATTCTTCATCTTCTGCAATACTTCATACTTCTTCCATTCTTTAAGCTCAGTATTTTCGAAATATTAGAAAATGGTCAATTTTAAGTTTGTGATTGTAAACAGTAGCAATTAACACAAGCGTTTATATCACTTGGACTTATAACTTTATTCTTGTACCGCGTGTGATTTTTATTAAACACCATGGCCTCACAAATATTCTTCGTTAATGTAATTTAAAATAATTTCTCTAAGACATCTCGTGGACCTCTAGTTGGGAACCACTGGTTTAGGTGAAACCTCCTAAAGCTATTATTATTATAATATTAAATATGAAATTGTTAATCAAATAGATCACATTCTGATATGTGATATAATTTAATCAGTGCCCGGGTTTATAGGGGTGCAAATATTGACTCGGACCACTATCTAACTGTGTCTAGAATCAGGGCTAAAATCTTGAAGGGGACAAGGAGCAGAACAAAAGTCACGGGAAGAATTGATGTTGCAAAGCTTAAAGAACCAGAAACGTATAACAATTTTCAGCATCAATTAGATAATGAACTTAGAGCACACTTTAGAAGGATAGACGATAACGAGGATATACAGGAGCATTGGGAAGTTTGCTTAAATGCCATAAAAAAAACAGCGAAAGAGGTGCTTGGCGTTAAAGAGTGTGTGCAACAGACACTATCCTGGCTTGATAAAGAATTTGCCCAAGCAACGGAGGCAAAGAATGCTGCATACAAGAATATGATCCAATGAAAGCACACAAGAGGATAAACAGAACAATATAGAGAACTTCGAAAGAAAAAGGCAGAAGAAAAGGACATGGCACCGCAAGCATATTGAAGAGATAGGAGAGTTGAGAAGCAAGGCAGAGATCTCTAGGTTCTATGAGAAAATCAGTCGTACCACAATAGGGTTTAAACATAGAGTTAAGGCTTGTAAAGCTGAGGATGGAAGACTGTTGACCGAAAAATATGCTATAATGTCAAGATGGAGTCGGCATTTTGAGACAATTCTAAAAGAGGATACCCGGGATAAAAGTGAAAAACCAAGCTGGTTTGATGATAATAGAAATGGTATTGATGAACAAGATCCACCAGAGTTCGAGGAAATGATGGAGGAAATTGAAAAATAATACGTCTCCGGGTGAAGATGGGATCCCAGCAGAATTATTTAAGAAAGGGGCTGAAAACTTGCTTAAATAAATGTATAATATTATACTTTCCATATGGGTCAATGAGGAAATGCTAAAGCAGTGGAGAAAAGGAATTAAATGCCCTATACATAAGAAGGGAGATTTACTTGAGTGTGCGAATTATCGAGGTATTACCTTACTTCAGTGTGCATATAAGGTATTGTCTAGTATTCTTCACAAGAGGCTCATACCATTTGCCGAAAAAAAGGTAGGAGACCACCAGGCAGGTTTTCGTAGCGGGAGGTCAACGGTAAACTAGATCTTCAGCTTTAGGACCATCCTCGAGAAAGCAAAAAAATATAAAATGCCCACCATCACCTCTTCATAGATTTCAGAATGGCATATGATAGCATCAAAAGAGATAAGCTCTATGAGGCCATGAGGGAGTTAGGAGTACCTTCTAAATTGAAACGCCTAGTTGCAATGACTATAGATGAAACCAATTGTGTAGTCCAGATGCAGGGAGAACCCTCCCCAGAATTCAAGACCTTAAGAAGCCTAAGACAGAGGGGATGCCATACATATTGTTGTGGTATAGCATACATATTGTTCAATTTGGTTTTAGAAAGGATTGTTTGGCAGTCTAAAATACAAACTAATGACATAATTTATAATAGGCTTGTACAATTGTTAGGATATGCGATGATTTGGATATTGTCGGGCGTTCATTTTTAGCATTGCAGGAGGCGGCAGATGAAATGGGACTGTGCCTCAACGAAGAGAAAACTAAATATATGAGGACTGGTGAATCTACAAACAATGGAATCCAGGAGTTTGAAGAAATGGGCCCTTATAAATTTCAGAAACTAGATAGTTTTACTTATCTAGAAAGTATTGTAAGCGCTTCTAATTGTGTGTCCCTCGAAATAAAGAAAAGAATATTCAATGCCAATAGATGCTATTTTGGGTTGCTGATACATCTGGGAAGCCCATTTTTTCCAGGAAAACTAAAATAATGGTGTATAAGACCCTCATTAGGCCATTATTGACATATGCCTCCGAAACATGGACCGTATCAAAGACCAAAGAAAAAGACATAGCGGTCTTTGAAAGAATGATATTACGAAGGATTTTCGGAGGAATTAATGTGAACGGCCAATGAAGAAGACGTGCCAACAGAGAAGTGTACGAAATGTTGGGGGAGCCTGATATAGTTTCCTGGATGAAGATGAGCAGACTCAGATGGGCCGGACATGTGGCGAGAATGAGTAACAATGATCCTGTTAAGAGACTGCTCGAGGGAAAGTTGGACCGTAGCAGAAAAAGAGGGCGACCGAGACTGCGATGGTCGAATGCTGTGGCGCACATGCGAGGGATATCTTGAACGTCCGTGACTGGAAGGCAACTGCATTAGATAGAGCCACCTGGCGAAGGCTCCTTGAGATATATATATCCCACATAGCGTTGTAATGCCATTAATTAATTAAATTAATATGAAATAAATGTTTCCATCGATAAAACTCAACGGTAAAATTTTATTTGAAGAAGAAGTTTTTTTTTTTTTTTTGACATTTACTTTCACTTACCTATATATGAAATATATAGTAAGGGAAAGCATTGCGATCGTGAAAATTTTCGAATTCCAGTTTTCAACGGAAATACACGTTTCAGGATGTCCTGAATCTAAATAACCAAGTCCTAGAAAAAGGTGTGCGTATGTGGTAAGTCTAGTGCGAAGACAATAAGTAGTTTCATATTTTAAGAGCGTCTATGCGTGAGATGTTACCATCAAAATTGGCCAAGCAGAAGATCCACTTTATACCGTGCATTTTGCACCTTTTTATGTTTTTCTCAAAACGCTCAACGTTTTTGATTAAACTCCCTTTATCGATGTAAAATTTAATGGGCTTTAATATGATGTAGGTTTCTTTCTGATCGAAATAGTCTGACATTGCTTAAATGCCGATAGTTTAAATTTTCTTCCTCTGAAGTACCTTCAATTTGTAGATTGTATATTAATAGCCATCTAATTTTTTTCGCATTGATAAAAAACGGATACATATAAAAGCAAATTCGATACACAACTAAAGGAGAAATGTGCAAAAGCAATTTTTGTGTTTTTGAACATAAAAACAGTAATATAGATGTATAATATACCGTTGGAAAGCTTAAGGTTTTAGAAAAAATATTATATTATTCACAACATTGTAAAAGTTAACGGAGAGTGATGAAAAGCCGATATAAATAACTGGTTGTCCTAAATAATATTAGAATATAATATTTAATAAAACACATGCTTCTATTGGAACTCAATGTAATTGATTCTTTAACAATTTATTTTCATTTATAATTGTTTTTAAAAATTCTTAAATTGATTTTAACAACGGAGGTAAGTGAAATTCCTGTGCAGCGAGCACCAGATTTTTTGAAGTTAGTTAAAGAATTATTGAAATAATCGACAAACTGCATATTTCTGTTCGATGCTGGATTTAATCTTCTCTTCAGAGTAAATACGAGTTATTCGCGTGCGTCACGAAGTTCATTGTAATTCAGCAATTTCAACTCCAAATTTCTTCTTCTACGCCTTTTATTCCAAACTGCGCATAGGATAGATTAGACAAAGAAAAGTGAGTGTCATTTCCTGCAACGGGACTTACTCCTTTGACAGACGGATGCCGTGGGCGCAAGATGAATATTAAGCGTCGTGCCGTACGCTAGAAGATCCTCAGGAAGTGGCGGCAATAGTATATTCCGCACCGTTATCTAAAAATCTAGAGGTGGTTACCCTTCCTAGCAACAATAATAAAATAGGTAAAAATAAAATATAAAATAAAAATATTTTTTCTCATCATTGTCTCAAGATTTTTTTTTTTTTGGTTCAATTTTTTAAGATATATATTGGCCGTTTCCAAAATACCAATAACTATCTCAAAAAAAGAATTTATCAGCACCAATATAACAATATCTACCCGTAAACCCATTTTCCTCAAAATTATCCGAACACGCTATATCCCTTGACCATCATTGATTTTGATATCCTATCCCACTACCGTACCTAACTACAAAAAGCGACTCCTCTCCGAAGCTATATATATATATACCCATATGGAAAAAGATCGTGTACCCGTCAATCACAAAACAGACAAAGAAATAATCTTTCCCTCGTATGCCAACATCTTCCGTCTCCTTAAATTATAACTTTATTACTTTATTGTACAAATTTCTTGTGTAATTTATATTTTATTTACTGTATATTTATCTTTTCGTTTATAACACCTCTGGGTTTTGTTTTTTATTTATTTTATTTTATTTTTGATTATATACCACATGGATCTTTTACATACCTCAGATTCTAGTGTTTACAATTTTCTGTTAAAAATGTTGAGCCTTATTGTACATACGAGTATATTGTTTTGTTTTTTCCATTGTATAATTTTTAAAAACAAAGATAAGCTGTAGTATTTACACTTAGAGGGGAAAACCTTCATGGTTTTTACATGAACCCCTCCCCATACTACTACTATGCTGATGGTTTTCCTCAGTTTATGCTTGGACATGGCTCAGTAATGGTACGTTTCTATATATATATTTTTTTTACTTCTATATTAAAGTCTAAAGTTTTGTAAAAAATGTTTATGCTTATCATCATCATATTAACATTATTTGTATCTATAATATTTAAGTATGTTGGTACATTTTCGGTTTTATTTTAAATGTTATCATTGTCACTACATTCAAAAGAAAATTTTCATTATCATATTAATATGTATCTCTTTTGTTCTGATGTTTGTAGCCCTGATGATGACTCACAAGTATGAGCCGAAATGTTGGAAAAATTAAAAATTTTCAAAAAATGACTGATTCCTGATTATTCCACCGATAATAGTTTTTTTTTACTGTTTCCCACACACGGGATTGCCTTAGTGGAATAGTGACTTCTACTTCCAGTATAATAAAAATGTCTGTATTTTATATAAATAAAGAAGTTATTTAAAAAAAAAAAATTAATAATGAATTTACTACTATGTGAAAAAATATGCACAAAATAATTTATACTTATATTTTTTTTTTACAGTTTCCATTACCTTTAAAAGAAATTAAAAAAAAAAAAAAAAATGTTCTTCTTATTGGTTAACTCTCCCACTTCCACTGTCCAGAATACGTTGGGGGTTCGTATATCTCTTGAGCGGGCGGAAGGCGGTTGTTTTGATCTACTTAAAGCTATATTAACAACCAATCTCGAAGAATATGATAACCTTGCTGGCTAACAGTTCTTCTTTACAACCACTAATACGAACAGGGAGAGGGAAAAGTACCAAAAATAATTAGATATATGTGTTTGTATGTATGTACGTGTATGACCTCAGATTTTTACGCCTTAAAACCAAAACAAAGAGTAAATTCAGGCACTATAATACAGTAATAAAACCAGAAGGGCTATACGCAGCAGAAATACTAACTTTGAAAAAGGGAAGCTAGAAGACTTAGGGGTAAACGAGGAAAAAATCTTAGGGAAAATTATGGGACCAACAAAAAACAGTGGAGGAGAATGCAGATTAAGAGCTAACAAAGAAATTTACCCGAACACTGAGTCAATAGAACCATCAGAAAGAGAAGATTAAAATATTTTGAGCACGTTTGGAAGATGGAAGGAAAGAGGACGGTCAAGAAATTAGTCCACAAACTGTTTGAAATGAAAACGGCTATAACCTGGATTAAGAAAGTAAAAGAAAATCTTGAACGGGCTGGAATGTAAACTAAAGAGATATTTAGAGAAAAATTCAGAAAGGGTTTTTTCCAAGTCAAAAACAAGCAGCTAAGAACGGGAACCAAGTGGACGGAAGAACGAAAACAGCGGTTTTCTGTACACATGAAGGCTTCCTGGGAAAGATTAAGAAATGGGAATCTGCTTGAACCTAATCTACAAGCCTGATCTCCAAATGATCGGAGAAAAAATTCTGAAATAAATGTTTTCATGAAAACAATGTTATTATTTTTTTTTAACGTTTTACTTTCACTCACCTATAAATAAAATATGTCGTAAAATTTTCTGAGTCCAAATGATGAAATCCCGAAAATAAGTATGTGTGTCCGTGTGTGGTAAATATAGCGCAAAACCGAACAGTCATACGAAAATTAAATTTCATCTTTAAGACAACCATACGCCAAAGATGTTACAGCAACTTTTCCATCAATATCGGCTGACCAGAACAGCCACTTTATACCACGAATTTTGCACCTTTTTACAATTCTCTCAAAAACGGCTCTAACGATTTTGTTTAAATTCACTATGTTGATGTAAAATGTAATGGGCTTTAATATCATGTAGGTTTCATTCTGATTGATAGGCTTCTTAGAAATTTACTTCCTCTAAAGCACCTTAAATTTTGTACATTCAAAAAGATACACCATATCATCTTAATGACATTTATGAAGTACTAAATAAACAAGTTGGATGAATTTGATGACCAACTAAAGGATAAAAGAGCAATACTATTCAATATATATATATATATATATATATATATATATATATAATAAGAACAGTAATAAGGACGTATAATATACCGTTGGAAAGAGAAAGATTTTAGAAAAAATATTATATGATACACAAATTGTAAAAGAATATAAAGGGATGAACAGTGTATAAACTTCTTTCTGATTAACATTTTAATATATTTACATTATTTAATCTAAATCATATGGTTCCAGGGAAAATGAATACACACTTTATTAAAATCAATATTTTTCAAATTGAATTATATTTAATAGTTTTTAAATTGATTTTAACAGTCGAGGTAAGGGAAAGTCGTGTGATGCCCCCACTAGATTTTGTTATGTTTTATAACATTATAACACATGGTTCAATTCTCAACGGTATATATATATACTTATAAAATTTCTACAGAGTGGATTCCAAGGGATCGAAAGAGATGGCGAGGAAGACCACTGACGAGGTGGAGGGAAAATTAGTGCAAGTAGTGGCTACAGTTGCTAGAAATAGGCAAATGTAGAATAATATATATATATATATATATATATATATATATATATATATATATATATTTTATATATATAAATATATCATTAAATACATGGTTATAAATTCTAGTTTGAACCAGGCAAGAAATGTTTTATTTATGCGTATATTTAAGTTCTAAAGTGTAAAGATTGTAAATAGCAGAATAAACCAAGAAGAGAACATTTTGTTAAAACTTTAATTTTAATACCAGACTTGTACTTCCCAAGGGAGAGGCTTATTGTTCTATTAAGGACGAAATAAAGCTATTATTATTATTATTATGACACATAAATCTGTCAACACTAAATGCGACTAAAAAAGAGGAAAATCCTTAAAAGCCAAGACTTTCAAGAGACAAAGTATAAGCGTCGTGTAAATACAGTATGATCAATTGCGAAATGATTCATCAAGGGCTTTGGCTAGTCTATTAGTTCTTTATTGCAGACCTTTGACATACAGCTGCTTTGTTTTGCACACGTCTTGCAATTATATTGCTCGTAAATAATATGTCACAAGCTCTGCAGCTGTTTGAGTCAGACACATCTGTACTGAGAGGTAGCCTTTCCGTTCTACTTCGGATGCTTCAAGATAAGCAAACAATAAGATTTAATGGTTTTTAAAGTGGCATGTTGCATCTTGCTCTTTGAATGAGTCTGCACGAGTTACTGCCTTAGCTAGCCCAACAGCTCCGCGAATATGCCACTAGAGGCGTGAGAAATTCGGATCAAACATCATATTAAAACATCTGGTGCGGGCAACATAAATCATTCACTTATCTCACTTACTGAAATGTTATTTTGAAAAAAACAAAATCTGGTGCGGGCATCACACGACTTACACTTACCTCGACTATTAAAATCAATTTAAAAACTATTATATATAATTCAATTTGAAAAATATTGATTTTAATAAAGTGTGTATTCATTTTTCCTGGAACCATATGATTTAGATTAAATAATGTAATAATAATAATAATAATAATAATAATAATAATAATAATAACAGGCTTAGCGAACCCGAAGGTTCGATGCCGATACCACCAAATTCCGCCTACACAGACTCGTCCAATGCTCACCATTCAAGCCCAAGCTCCCGAGATCAGCCTTAAGGCAATCCTCCCATCGACGCTTCGGCCTACCTTTCGGACGCCTACCAGCCGGATCAGCAAATACCAACTTTCTCGGAATCCGCTCGTCATCGAGCCCAACAACTTTACTCGCCCATTTGAGTCTCCGCGATGCAATCAACTCAATTATATTAACAGGATGCAAGTTCCGCAATTCCGCGTTATGCAACCTTCTAAACTCTCCAGTGGCCCCATCTCTCTTTGGACCAAATATTTTACGCAATACCTTATTTTCGAAAACCTTAAGCCGTTGTTCATCCTTTAAAGTAAGCGGCCACGTTTCACATCCGTAAAGAACCGTTGGAAGAATAATAGTTTTATAAATTCTAATCTTTAAGTTTTTAGATAGAAGCCGCGAACTAAGTAACTTAGCAACTGAATAATAACACGCATTTCCCACCTTTAACCGGGACTTTATTTCTTCCTGGATTTCATTTTTTCTAGTTATAATTGAACCTAAATACTTGAATTTCTCTACGTGTTCAAAAGTATGACCAGATACATCAATATCACCAAGATCGACACCGTTTCTGCTACTAATCATATACTTCGTCTTATCGGTATTTAATTCGAGTCCTATTTCTTTACCGGTTTTTATTAAGACACTTGTATTTAGTTGTATGGTTTCCGTGTCTTCACCTAGCAGTACCAGATCATCGGCATACCCCAAAACCGGAATCTTGTCACCCATATTTAAGCCTTTCTCGGTACACATCACCTTTTCTATGACATATTCTAAAGCTATATTAAATAACACAGGTGATAGGGAGTCACCCTGTTTCAAACCCGATCGAACCTCAAATCTCTCGGAGTAATTATGACCGATTCTAACTTTATGGAATGTTTCCGACAAACACATCTCTACTAGGTTTACTAACTTTCTAGGTATTCCCTGTTCAATCATGATGTTATATAGCTTCTGACGGTCTATTGAATCATAAGCCTTTTTAAAATCGATATAAAGTTGATGGACTACACCGTTGTATTCCAATTTTTTCTCTAATATTTGACGTAAGGAAAATATTTGGTCAATAGTCGAGCAATTCCGCCTAAAACCACATTGGTAATCTCCGATAATTTCCTCAGCGTATTCCGTGATTCGACTAGTTAGAATTGACGAGAATATTTTATAGCATACTGAAAGAAGAGAGATCCCACGATAGTTGTTACAATCCGACCTCGGTCCTTTTTTGTGAATCGGAATAAGTATTGATTCTTTCCATTCTTCGGGCAATTTTTCAGTTTCCCAGATCTTTTTAACTAAAAAATGTATTTTGGAAACGCCCGCTTCTCCACACGCCTTGATTAATTCACTCGTGATATTATCATTTCCTGCGGCCTTATAACGTTTTAATTTTGAAATCTATCGCCATTTCGACTTCCTCTTTACTCGGTGCGTCTATCCATGGTTCAGCGCTCTGATATTCAGAGAGAGGAGATTGATTATTATTTTCCGTATTTAAGATGCCGTCAAAGTGTTGTTTAAATTTATTTAATATCTCAGAAGGATCCGCAATTATATTGTTATTTGCATCTTTAACCGCATTCAATAGAGGTTCAAATCTTTTACGCGATTTGTTTATACCTTTGTACATCTCTCTTACGTTATTTTCGTTTCTGTGTTTTTCTATTTCTATTATTTTGCCTTTAAGATACTCTCTTTTCTTATTTTTTAAGAGTTTTGAAGTTTCATTCTTTACTAACCGAAAATAAGCCACATTATTATCGCTTGGATTATTTAAGGAATTCAGTTTAGCGGTTTTTCTTTTTTCACACATATTTTGACAATCCCTGTCGAACCAAGGTTTGTTCTTTTTATTTTCGATTTTTCCAAGACATATATTACCGACCTCTTTAATATTATCCCTGATCCCTTCCCATAGTTTGTTTACATCTTTCTGTTCCTCGTCTGAAGATTCCAAAGCTTGGAACCGATTTTTTACTTCTATCGCGAATTGTTTTCTGATTTCGAGGTTGTTCAATTTAACTAAATCAAAATTCTCGGGACGAATATAGTTCGGTGTTCTCTTTTTTGTATTTAGTTTTTGTCGAAGTTTCGCGATTACTAATTCATGATCAGAACCGCATTCTGCACCCCGATACGATCTCACGTTAATTATGCTACTTTGCCATCTGTTCTGTATTAAAACATGATCGATTTGATTCCGTGTTTGTCCATCCGGCGATGTCCACGTATACTTATGAATATCCTTATGTTTAAATGTAGTACTTTTGATTACTAGGTTTTTCGAAATGGCAAAGTTTATTAGTCGGGTCCCATTATCATTACTATATTCGTGCAAACTTTCTTTACCGATTGTAGGACGATATACTTCTTCCCTTCCAACCTTTGCGTTCGCGTCGCCTAGTATTATTTTAATGTAATTTCGCGGTAACTTATCGTAAACCGACTCTAGTTTATCATAAAATTCGCATTTTACTTCATCATCACTGTCTTCGGTGGGAGAATGAATGTTTATAAACGCGATTTTAAACCAACGCCCTTGAAATAAAGCAACCGATATTCTTTCACTAAAGAACTGTACGTCCCGTAATGCGGAAAGAAATCTATTCCTAATCAGAAACCCGGTACCTAGACAATAATTAACGCTCCCTCCGTACCAAATAGTATACTTTCCTTCTATTAACGAACCCTCCCCTGGCCAGCGAACCTCTTGTAATGCAACGATATCTAAATGGTACCCCTTAACTTCATTCGCGACCGACTTTAATCCACCTGCCGTATTTAAACTTCTAACGTTCCACGTCCCTATTGTTAGATCTCTAATTTTCATCTTGCGCCATGATTCCCCTGAAGCAGTCCCCACCCGGAGACCCGAACGGGGGACTAGTTTACCTCCGGATAATGAGCGTTTTACCTCAGAGAAATCCATGACTTTTGGTGATATTTTGTGAACTAAAATATGTGAGTAGGGCGTATGTTAGTGGTAAAATAAAATTGTGATTATATATGGTTGTAGGAAAAATTATACAAAAACCTACTAATAAAAACAGATAACATAATTGATAATATAAAATTAGAAATTAAAATAAACTAGCTTAAGTTAGTAACACATGTTTAGTTCTTTTATGAGTGTAGCGTTTTAGAGATGCTTTATTATAGTTACCGATTTCCTTTATTAATGGATTTTTGGAGACTGGTGTTTTACTGAAGTAAAAAGCTGTTTGAGTATGGACAAAATGTTTAATTGTTGGAAGCTGTAAGTCCTGGAGCATAGATGATATTTTAGTGTAGCGGGGGTAATTATTAATTATCCGCATTGATAGATTTTGAATTCTTTCAAGTTTTTGGTAGTTAGTCAAGCAGGTTGAGCTCCAGACTGGTGAGGCGTATGTAATTAACGGGCGAATAACTGATTTGTATATTATTAATTTGTTATGAGAGCTCAAATGGGATTTTCTGTTGAAGTATGGGAACATTTTAAATATTAATTTGTTGGCTTTATCGATTTTTCTATTGATATGGTCTGTGAATGTAAGAGATTTGTCTAATGTTATGCCTGGGTACTGTACGGATTTTGACCAAGGGATGAGAGCTGAATTTATCTTGATTTGGTGGTTTATTTGTTGGCGACGTCTAGTGAAAAATCAGAAATAAGTTTATACACTGTTCATCCCTTTATATTCTTTTACAATTTGTGTATCATATAATATTTTTTCTAAAATCTTTCTCTTTCCTACGGTATATTATACATGCTTATTACTGTTTTTATTTAAAATATATATGTATATATATATATATATATATATATATATATATATATATATATATATATATATATATATATATATATACACATATAATAATAGTTTTGCTCTTTTATCCTTTAGTTGGTCATCAAATTCATCCAACTTGTTTATTTAGTACTTCATCAATGTTATTAAGATGATATGGTTTATCTTTTTGTATGTACAAAATTTAAGGTGCTTTAGAGGAAGAAAATTTCTAAGAAGCCTATCAATCAGAATGAAACCTACATGATATTAAAGCCCATTACATTTTACATCATCATAGTGAGTTTAAACAAAATCGTTGGAGCCGTTTTTGTGAAAATCGTAAAAAGGTGCAAAATTCGTGGTATAAAGTGGCTCTTCTGGTCAGCCGATTTTGATGGAAAAGTTGCTGTAACATCTTTGGCGTATGGTTGTCTTTAAGATGAAATTTCAGTTTCGTACGACTGTTCGTTTTTGCGCTAGATTTACCACACACGGACATACAAACTTATTTTCGGGATTTCATCATTTGGACTCAGAAAATTTTACGACATATTTTATTTATAGGTAAGTGAAAGTAAAACGTTAAAAAAAAAATAATAACATTGTTTTCATGAAAACATTTATTTCAGATTTTTTTTCCCGATCATTTGGAGATCAGGCTTGTAGATTAGTTTCAAGCAGATTTCCATTTCTTAATCTTTCCCAGGAAGCCTTCATATGTACAGAAAACCACTGTTTTCGTTCTTCCGTCCACTTGGTTCCCTTTCTTAGCTGCTTGTTTTTTGACTTGGAAAAACCCCTTTCTGACTTTTTCTCTAAATATCTCTTTAATTTACATTCCAGCCCGTTCAAGATTTTCTTTTACTTTCTTAATCCAGGTTATAGCCGTTTTCATTTCAAACAGTTAGTGGTCTAATTTCTTGACCGTCCTCTTTCCTTCCATCTTCCAAACGTGCTCGAAATATTTTAATTTTCTCTTTCTGATGGTTCTATTGACTCAGTGTTCGGGTAAATTTCTTTGTTAGCTCTTAATCTGCATTCCCCTCCACTGTTTTTTGTTGGTCCCATAATTTTCCCTAAGATTTTTTCCTCGTTTACCCCTAAGTCTTCTAGCTTTCCCTTTTCCTAAGTTAGTATTTCTGCTGCGTATAGCCCTTCTGGTTTTATTACTGTGCCTGAATTTACTCTTTGTTTTGGTTTTAAGGTGTAAAGATCTAAGGTCATCGACGCTTAGATACTATATGTATATTTAACCTTTATAAAAAAGAATTATTAGGTAACAAGTAATTAACAAATAAATCGTTATTAGGTAAAAAAAAAATTAATAATATTAAAAAAATTAAATAAATCGATATGAATACTAAATACAACAGTACTTAAAAAGAAAAGTAAAAAAAAAAAAAAATCGATAAAAAATCAAATTAGAATTTAGTGGGTTAAAGTGGAAGTGGAGTTGGTCATAGATGGATTGATTCCTCGAACGGGTCAAATCAGCAACATATAAAACATTAAGGTCTTTGTGGATGAGTTTGTTGGTGACAAAGTAAGGAGCATTGAGGACTTTTCGAAGGATTTAGGATTGTAAGGATTGAATACGGGAAGAATTTGATGGTTTACTAGAGCCCCAAAGCTCAACTCCGTACGTCCAGATAGGCTTAATAATGCTGGTGTAGATGAGCTTTTTGTAGTAAAGTGGAAGGTTAGAGCGTCTGTCTAGTAACTGTAAAAGTAAGCGAAATCGGCGGGCGGTTTCTAGTCGTTTCAGTCTTGTGTGCGGATTCCATGTTAGACGTCATGTCATGTCAAGTAGGAGGCCTAGATACCGAATCTGTTCAACCAGGACAAGCGGCTATTATAGGGCTATTATAGCGGATATTATTAAAGGAAACTGTAGGGCAGGATGTCATAGGCTTAAAACGAAGGGTAAAGGTAATTTGGTGGGATTTGTAGGAATCAATACAACATTAAAAAGAAGAAAAAAATAATTAATTAAAAAATTTCCAAGAATGTATAATTTTATATTTAATTACTCTGATTAACTTTTTTATTTAATTATATTATAATACAACTTTATATTTAATCACTGCGTCAATTTACTGTTCCAAGATAGAAATTTTTTGTTATACGTTTGTTCATTAAACATTTTATTTGCTCTATATTTTATTTTAGATCATATGTAATAAATGTACTATAAGTAGCGGTCTGCCCTTCTTTCAAACAGATGCTACTTAAATGTGGATTCATTCGTGTTTTGAAGAGTTCAGTTTGAGCAATTAAGAGTTAACAACTTTGGGATTATAACTTCATCGAAAAAAAAAATAATATTAGTTGACACAGAGGACCTAAGCTTTCTTCTGTCGAGACAGGCAGTTCACAGACGGTGTTTCTTGGCTTACATCCATAATCTTGACAATCAGAATTTCAAAAGAAAAACGCAGTCAAAGCTTATAGTGAAGGTTTGTCGCAATATCGCCTGCTTCAACAGGTTGCGGCATGCAATACAATTTACTGACCAAGCAAACCAGCTCAGTTACAGATCTCATAATCTCAAGTGAAAACACACACTAGAATAGTTAAAGCGTCAAAAGAAAATATTATTGACCAGAAAATGAGACGGAAAATATCGTATTGAATAGAAGAAAACCTTCGGTCATGTAGGCCAAAAGTACTGAGGTCATAGACTACAATAATGAACATTTACTTATCAAATTTTATTTGTTATCAAACCCATGTTTTGCAAAATGTATTATATTATTACTTTCACTTACCTATATATGAAGTATGGGTCCCCTGAGTCCAAATAACTTAAGTCGAGCAAAATGGTGTGTGTGTGGTAAGTCAAGCACAAAAACAGAAAGTCGTACAAAACTGAAATTTCATATTTTGGACAAATATACGTCAAAGACTTTTTCATCAAAACCAGATAACCAGGAGAGCCACTTTATAACATACATTTTGCACCTTTTTATCATTTTCTCAAAACGACTATAACGATTTTGATTAAACTCGCTATATAGATGTAAAATTTAATGGACTTAAATATGTTGCAGATATTTCAAATTTTCACCTTTAATTATATAGATTCTATAAAAATAACCATATCATATTTTTAGCATTGATAATAAACGGATGAATATATAAGTTGAGCGAATTCGAAATCCTACTGAAGGAGAAAATATATATATTTTTTGTGTTTTTTTGAACATTTTTTTTTTTTTTTTTTAAACATATTTATTGATATTTACAACTGTATTAAATAAAAATACATCTAGTAAATGTGATCGTAATATACAAAACTGTCATGAAAAACATGTAGAGACACTACCCAGTGGCAGCACTCTAAAAATATTTTAAACTAGAAGGTCCCGGGGCCATTTCCTTTTTAGGCGCCTCGGAGGATTATCCGGAATTGAAGAGGAAGAAAGGATTGAAACTAGTGGGTTAGAGTGAGAATGGAGTTTGTCATGAAAGGATTGATACCTGGTCCGGGCCAAATCAGTAACATAGGGAACATTAAGGTCTTTATGGATAAGTTTATTCGTGACAAAGTAAGGAGCGTTGAGGATTTTACGAAGGATTTTGGATTGTAAGGATTGGATGCGGGAAGAATTTGATGGTTTAGTAGAGCCCCAAAGCTCTACTCCGTAAGTCCAGATTGGTCTTATAATAGTCATGTAGATGAGCCTTTTGTAGTTGAGAGGAAGGTTTGATCGTTTGTCTAGTAAGTGTTGAAGTAGCCTAAAGCGGCGAGCAGTTTCTTGTCGTTTTAGTCGTGTATGTGGATTCCAAGTTAGGCGTTTGTCAAGAAGAAGTCCTAGGTATCGGATCTGTTCAACAGGAACTAGTTGAGTGTTATTAAAGGATACTTTAGGGCAGGAAGTCAAAGGTTTACGGCGAAGGGTAAAGGTTATTTGATGGGACTTGTTGGAATTTATTTTTATTCTCCAGTTCTGACACCATACTTCTAGGTCTTTGATGTGGGCTTGAAGGGTATTTGAAGCAACAAATGGATCTTTATGAACTGATAACACGCAAGTGTCATCAGCATAGGTAGAAAGGAATTTTGAACATAAGAACAGTAATTGTAGATGTCTAATATACCGTTGGAAAGCTAAAGATTTTAGATAAAGTAATATCTTGTACACAAAATCCATTGTAAATAAATCTTTAATAATTCATTCTTATCTCTAAATGTATTTAAAAATTCTTAAATTGATGTTAACAACGGAGGTAAGTAAAAATGTGTTGCGAGCACCACAATTATGTTCGAAAAAAAAACAAAACTTCAAATAATGTTTCTACAGATTTCTCCTCCAGTTGTTTATAAAATCCTTTCTCATTTTTGTATTTACTCATTAATTTAGCAATAACGTGTTATGGTCAATTTTTACGAATTAACAAAATTGAAGGTATGTCAGCGAAATAAAATTTATAATATCGACTTTAGCCCTTCCAGACTATTTCATTCAGAATGAAACCTAGATCATATTAAAGCTCATTAAATTTTACATCAATATAGCTAGTTTTATTATAGACATCGTAAAAAGGTGCTAAATGTTTTATTTTATACAGCTTATAGCTTTCGTGTTAGACTTACAACAGAGATAAAATTTTCACGATCGCAATTCTTTTCTTTACTATGGTATATTACTACTAAATTACTAATGAATAAATTATTGTCTATTATATTTTATTCCCTCTCTCTCTCTCTCTCTCTCTCTCTCTCTCTCTCTCTCTCTCTCTCTCTCTCTCTCTCTCTCTCTCTCTCTCTCTCTCTCTCTCTCTCTCTATATATATATATATATATATATATATATATATATATATATATATATATATATATATGCATATTTTTTATTTTAATTTTTTTTTGGGGGGTCCACCCCTATCTCGCCTTTGAAGGCTATAAGGTGGTTTCTCGGGCCGGAGGTTAAGGGCGGGGGATAAATGCCGAGATGAAATCCCCCTAGCACCGAGACTCAAACTCGTAATTATTTCGTTTCACAAGGTTTGATCATCTGTTGCTTGGGCAACGCATGTTCAAAGCAACGCACGCTTGCTCATTCGGCTACCCCTCCTCCACCCCCTCTCACTCTTTCTCTCTCTCTATCTCTCTCTCTCTCTCCCCTCTCTCTCTCTCTATATATATATATATATATATATATATATATATATATATATATATATATATAAAAGAGATTCATATAGAGATTCATACAGTTTCTAGGCCAACGGCCATGCGATGAGGTGATTGGGCTTTGATCACGCTCAGCCGTCAGGTTTTTCCCTAATTTGGGTAACCACTTTAAAGAGGCTGGGTCTGCTTAAGGCCTCCGGCTGAATTAACAGAATAAATAATATTTTGTCATAGCCGGGATTCGAACCCAGGACCCGGAGAACAGTAGCTCTACCCCTAGACCACGCCGCTTTCTATATATATATTATATATATATATATATATATATATATATATATATATATATATAATACACAAAATATATACAATTAAGTATATATACAATTTTTCTTTCACATGAGAATGTTTTTATCTATTATTTTTTTGTACCTTATGTTGATTAAAGTAATGGTAATGGTACATCATTGAAGATATTGTATTATATTATATTCTGAAATAAAGTAAAATACAAACATAATTGGCATGGCGGTGGCCTGCCTATACTGATATGTTTGGCTGACATTTTTTTTACACTTTTTTAAAAAGATAATTCTCATTATTTCTTACTATTATTTTACTATTTTATTATTTTATGACTTTATTAAAATGACTGAACGATTATAAAAAGGCATTTGATGCTGATCATCCCCTATTTTTTTTTCCCATGCCAAACTATTTGCTTTTTAAATCTCTGGAAATAACTCCTCTTGATAGGGAGTTAGTGAGGTAGAAATTTGGTGATATATCTAGAACAGCCTGAGGGGAGGGAAGGTTGATCGGAACACCGTCTATGCCCCTATCTAAAAATAAATTTAGGAGGAAGATGTGAGCAGGAAATACGGTGTACTACAGCAACTGATCTCTCTCTGGTATTTATAGATTTTCTAAGTTATAATTAGCTAAGACGAAGTAACAGCATTTCGTCATTGCCACGTCTGTATCCGGTTCCGAAGAAATATACCGGAACAAGTATTAATAGTACTAAAATCATTTAGAATTTTTTTTTTCATCTGAAATTTAAATATAAGGTAAGATATATTCCGGAGCAAGTTTGAAGTTATATATTACAATAATTTAGTTATAAAGTTGACTAGATTAATGATACACTCCTGGACAAATTAAAGTGTACAATCTTTATTATAAAGCTAATGCGAAATAAAAGTGGCTGTCTGATGAAAGAACTAGCCTTAGTTGTTCTTGATGCTGTCTTAAATAAGTGTCGAAAAAATGTTAGATTAATAAAAGACAGTGTTATGTTTTCTTTAATCTTAATCTTTTAAAATAAACAAAGGATGGTTGGCCAAAATAAAATTCACACCGTGAGGAATTCAACAAAAATGACAGATTAAAGGCAGTTTCTTTCCTAATTCTACAGAATAAGCATCCCTAATTAATGGAGATGGTTTATTCTCAGGATTTAATACAAAGAGTCAAGAATGAGGCGAGCAAAGAGTTCAGCTACCGAGCTGCTGGAGAAAAATTCAGCCTTTCCCAATCAACTAAAATATTCAAAACGGACTACAACCAAATAAAAAAAAAGCCGGGACCCCACCCTAAGTTGGGAAGAATTAAGAATAAAAAAAATTAATTCGCCGCTTGGCTTAAGATGGTGAAACCGTCACATCACAAGAATTAAAAGAAAATTTGAATTTAGCTTCCTCTTCACTAACGATTCGAAGAACGTTACCGAAAATGAATATTAAGTGGAAGAAAATTGAAAAATTCTCCTGATACAACAATACAAACAGATCAGGGTCGCCAAAGCCCGAACTAAATGGCTATCCATCTGTGAATAGCTTTAATAAAATAGATTTTTTAAAAATGGTCCAGATAATGATTTAGGCTATGTGGAAAGTGGAAAAATAACTTATTTTAACAGTCCAAAGCGACAGATGAAAGGAGGAGGTATTATGGTTTGGGGGCCATAACCGCGTCTGGGAATTATCTCCTTAAAAAAATTGAGCTAAAAGCAAAAGCTATTTAAGCTTGGTCAGAGAGAAAGTGTTACCATGGTTGGAAACTATCTTCCCTGACAGAAATTTTAAATTTCTTCAAGATAATGCTCTTATCCATGTACCAAAGGCTACTAAACAGGGGTTTTCGGAGATGAATATCCAAAGGCTTGAGTAGCCAACTCTCCCCGGACCTAAATCCCATCGAGAACTATTGACAGTCTCTCCCAAGAAGTCAACTTCAAGGGATCCTTCAATTCAGATGAACAATTGAGACGTTGATTTCCAAAAAGTACTAAAGGACATTTTTTACGAAATTGATATTTTTACATATTTATATTCTCCTCATTTAGTTTTATCTAAATCTTAAATTTGATTGTATTTAATGAACACTCATGTCCTTTAATAACGTGATTTAGAAATTAATTTCTTAAGATACTTATTACACATTTATTTTCATTCCAAATCATAACAGAACATTTCATTTCATAACTTTAATATGGTTTTATTAATATAGTAAAGAAATAATTCTAGATTTTAATGCGAAAGGAATCAAATTAGCTGGTTTAATAATATAGTAATGAGAGATTTTCGCGCTTCCTGTAAAATTTCCCAGAATGGATATAGTACCTTTTGGAAATCAACGTCTCAATTATGGAAAGCGGTTCAGGGTGCTGCAGTAGCATTAAAAGAATACAAGTCAAATCTTATAAAAAATCTGTGTGGTTCTATAAACCGTCGTTTATTACAAGTCATTGATAACAAAGGAGAAACTATACATTATTGAAATAGGCTTATTATTTATGTTTTAAATTTTTGTATTTTACATGTACACTTTATTGTGGCCAACTTTGTAATCAGCTGGTCGATTAAATAATTTTCTTGTTCTAAATATAATTAATAAATGCTTTTTTTTTTTACTTCAAAACTGACCTATGAAAAATAAAAAAAATATTAATTAAAAATTCTGTTAATGAACATCTGGATATACACTTAAATTGGTCCAGGAGTGTATATTGAGGGACCTTCATAGTCCAATTAAGGAAGAATTAATGAAAAGAGGGAAAAATGATATATTTATCAGAGTAAGAAGTCTCAGTTTTCCTCTTGACGATTGGCTAAAATGTATTATGTTTTCCTCAATTAAATCATGTAGATTGTTACTGGGGACCATGAAGCTTGATACACCGAATTCTGGATAAGTGCTGTTAATAAAGAAAATATTAAATGGACTTTCCTGGTATGTTATAACTTCCTTTAGAAAACAATCAATGAGCGCAGCTATTGTTTGACCATACTTATTAATTTTTATTATATTTTAGGGATACTTCTTCCCTATAGCGATCACTACAATTCTTGGTAATAACTTGACTTTAATTACTAAAAAACGAATAAGCCAGGCTCTACTACTTTAAATTCGAAGAAATGTAATTGAACACATTGTAACAGTACTATGTGGTTTTCTGAAAAATGCTAAAGCCATTCGTGATTTGTCTTCAGACTTCGAAGATGTTTCTTGTTACCCACTTTTACAGAGAGTTAAAGTGGCTCCTTCCCTCCACTCGCAAAAAATATTTCCTAGAATCATACCTTCATTAAACAATTAACTCCCATCATCCTCCCTATATCCATAGTTTCCTTCAAAGTAAACCCTCAGTCCACTCTCTTGATACAAGATCGCGCCATTTTGAGCTTTATGGTTCTACACACAAAACTTAAAACTTGTGATCGTTTCTTTATTATCCATATCCGCCATACTGCTTTTCTATTATCATTAAAATTCCAATGTTCCCAACACTTTCTGCCATATGAAACTGACGCTCGACAACTGAGACGTTGAATTTCGAAAGGTACTATAGTTCAATGTAGATACCTTTTATTCTTAAGGGACCCCAGTCCCAGAATGAAATTATTTTCTAATCTATTCTATAAGGTAGGATAAATTCCGGCGCTAGTTGGAAGTTATATATTAAACATTTAGTTTAAAAAGGTGACTAGATTAAGCATATATTAACTGACGCTTTATACTGCTATCAAGCAAGCTCCAATAAAAATGTTGATAAAAGATGTATTTATCAGAAGAGAATCCTAAGTTTTCTTTTTGACAATGCGCAAAAATGTTTGTGTTTTTTGCTCAATTAAATGGAGCGAATTATTACTGATGACCACGACGCTTGGGGCACCGAAAGCTGTTATGAGCTATTAATAAAGATAATTTTAAATAGAATTTCTTAGTGTGTTAAAAGTTACTTTAAACCAAAAATCAGTAAGCACAGCCATTGTTTGAGTAATTAATTTCTATTATATTTTAGTGATAGTTCTTTCCGGAAGTAATCACTTGAATACTTTGAGGTAACTGGACCTTAGGCAATAAATAACGAACGAAGCAGGCCCTACCACTTCAGTCTGTAGTAGAAAACAAAACAATAACACAGACTCAAAGGCGGAAGAAACGTATTCATTCATCTTTAAAATTCATTCATTCTTAATCTTCAATCTTGTGACGAGTCATGAAAACCAGTAATAAATAAAATTTTGATACACAGGTAATTAAATGTCGACATTTTTATTACCACACATCTTTTGATTTCTACTGATATCGTTGATTAACTTATATATATAAAATGATTAAGCATACAATCCTGGACAAATTAAAGTGTAAAATCCTTATTATAAAGCTAATGCGATATAAAAGTGGCTGTCTGATGAAAGAACTAGCCTTAGTTGTTCTTGATGCTGTCTTAAATAAGTTTTAAGCGTCGAAAAAATGTTAGATTAATAAAAGACAGTGCTATGTTTTCTTTAATCTTAATCTTATAAAATAAACAAAGAATGGTAGGCCAAAATAAAGTGTACACCGTGAGAAATCAACACAAATGACAGATTAAAGGCAGTTTCTTTCCTAATCTTACAGAATAAGCATCTCTAATTAATAGAGATGATTTATTCTCAGGATTTAATTCAAAGAGTCAAGAAAGAGGTGAGCAAAGGGTTCAGTTACCGAGCTCCTGGAGAAAAATTCGGCCTTTCCCACTCAACTAAATGTTCAAAACGGACTACAACCAAATCTAAAAGAAGCCTGGACCCTATCCTAAGTTGAGAAGAATTAAGGATAAAAAAAGAAATTCGTCATTTGGCTAAAGATGGTGAAACCTGTCACATCACAAGAATTAAAAGAAAATTTGAATTTAGCTTCTTCTTCACTAACGATTCGAAGAACGTTACCGAAAATGAATATTATGAGGAAGAAAATCGAGAAAAAAATTCTCCTGACAAAACAACACAAAAATATCAGTGTCACCAAAGCCCGGGAATGGTTTTCCATGGGTGAATTTATCAGGGAAAGGACTGTTTTCACTGATGAAAAGAAATTTTCAAAAATGGTCCAGATAATGAATATAGCTATATGGAAAGTGGAAAAAAACATATCTTAACAGTCCAAAGCGACAGATGAAAGGAGGTATTACGGTTTGGGGATCCATAACCGCATTAATTAACTTATATTTATATATAAAATGATAACGCGATTCTTGGTTTCTTCGAATACCTCCTAAACCATTTTGATACGTTTTTTATGATCATTTGGACATTCTTTTCTGAAGGTTTATAAGTAAAATACATTGTAATAAAGTTTTTCTTTAGATTGGAAAATTAAATATTCTGTAATGAATGTATCAAAAACTCTGTCCTGAAATATGAGTAGCAAAATAGACCTATAATATACCGTTGGAAAGATTTTAGAAAAGTTAACATGCAATAAAATAATTTGTATAAATTACCAGAATGTCGTTTTAAGAGCATAAACTTACGGACATATGTTATTTGTAATGTTTTTAATAAAGGAGATTATAGGATTCAGTGTTGCAGTAGTACAATATCGAACAAGTTATATTTTTTTATACAATACGCAATAGTTTCAGTTCCGCTGTTCCTACCACCTATATGCTGACGACCTCCAAATCTATTATCCTTCCCACCCTCCGAGTTATCTGTAGCATTTGCCAGTATTCAGGAAGACCTAGATGGAATCAGTGCCTGGGCAAACCTGAATAACTTGAGGCTTAATCCTACAAAAACTCAGGCCATCCTTATTGGTTCCAAATCCCTCCTCCGATCTATCACCACCCTTCCTCCGCTTTTGCTTAATGATCATCCTATTGTTTTTAGTTCCTCTGTTAAAAATCTTGGCATCATCATCGACCAAAACCTATCCTGGAAACCCCAAATTGCCCAAATTTCCCGTCGATCAATTAGTACCTTGAAATTATTCCACCGATCCCGCCAGCTCCTACCACAATCTACCCGTAAACTCCTAGTTTCATCACTCATTTTTCCCCACTTTGACTATGGCTGTGTGGCATGTGGCGGCCTCTCGAAGGTGCTCGAGGGCAGATTGGGAAGGATTATGAATTGCTTCTTACGATTTGTGTTCGGTACCTCGAGACGGTCCCATGTATCCCACCTCTACAACGAGTTAAAGTGGTTAACCCCAACCTTTCGAAGACAATATTTCCTTGGATCATTCCTTTATCAAATCATAAGCTCCCACCATCCATTTTATGTCTACAGCCTTCTGGTATTTAAATCCTCAACCCATCACCAGGAAACAAGATCCCGTCTGTCTGACCTCCACACTCCTTTCCATAGAACCAAAAAATATGACTGCTCCTTTTTAGCCCGTTCCACTGCCTTATGGAATACTCTTCCTTCAAACATCCGTCATGCTCCTTCCCTATCATCTTTTAAATTCCTCCTCTTTCAATACCTCCTTTCTCTTCAGACGGGTGTTAGCTAATTGTTATTATGCCAACTTATGTAAGGTGAATTTGATTTTAATGCACTTACTATAATGAGATGTAAAAGTTACATTTTATGTTTATTCTTATTTATTTATTTCTTGAAATTGTAAATAGAGATGGTACTCTGACCCTTTTTTCTTATTTTCATTATTGTATTATTTAATTGTGGTTGTATATTGTTTTTGGCCGGTTATAATTTATTATTTTGTTCATAATTTTTATTCTCAAGGGACCTTGTCCCAGAATAAAGTTTTTTTTCTATTCTATTCTATTCTAGTTAAGAAAAAATATTAAGTTCCAAACCGTAAGTGAGTTGTTAAAATAAATGGATGTCTTTTTATAAAGTTTTTATTTAGATGGGAAAATTATATTTTCTGTAATCAAGGCATCAAGTTGTTTTAAGCACATCAACTTATGAAAATATGTTATTGGTGAAGAGAAAGGTTATAATAGTTAAATGTGAAACTATGACCGGTTTAGGTAGACATTATTCTGAAACAAGTCTATATTTAACCTTTGGGGTCCTAGATTACGGTAAAAAGTATTAAAAAAATTATAAGAAAAGATTATAAAAACTAATTAATTTTTTGACACGAATGGCGAGCGCACAGTGGTCAAACATCAAATTTATTTGCTAAAATCTAAAACTTCTCTACATTTTACGTTTGAAGTCCCAGAATACGGGAAAAATATAATTATGGCTCGGAGTTGCTAAAACCTGATAATAGATGTATTTTATATCATTTCGGAAATTCTTGAAATTATAGATTGTAAAACTTTTGATTCGGATTATTATGTCTGAAAAAATTATGTATCACCCAAAACGTAAAAAATCGCAAAAATTCTTTGTAATACTAAAGATTAGAAAGATTGTTGAAACAAATCCTAACTTGGGGGTTATATAGCTTCTCTATATTGAATAGAGGCATACATTTACAAATTGCTATATTAACTTTACAGGTGAGATTCCAATGTATATTCAATTTGGAAATATAATGTCTTACCTGTCTCAGCAATGTCTATTGTTAAATGAATGCAAAAATACTTTGTCCTAAACACACCTGAACCACAGTAAATGACCATCGAATAAAGATAATCCCACTGCCGGTTATTAGGCACTTGTTCGAACAGGAATGATTCCCTCATTTACTATTTATTTGTAAACACGGTATTGCGGGAAATTAGTATTAAGGGTCTTGCCAACTAATAATAAAAAGGTGAAGCACTGGAAAATTCCAAACTTTTGACTTGACTTTTGTCCACCTAAATTGGTGATTTTGCCCACTGTGCGTCGTACAGGATCGTCTAAGTTATTTTCTCCTATACCGTACGAAATATTTTAGAAACAATATTAAGTGCCAAATCTTAAGTGAATTGTTAAAATATATGGAAAGTCATTATAAATCCATAAACTTAATTCTACTATAAAGATTATTTCATTAAAACAGATGTGCCAGTTTAAACTAAATGGGGATTTAACGGAAACTAGCTTCAACTTTTTAATGTATTTTAAATAGTTCATTTTAAATCAGCCGAGCGAAGCAGAGGCGAATTTTCAAGGGATATACATTTTTAGATCCCCTGAATCAAATTACCAAGTCTCCCAAAAATGGCTGTGTGTCTATTAGGACATGTTTATACTTAAAACGATTAGCAAGGAGAGTACAGTAGTATTCACTTAGAACCTACAGAGGTTATGCTATTATACAGATCCTTAATTCTCATAATCGAGTCATGAATTTTTTGTCACAAAAAATTCTGTTGATTGTTTGTTAAACTTGTGAGAAATCTGAATAATTGAAAACCTCTTCAATAGCTGAAAATCTAGCCACAAATGTAAGTATAACGTAAAGTAATGTTGGACAGTTAAACTTTTGTAAAAAAAAATCTGGTGCGCGCAATACACGAATTTCACTTACCTGCATTATTAAAATAAATTTAAATTGCTCTTAAGAATTTTTAAATAAAGTAAGAGATAAGAATAAATAATTAAAGAATTAATTACATTAAATTTCAATAGAAACATGTGTTTTTATTAAATAATCTATTATATTATTATCTGCGACAATCGCTTAGTTTTATCGGCTTTTCATTACTCTCCGTTAACTTTTACAATTTTGTGTATAACATATTTTTTCTAAAATCTTTAGCTTTCAGTATACAATACATCTATATTACTGTTTTCATGTTCAAAAACACAAAAAGTGCACAAAAGAAATTTTTTTTTTCTTTTTTCTCCTTTAGTTGGTTGTCAAATCCGTTCAACTTGCATATTTAGCTATTTTAAAAAACATTCTAATCAGGTGATATTGCATATTTTATAAAATCTACAAAATTAAAGAAACTTTAGGGGAAGAAAATTTAAAATATCGGTATTTAAGCACTGTCAGCCTATTTCAATCGGAATGAAACCTACATAATATTAAAGTTCATCAAATTTTACAACAATATAGCGAGTTAAATCAAAATTGTTACAGCAGTTTTTCAAAATATCAGAATGTTCAAAATGCATGGTATAGAGAGACTCTTCTGATTAGGCGACATAGATGGAAAAGTTCCTGAAACATCTACGACATAGACGCCCTTAAAATATGAAATTTCAGTTTTATAATACTTATGGTATTCGTGCTAGACATACCAGATACACAAACACAGACCTTTTTGCGGGACTTGGTTATTTTGACTTAGGGGTTCTTAAAACGTGTATTTCAGTTGAAAACTGGAATTTCATATATAGGAAAGTGAAAATAAAAATGTTTCCATACCAAGCTGTATAAGGTAAGGAGAGAGACGAAAAATGCATACCTTTAAGTGATTGTTATAAGTATATATATATTTATCGTTGCGTATTTCATTGAAATTGACATCCTCTCCTAAAAAAGGACTGCTTTCGGATCCGCTCGTTTTACGTTGAACGTCGAACGAAGAGTGGTTCTTGTGGACGAATACGATGTACATAAAATAATCCAAAAACCAAGAATTTTCCGATGAATTCGAAAGACTCCACACTTAACATTAAAAAAATTTCATCGATCATTTAGTTTTTGGAACTGAGAGAAAGAATATAAACATAAACAATATGTAAGAGTCACCTGTTGTGTAGAGGCTAGCACAACAGCCTTTTATGCCAAAGTTCTTATACCTGGCAGATGGTCCTAATTTAATAAGTTTAATGGGAATAAAAAATCCCGCCACCATTCGGACGGGGGCGTAAAAAGTTGGTCCCGAGCCTATGCGATTTCAGGTACTCGTTAAATCCCTATCCTAATTAAACCTACAGTAGAGTCGTCCGATTATCCATATCAGCATAAAGTGACGTTAAATGAACAATATGTTGCAAAATAAATTCCCTGTCGCTGATATATATTTGAAATATCTTGGCATTTCCGAGACATGCCTATTAATCCTAAATAAACTTGATGCCGTCAGAGACACTAAGAAGACACGGAAGAGTTAAAGCCCCTTGAACATTTCTCAAGTGACAGACTACAAGACATTTACTTGTGACAATTTACAGAGTAAGCAGGCATACACTTACGTAATGACTATAGCATCGTTATTAAGTGGTATTGCGTGAAGTGGTCAATTAGAAGTAATTTATGTGTGTCATATAACTTTAATGATACGTTTCTACTTTATAATAACACCAACTGTAACCTCGGCAGCCTTTTTTAGCGATTATTTCATTTTTCGTCAATTAATACATATATAAATATATGGGTGTATGATAGTTAATATAGCATTTCCAAATCAATTGTATCCTTTCCAAGTCAAATGTAACTTTTTCCATTTCAAGTGTAACCTTATCTATTTCAAATGTAACCTTTTCCAAAGCAAATGCAACCTTTTTCAATGCAATTGTAACTTTTTTTTTCACTTATAGCCTTAAATATTCCGTTTTATTCATTCATTGATGTAAAAATAATTAGTTTAATTAAAATTATGTCTTCTATAATAATTTTGACATATCCTATAGACATTTTTTTTTAGATATTTGATGTCAAGTGCTGATTTTAAGGAGCTAAAATTAAAAAAAATATAATTATCATCTAATTAGTAATTAGACAATTGAGACGTTGATTTCCAAAAGGTACTAAAGGACATTTTTTACAAAACTGATTTGTTTACATATTTTTATTTTCATCACTTAAATGTATCTAAATCTCCAATTTGATTTTATCTAATGTACACCCAAGTCCTTTATAAACGCAATTGAGTAATATAATTATTTTCTAAAGGAACTATTTACTTATTTAATTTCGTTCCAAATTATACCAAAACTTCTCATTTCATAACTTTAATATGATGTCTATTAATATACCAAAAAAACAATGCTGGATTTTAATGCGAAATGAATCAAATTAGATGATTTAATAATATAATGAGTAGTGATTTTCGCGTCTCCTGTAAAATTTCTTAAAATGGATATAGTACCTTTTGGAAATCAACTATTGATTATGACTTTTTAGAGGGGAGGGGTGGTTAAAGGGATTAATTAATGTGATTTCGGGAGGTTATGATTGTGTTATTCCAGCTTTATTTTTTATTGCTCGTGTGCATTTTAACTCGCATTTACTTTTAATGTTTAATTGATATAGGCGTTGATAATTGAGACGTTGATTTCCAAAAGGTACAATATCCATTCTAGGAAATTTTACAGGAAGCGCGAAAATCTCTCATTACTATATTATTAAACTAGCTAATTTGGGTTTTTTTGCATTAAAATTCAGAATTATTTTTTTACCATAATAATAACATCATATTAAAGTTATGAAATAATTTTTTTTAGAATGATTTGGAACAAAAATTATTGCGCAATTAGTACTTTTAGAAAATGTCTGCATTTCTAAATCGCGTTTCTAAAGGACTCGAGAGTTGATTAGATAAAACCAAATAGAAAATTTAGATAAAACTAAATGATGAGAATACAAATATGTAAAAAAATCAATTTCCTAAAAAATGTCCTTTAGTACCTTTTGGAAATCAACGTCTCAATTGTGTTTTGGGGTCTTATGATAACGTTTTTGGAGCTGTATTTTTTATCGCTCGCGCCCTTTTCCACTCGCCTTTACTTTTAATATTTTTTATTGATATAGTGATACATTATTTTTTTGGGGGGAGGGTTATGATTTCGTTTTTTGAACAGTATTATTAACCTTAATAGCTCGAAATTATAGAAAAAAGATATATACATTTTCGGAATATTTTATTATATATTTTAAAGTAGCTTCCTGAAAATTCTACCTATGCTTGTCAATTAAAATTTTATTTTTATAGAGTTTTAAATATAAAGTGGTAAAAAAAAAATCGTACTCCTGGTTTATTCGGTAAAAATCATTTAATCAATATATGTCTCACGGATAAATTTAAATTTTTTTTAATATATATATATTTTTTTTATAAACAATTCTTTATTGAATAATATTACAATCTGTCCAATTTAGGACATTTTTAATAGGGATAAAGTACAACATTCATACTGTATTCACACAATATATACAAAACAATAAATTTATATAATAATAATACAATATAAATATATACAAAACAAAATCAATAAAAATATATACAAAAGTCACTCATACCTATATACAATTCACAAGCATACAGTGGAGAATCTAGCCAATGCTAGAACTCCAATATACATTTTACAAGAGGTCTCGAGGCCACTGCCGTTTTTTAATAATTAAAATATAAAAACACAATTTTACGTCTGTACAGTAAAAGTAGATGATGTTTTCACATTCTTAAATCATCACTGAAGGGAGGACTATTTGATAGGCTGTCAGGACTAGACATAAACCTTGATAATTATGCCGTTGCTGTTAATTGATTAAGCGATGTTTATACAAAAATTAAGTACGTTGTTTATAAACAGGAATAGACATAAACCATGCTAATTATGCCGTTGCTGTTAATTGATTAATCGATGTTTATACAAAAATTAAGTACGTTGTTTATAAACAGGACTAGACATAAACCATGCTAATTAAGCCGTTGCTGTTAATTGATTAAGCGATGTTTATACAAAAATTAAGTACGCTATTTATAAACAGGACTAGACATAAACCATGCTAATTATAGAGTTGCTGTTAATTGATTAACCGGTGTTTATGAAAAAAAAAGAAGTACGTTGTTTATAAACATTTAGAGAGTGTTATATACCATCCAAGAGTTGAGTCCAGTGAGGGCATAAAATGATTAATACTAACAATCAATTCTCAATGCCGCCAAAAGTTTGGTATCAATATTGAAAGCTGGAATGCCATCATACAATTTTTACTCTTGCTTAAACTCGAAGTCCAAGCATTTGTGGGATTAGCATGACAGTTCCACTGAATTAGTTATAAACAATATTAAACAGGATCACTCTATTAGCATCTCTTTTGATAGACTAAAGATGTCACTTGCCGATACATAATGTTATAAAAGGTGTAAGAAAACTCTCAAAATGAAGTATGACGAAAGGTCAGGTGGAAAGACAACTTCCTAAAAGAGGACCCAGGTTTAAGATAACAGAACCCAAAGAGATAGAGACAGATCAAAACAAAGATCTTTTTAAGAATTTCGTTTTTAGTGTTTATCGTCCATTTCTGTTCCAATTATATGCTAAGAGTACGAAATATCCTACAGTTCAGAAATCTATTAAAATCGTAGGGCAGTCGCAAAACAGATTTCAACCCTCCCAGACCAAAGTCGAAACAGCTCTGTATGACTAAATACGTTGCTCAGCCGGGGTCACCCATAGCGTAGTTGCTAGCATAACAGCTTTCTATGCCAAAGGTCGCGGGCTCAAACCAGCGGGTGGCCCTAGGATTTTTAATGGGAGTAAAAAATCCTCATTTATGCCGTCCTTCGGATGAGACGTTAAAAGGTGGTCCTGAGCCTGTGCGATGTCAGGTACTCGTTAAAGTTCCCTATCCTAATAAAACCTGGATTGGCAAAATTTAGGACTCCCACTGTAGCATCGTCCGATTAGCCATAGTAGCATAAAGTGACGTTAAACGAATAAACAACAACGTTGCTCAGCCAAACTATGCATGAACACACTTGGGCGTCGACACCACTACTCTTTTAAGCATCGATCAATAAAAAAAATTAAAAGAAAGGATTCAGTTCTCTTGTCATCCCATTCATTTAACATATGGAAAATGACAAATAAAACCTCTCGTTCAAGTAATTTAGATGTTAGATAAGCATTGCCTGATAGTTGTGCTTTCCCTACTCAATACTCGACATTTTAAGATAACTATACTACTTACCGGATGTCAATATCACATTTCCTCGCTAAGAAGAAATCACCATTCATCACTACTTTTACTATTTCGGGACCAGATTTTTCACTATGGAACTGCGATCTCGTCGTTAATTTCCTATTATTGACAATAATCTTATAATTTACTATTATATCCATATTTATTATATCTAAAGAAGTGTTAAAAACCTTGGAGTTACCTTTAACCAAGACCTATCCTGGAATAACCATATATCTGAAATATCCCGAATGAGTACTGATTTGAAAGGTAATCAAAGTTCTAATCACATTAAAGCTAAGTCATCTCAATAATAAATTTATAACAAATATATTTCAGTATTTTGGGCACACGTGTTGCGTGCGGATGTTCAATTTTCATTGGTCTTCAAAAATGGTTTTAAGCGAATAAAAACCATTCCACTGATTAAGCATCTAATAATGTGGTTCTAAAAAAAAAAAAAAAAAGACGTTATTTATATTAGATGGAAAGATTTAGCCAATTCACATTTATGATGCAAATGCAAGATTACGTTTATAAATAACAATGTATTAAGTAATTGTGGGTACTCGTATGTTGTTGGAAATTTAATAGATTAAAATTAAGATCTGTCATTGAATAATAGGACTTTATTCGTTATACTTAAAAATAGATGAAAGAGTGACTGATAACTCAGATACATACGTTACAAGCCATATTTGTATGTTTGTATATTTCTTCTAAAATCATTAGCATTCCAACTATTAGTATTCTTAATTCAAGAAAATTCAATTGAAATTTCAGCATTTAAGCCCTATTAGAATGCATCAATGAATATTAAACCTACCCGACATGTAATGTAAATTGATAGTTCATTGGTTGAACGAGTTAAATCAAAATCTTTTTAAAAAGAGCCATTTTCAAAGAAAATGGTAAAAAATATATTTTTTTACCATGCGATGTGTCTTATTAATTTCATGATTATCCATTTTATAAGTAGGAATTTTTCATACCATGAAATTCCAATAACAAATAAAAAATATAAAGAGGAATAGGGAATAAAACAAAGAGAATAACTTATCAAAAATAAATGTTCGCTAGATTAAAAGATTTTACTTGTGTGCTACCAGTCAATCATGATACAACTATTACCTATCAAACTCTTCATTTCCACATCAGACATCTTAAGGTATGGTGTCGGAATTGGAGAATTAAAATTACTATCATTAGGCTAATATGGACTTATGGAGTTGAACTTTGATACTCTACTAAACCTTCCAATTCTTCCCGTATCCAATCCTTACAATCCGAAATCCTTCGTAAAATCCTCAATGTTCCTTACTTTGTCACTAATAAACTCATCCACAAAGACTATTATGTTCCATACTTTGCTGATTTAGCTCAAACCAGGTATCTCCTTCCACACGGCGAACTCCATTCCCACTCGAACCCACTAGTTTCAATCCTTGCCCCCCCTTTCTAATCCTGATAATCCTCTGAGGCTTCTGAAAAGAAGATGTCCTTGAGACCTTCTAGTTTCGATTACCTACTGATTGGAATGTTTCTGTACAGGATTTTTCCATTTAATTTATTCTGTAGCATATTTACTTTTTGTGTTATCGGATACAGTTGTAAATCTCAGTTCGTGGTGTCTAGTTTAACCCCAAAAGCATCGTTAGAAAGAATTAATACTTTATTTTCTACAATATTTTTGTTTCATTACGATTGATTTTGCAATAAGGTCACGCCATTTGAACCCGCATCACAGCGTATTTTTAGCTGGTTAGGAGTAAAATGACGAAATCGGGACTGCTTATAACCACTTCCAAACGAAGAAAGTTGTTGATGTGACTGTCACTAATAACTGATTCGTATGTTTACAATGGAATCCGAAGAATAGCCTATTTTATCCAAATATTTGTATCTCGAAATATTTTTATTTAGTTAACTTGCTAAAATTGATTAGAATAATACACAGAGAAATAAAAGCAGGACTGTTTCGGCAATCCTTTTGATAAAACTATAAATAGTAACAATTTATTTTATGTTCAATGAGCCAATACTAGTAAATAATAAAAACTCAGAAGTGCTTGGTTCAGGGCGTATCCAAAGGTAGTTTCTTTGTTTTTTGGGATTTTTTTATATTTATTTATTTATTTTTATTTTTTTAGAGAAGAAATAAGAGGGGTTTAAAGTCCTTTTTGACCCATATTACACCAAAATTAAAATTTTAAGTATTTGAGACCAACATGACTCCGGATTAACGGAAAATAATTGGATTTTTGCGATTGGATATCACATTTTACTGGGCTATCCGAAAAATAATGGCGGATTTTAGGTAGTTTTTTAAAATATATTATATACATATATAAAATTTAATAATGTAATCTAAGTATAATAATGTAAAGTTCTTTGTTTAAAATTTGTTAAATTTTAAGTAAAATTTTTTTGTTTTATTTTTTGTCTAGTTTTGTTATTAATTATTAGAATTATAATCCGCCATTTAATTTATTACTATAGTCCATTTTTGTTTTTTATTTCTATTATTATTTGTTTGTTTTATTGTTGTACTCTAAGACACTAAAGTTCTTTTTGTAATATTATTCCTACGGGACTAAGTCACAGATTAAAAGCTTGTTCTATTCTATTCTGTAATGGACGTTTACGGTGCCTCGATTACCCATTAATGTCAACACTTATTAATCCTCTTAAAAAAAAAAAAAAAATTGTTGGCCCTGTAAGATTTCGCTACTCAGAAACGATCCAGACTTTATTAAGATGTCAATACATGATTTTCGTAATATCTTATTTTACGAGTTTAAACTCGATTGGTACGGGAGCATACGGCCGGAAACATCGACGAAGTATTAGTGAGTGCACCGTTCAACTTGTTCTTCGAAGAGAAAGAAGGTCGTGGAAGGACTTTTTCTCTTGATGAAGATGATCTGCGCGTTTCAGTAGATGAAATATGCCACAACAATTGTTCGAAAACCTGCATGGAAACTCGATATAAGCAAATCTACCGACGATGACAACCTCAAAGCGATGGGAAAGGCGAAAAAACTGGAAAGTCAGGTTCCTCACTCATTTTCTCAACCGCAAAAATAATCAGCGTTATGAAATTTGGCTTCACCATCCATTTTTGTTTAGAATTTTTACTTGTGATGAAAAGCGGAGAAGCAGCACAACCATTTATTGATCAAAGAGCCTTAGAAAAGAGGTTATCTGAATAATAAATTTTAAGGGTACCAAAGTCTATTCATTGGTTATGAAAAAGCTGTCGGAACGTTAGCGAAAATGTATTGAAAGTGTTGGAGATGATATCGATTAGTAAAAATAAGTATAAATAATTGTTTTTCATTCAAAACCGTAATTCCGAATTATTTTCCGGACACCCCGTTAATACATTTGGTTTGTGAGGTTAAGTTTAAGTTAGAAAAGTATAGTACCGAAATGTCCCTTTTTTATTAAATTAATTATAAATTATCCATTTTATTAAATGGACTATTGTCCATGGTCATAAGGAATATTAACACCGGCTTGAAGAGTGAAACTGATGTTTTAACAGTTTAAATTCTAAGATATATCTTTTAAAGAAATCAATGGATTTAAAGAAACGCACGAATAGGATTAATTTAACTATTTCGAAGGATGTACACGACCGTTGATGACCGTTTTAATTTTTTTTTTTTTTCATTCCAAGTTAAAGTCACGATTCTCGTAGAAAGGATTCTTAACATTTGATATATCTTGTAACTAGTATACGATTCAAAATGGAAGGGAACCACCATTTTTTACTCGATTCTTCTTTTAAAAAGGAAAATAATTCAGTCGTAACTAGGATTACCACACTAAAAAGAAAACTATTTAATGTAGAAACTCTTCCCGATGGAAGATTCGGTACTATATAGCATGAGGCTACCTGTATAGGGGCGGGAGGGTGGTTTACGGACGAATAGGATTAATTTAACTTTTTCGAAGGATGTACACGACCGTTAATGACCGTTTTAATTTTATTTTTTATTCTAAGTTCAATTCACAATTCTTGTAGAAAATATTCTTAACATTTGATATATCTTGTAACTAGGATACGATTTAAAATGGAGGGGAATCACCATTTTTGACTCGATTCTTCTTTAAAAAGGAAAATAATCGAAATAATTCAGTGGTAACTATGATTACCACACAATTTCTTTTTATTCTAAGTTCAAGTCGTAATTTTTGTTGAAAGGATTTTTAACAATTGATATATTTCATAACTAGGATACGATTCAAAATGAAAGATAATCACCATTTTTACTCGATTTTTAAACCCAAGTATGATTAAACTTTTGCGATAAAAATGTTTATTTTTAGTCCAACATTTTATATTAAGACCATGTTTTGATATAAAAAAAAAATATTGAGGTTCTTTCTAAAAATAAATAAATAAAACTTTAAAAAATTGTCTACTGTTATTGGAAAATATTTATTTATTTAATGAACTACAGCGCTGCACATAAGACGTAGGAAAAATATTTAAATCCGTTATGAAAAACCCTAAAGGGGTTGGATAAATTTTCAGAAACAACCATTTTCATTTTTCGATTTCCTTAAAAAAAAAAACAGTATTAAACAAAATATTTGGGTGAGAAAATTTTAATAAAACCTACATTTTCCTCCTCGAAACAATATATCGTCGTCAACATTAAACGCTTCGGTATTCATGTTTGGCCATTCCATAAATTGTTCTCATACATTTAAAAAAATAAATAAAGTGCGAATAAAATTATTTGTTGTTAATTTCTTAAAAATATCATCTACAAACATTCCTGTCAATCCAAAGCCAGTTTGTTTGTAATGATTATTGTTTTTATTCTTTTGCCACTCTAATAGGAAAAATATGAAATCCTCTCCTCTAGCAAAATATCACATTGAAACTTAAGAGCAACTTCATAGCACATTTTTTCACACAACTCGCAATATTCATAAAAATTTATTGTGCTTCATTCAAATATCATGTATATTTTATTCTGATTGATTAAAATCTATAATAGATAATATAAAAAATCAAAATTGACAGGGCGTCGAATGTTTGAATTTTATTTCTCTAAAGTACCTTTAATTTTTTTAGATTCATGACATACCTATCTTATTAGTAAAAACATGTATAAAAAATAAAAAATAATACTAATAAAATATAAAATATATAAAAACCGGCCAATTGAACGTATTAAAACTAAAGGAGATATTTTTAGGGAGGTATTCGAACAAGAAAAAAAAATACTATTCGAAAAAGAATAGTAATATAGAAGTATAATATACCGTTGGAAAACTGAATATTTTAGAAAAAATTTATCTTAAATACAAAGTTGTGGAAGGTAATATAAATTGATGGATAGGGCATAAACTTATATGATTATTGTACATAACAGTTTTATTGTTAAATTATTTAATCTAAAACAAGTTTCCAACAAAATTGAATATAATTCTTTAAACTTGATTAAACTCTAAATTTATTCAATAGTTCTTAAATTGTTCTTAACAACCAACATAGGTGTAAGTCGTGTGTAGCCCTAACCAGATTTTTTATCAATCCTAATAAGATTAAAAATCAAACGCATAGTTAAGCTTCAAAGGGTTAAGTAAAAAAAAAAAAAAATCTGATTCTTATAATTCATTTACATAAGTGTATAAAGTAATAAAAAATGTAGCGAGTAAGTTAATTAAAATAAATAAATATAATATAACCTTAATATAAACCTATAAAATTAAAAATAAAAAAAGATTTTTTTTTTCTTAAGAAAGGGGAGGGTGAGGAGGAAAAGAGAGGGTGGTAGAGGGAGACTTTATTTTTAATACGCATAAACATATCATCACTATATACACACCACACTGTACATATTTTATAGGATAATTCGCTATAAATAACTTTAGCTAATTTATTACGTAAATATAAATAAGTCAAATTGAAATTTAATTTGATGTTTTTTAAATTAAACATGGGCAGATAGAAAATAGCTTAATACAAAAACTGAAATGTTGTATGTAATAGATAATAAGAGGAAGTATTGCAAGCGTGAAAAATATCAAATCCGATTTTTCAACGGGGACAAACATTTTAGGGCCTCTGGAGATCAAATGACAGTCTCCGAAAAACATGTGTGTCCAGCTCGAAAGCCTGGAATGTTAGAGCAATTTTTCCTCCAAAATCTGGGCTAACTCCACTTCCAAGTACCGCTGTATATCATGGATTTTCCTCATCTTTACCATTTTCTCAAAAACTATTTTGATTAGAGTCTTTATATTAATGTGTAATAAAATTGTCATCGTGTTAGAACTATTCTCATTGGAAAGTTTTTAATATTTTCAAAATGCCTGCCTCTATATTTATATATATATATATATATATAATATATATATATATATTTTTTTTTTTTTTTTAATAACTAACATATTTCGTTTTTAGTAGTAAAAAATAAAATAAGATCTATTTTATATTTATTATATTTAGATATAAAATATGACATAATTTAATAAACTAAAGTTTTTCCTATTTAAATTATTTTTTTTTTATCTGGATTTACGAACAGTAATATATATGTATAATAAAATAAGATAAAGATAGTTAAATATATATTATGTAACTAACAGAAAATTTAAAAGATATTATTTTAGTTTTAATTTTTATTATGAAGAGTAAAATAGTATTATTATATTAATTAGAACTATCTCTTCTATTTAAATTTAAAGTAAGAATAAAAAAAGTACAAATGATTTTTAAAACAATTTTAAGATAGAAATAACAAATTTATATAATTGTTGTTTAATAACAATAAACTATAATGTAATAAAAATTTAATTATAATATTATATTGCTGCTTTTAGTTTTTAATGAATAGTTCTAAAGATGAAGCAGTATGGTTCTCGAAACGTTATGTATTATATATGAATAGATTTATTAATGCGATAAATATATATATGTAAATAGATAAGATAGTTCTAATTAATATAATAATAAAACAAAATTTTATGTATTTTTTTTTAATCTATAAAAATCTTCCTCACACCATAGTATTAAAGCAAGGGAAATCAATTATTAAAAAAATAAACTAAAAAATAGAAATAAAATAACATGTAGAAATAATTGGACAACAATTTTAAAGAAAGAATTCCTTAACCACATCAATCCCTGTAATTAGTATTAGATTTTGCACAACTTACAGATTAATAGAATAATAAAATATTAATTTGTCACTATTTTACATAAGTACACAAAAAATATATAATAAAAACAATATTACTCTACCAGAAATTGAATAAATATGGACATATTCAAATTATAATTTCCATTTATAATCATTGGAACATGTTTGTAACCTATGACCAGAGAAACATAATATTTTCACACACATGCCCAATAATTAATTTAAAAATATATCAAAATAAATAATTTACATATAATCAAGAAAAAAACAACTCTTTTCTCATTCTTATACATGTTTTGGATTCGCTGTTCTTTCCTTTTCTTAATTAAAAAAAAAATCATTAATTTTCTGTTCCTTAATTTTAAATATCGAAACATTAACCAGTTCATTTAAAATATTGGTATATATTATTTCAAGAACAGTTGTTCAAATAAATAAACATTGAATAAATCGAAAGGTTTTCAAAGGTAAATGTATTATAAAAATTTAATATTTTTACTTCGGAGAGGATGGTTAGTAATTAATTATTAAATAGACAATTAAAAATTTATGTTTATAAGACCGCTAATTCTGAAATAATCTGTATATTGGAGGGAAAATGACTTACCCAAGAACACGGATCGGTTCCCAGCCGGCAACTGAAGACTCAAGGCATCCCCTCTACCATTCGAGCCCCTTCTCCGAGCATTAATTGGTTCCAAGTATCAGTAGCCTCCGTCATCACTTAATTTTAGTATTTGAATATATAGCTTATGTTTATGTATAATGTTATAAATATTAATTGCATATATTATTAATGCTACTATACTGAGAAAAACAGGTTAATTATTTTTTTAAAATTTATTTATTGAAATTTACAACTGTACGTCATAATACCACAAGTAAATGTGCTAATAGAAAAATGACATGAAACAGACTTGTAGAGGAACTACCCAACTGTAGCACTCCAGTAACTATTTATACTAGAAGGTCTCGTGGCCATCTTTTTTTCAGACGTCTCGGAGGGTTATCATGAATCGGAGAGGAAGCAAGGGTTGAAACTATTGGGTTGGGGTGGGGATGGAGGTTATCATAGAAGGATTGATATCTGATTTGGGACAAATCAGTAACACATGGAATGTTAACGTCTTTATAGATGATTTTATTTGTGATAAAATAAGGAGCATTGAGGATTTTTCGAAGGATTTTTGATTGTCAGGATTGGAGACGTGAAGAATTTGATGGTTTAGTAGAGCCCCAAATCTCTACTCCGTAAGGTCGTATGAAAGTCATGTAGATGAGCTTTTTGTGCTCAAGTGGAAGGTTTGAGCGTTTGTCCAGTAAGTGTTAAAGTAGTTGAAAACATCTGGCAGTTTCTAGTCATTTCAGTCTTGTATGAGGCTTCCAAGTAAGACGTTTGTCAAGGTGCAATCCTAGATATCGGATCTGATCAACCGGGACAAGAGGGGTGTTATTGAAGGATACTGTTGGGCAGGATGTCATAGGTTTACGACGAAGGGTAAAGATTATTTGTTGGGATTTATTGGAATTTCCTGCTTTCTTAAAATCAATTTTAAATGAACTTCAAACTGAAAATCTGTGGAATGTAAAAATGTATTAGTTTGACATACACAAATGAAATCAATAGTTCATTTTTTTGTTAATTATCTCCCTTATTCATATGCTAATTAAGAATTTGATGATTTTATTTATGACAAAGTAAGGAGCGTTGAGGATTTTACGAAGGATTTTGGATTGTAAGGTGTGGATACGGGAAGAATTTGATGGTTTGGTAAAGCCCTAAAGCCCAACTCCAGGTCATGTAGATGAACCTTTTGTAGTTAAGTGGAAGGTTTGAGCGTCTGTCCAGTAAGTTTTGAAGTAATCCAAACCGTTTCTTGTCGTTTCAGTCTTGTGTGCGAATAAAAATAAATTTAATATTTATGAAATCTAGTTCGCCGAACATACTATTTTCGCTTAACACCGTTGTTAAAATCAATTTCGGAATTTGTAAATAAAAATAATTCCGGAATTTTTTTAAAGGATTGCATCGAGTTTTAATGGTAACATTTATGTCAGATTAAATAGCGCAGGTAAAAGGTGAAAGAGAGTGATTTTGCGCGTACCAAATTGTTATTCTTAATTTGATAATCGAATTCCTTTATGATTTATATTTTTACAATAGCAACAATGCTATGATGGTCAATTATTTCTAATAAACATAGTTGAAGATTCTTATCACGAAGGAATTTTGAAAACTTGTCATTTAAGCACCAGTCAAACTATTGGGTAGTAAAATAATTTCTTAGCATTTTTCATCAGTCATGTTTACTTGGTCAATCATTTTTACACATTCTAAAAAAGGATTAGTTAAGTTACTTTTATGCATTAGGTTCAACTGAGACTCCTTTTCTTCAGGTGGTATTTTGCTTGCTCATTTAATCATCATTTTATTTAAAAAGAATGGCAGAGGCGGTTAAATAATGTTGCAGTGTATATGATGATGGAAAAATGATGCCTTGATGATGGAGAAAGTTGGTAAGTCGTTGGCTCGGTTCAGAACCGGAAATTTTGACTTGGAATACGCAAAGCGTTCAGGTCGTCCTTCAACTGTTGATGAAGACCAATTTCCAAAAAATACCTGAAAGATAGCAACATTTAATAGATAAAAATGGGTCGTATATAATTGATTGAAAATATTTAGAAAAATCTGAAGTTTTAATTCAAATCATCTGTAAAAAAAAAGCTTCGAATTAGTCTTATAAGGCTCAAAATCCGCATTTCAAAATTTGATCTTCTATTTTCATCCAACGTTTTTGTTTCGTTTTGTAAAGAATTAACCACCTGTCCTTTTGTTAGAAATAATAATAAATGTATAAATATTAGGTATAAAAGAAAATTATAAAAAAAAAAAGAAAGAGTTAATTTCCAGTTTTCTGTTTTTTGTTTTTTTAAAATGTAAATTAGAGTAGAACTATTTAGTTATAATGCTAGAGATTTTACAAACCAATAATATTAATATTAAAATGAAGAGTGACGAAGCCCATACAAATAAGTTGTAGAAAATATTTAAAGTTTTTTAGTTTCACTTATCTATATATGAAATTTACTGAAAGAAAAAGTATTACAGTCGTGAATGTTTTTTTTTTAATTTTAGTTTTAACTGGAAATACTCGTTTTAGGATCCCTTGAGTCCAAATGACCAAGAAGAAGATATTTTGGAAGCGTATATGCCTGAGATATTACAGCTACTTTTTCATAAAAATCGGTTTGCCAGGGGAGCCATTTTATACCATGCATTTTTTAAGATTTTCATAAAAAACGGCTGAAACGATTTTGGTTAAAAACTCCAAGTTCTATTCAATTTTAGAGCCAAAGAATGACTTAATAACAATTCATAAAAAGTGATTATGACGAAAGTCTATTCTGCTGTGAATATACATTTCTTTGACCCTGTATTTATATTACTCCCGGTAGAGAGCATTATGGACAGTTTTTCTCATTCTACTGTTAAATATGATCACCCAATCACCTTCACTTCTTCTGTCAAAAACCTAGGTAATACCATCGACCAAACCCTTTCCTGGAAACCCCATATTGCCCAAATCTCCCGAAGAACAATAAGTACCCTCAAATTTTTCCATCGCTCCCGTCATCTTCTTCCACTGTCTACCCGTAAGCTCCTTGTATCCTCATTTATTTTCCCCTACTTTGACTATTGCTGTATGGTACGATCGGCGAGCGCACAGTGGGCAAACATCAAATTTAGTTGCTAAAATCTAAAACTTCCCTACATTTTACGTTTGAAGTTCCGGAATACGAGAAAAATAATACAAAAATCTAATTAATGGCTTGGAGTTGCTGAAATATGCTAATACAATAGATGTATTTTATATCATTTAGGAAAATCTTCAAATTATAGATTGTAAAACTTTTGATTCGATGTGTTGTGTCTAAAATAAATTATGTATTACCCAAAACGCAAACATTCTTTGTAAATTTTAAAGACTGGAAGGATAGGTGAAACAAATCCTTGGGGGTTATATAGTTTTTCGTTATTAAATAGGGGCGTACATTTACAAAATTGCTAAATTAACTCTACAGATCGATTGCAGTGTATATTCAATAACGATTTTGGAAATATAATGTCTTACCTGTCTCAGCAATGTCCATTATTAAATAAAAGCAAAAAGACTTTGCGCTAAACACATCTTGTACACAATAAATGGGCATCGAATAAAGAAAATCTCACTGCCGGTTATTAGGTACTTGTGTAAAGAGGAATGATTCACTCATTTACTATTTATTTTTAACACGGTATGGCGGGAAATATTAGTATTAAGGGTCTTGCCAACTAATAATAAAAAGGTGAAGCACCAGAAAATTCCTAACTTTTGACTTGACTTTTATCCACCTAAATTGGTAATTTTGCCCACGGCGTACCTCAAATCTAAGAGGTAAGAGAGAGAAATTCCCAATTGGAAAGGCTGCTCAACTTTACTGAGTTACTATTAACACACATCATGCTAATAAATCTTAAAGACAATCTTTAGCAACTAAAAAGATGGGAGAGATAGATTTTCAAATAAGCCTATTTAGCCATATTGCTGATGTTAAAAAAAAGGTCTTTAGGAGCCTAGCCTTAATATACACTCACTCAAAGAAGTTTCTATACACCCATAAATTAATTATTAGTTTTGAAAGCTAGCGTTGATTACCTCCACACTTTTGACCTTCCATCTGCCCAAAAAATATTAAATTTGGATTTCTATGAGAATATGACCCTTCCCCAGATTTTTTGGGATTATTTACAAACACCATAGCAAATTACAGCCGCTTATCCTGGTTTAACTTATTGAAGAAGGGCTTTCTTTTTAAGACTCGACCACTGTATCCTTCCTTTCTTAGAATATTTCTGACTTTTTCTGGGTGGACTTGAATCCCATTGTATTTATTGAGGTGTCGGTATTTGCATAGACTTTAGCAAGGGTGGCTCGCCACTGGCGATTCTCCAGTCTCCTGTCTTCCAAGACTTGGTCAACCCTCTAAAGATTTCAACTGTCTATGTCTTTTTAGTTCATACTGTGCAGTAACATGTGGCTTATTCAACAGATATGCAATTTTTCTTAGAGATAAGCCCTGCGAACCATGAGCTCTCTCGAATCACGAGAAACGCGCATATTGAAAAGAAATCAGTTTCCCAGGCCCTAGTAAAGTTAACACTAAACTAAAAATTGAGGATAAAGATAAGATTTATATAGATAACATGGGAAATACGGTCGTAGTACAACAAATAGGATTAATATTGAAAGTGTATGGAAACTTTTTGACCTATCATTAACAAATGACATCCTGCCTCGTTTTATATTAATGATAAAATGAAAATAAATATATCTTTTTTTTATCTAATATGAGAAATATTATTTATTCATTAGGAAATTGTTAAGTTGAAAATAAATAGCTATGCAAAATAATATCATGGTGAATGGAAACTTTTTTGAGTGAGTGTATAAGGTGATGTAAGATGTCCAGCAAGTCCAGGACTATAGTGTCTGCCATTTTCTGGAGCTGATTCTTTTCCAGTCCATATTTTTCCAAAAATACTCTTGTTGCTAATGGGATGGTCCTCCTGCATCAGAACCACAGCTCTTTGATCGTAAACATTTTTTTCGCCGAATTCATCACGAAACTTCTCCTGCAGGTAGGGAATACATTTTGCATAAATGTTTAATTTTTCTCCTTGGAATTCGTTGCCTTGTTCCTGATCATTTGCCTCATATCTGATTTTGGTATCTACTATCAGTGCTTCCTTTCCTATGGCACTAAATTCTGAGATGTCAACAAATCTAGTTGACCCATGGTGGTGTCAAGGCAAAGCACTTGTGAATGAAAACATTTGTAGTTATGCTCATCTAGAAGCCATTTCGTTTTTTATGTGTTTGTGCCGGCGGGTAACGAGAAGCATGCTCTGTGGATGTTTATCCAACACATGTGCAGGGCAGGGGAGTCTGACTCTCGACCGCACCTGGGGCAGAGGGGTCCAACAACTTCATTTACCTGGCATCCCTATCCCGGGACTCCACTAAGTGGTGCATAGTTAATGTTGAGCATTGTTAATGTTAAACTTTTCAAAAAGGAAATTTGAAAACTTTTTTCCCGGAATCTACTCTTAACAACGAAAAAGATGAATATTTTGAAATAAAAATTAGTCAACTATTTCGATGGAGATCAGAGGCTAAAACAAAATCAAAACTGCAGTGCTGCGATCTGGTGTCCCAGAAAGAAAGTAAAGTCGTCCCTTTTAGCCTTAAAAGGATTTAGGCTAGCCATATTAGCATTTTCATGGGAAAGTTTTGATTTTTTCACCCTTTATGTTTTAGGTCGCTGAATACGAAAATGAAGTTTGCGGGCAACTACATCTACAATACAACTACATCTATTCTTCAAAAATTATTTATGGCAATTGTGTTGAATTGAAACATGGATCGTTTCGAGAAAATCGTGGATTTTCCACCGTCCGACAATTTTGCCCATTTTTTGACGCGCTCTAGTGGCAAACGGCCGATCCTACAATAAAACTTCACGAATAAAAAATGTACCACATTTTGCTAACTTTAATTGTGTTCTTTGTAAGTTTTGTTCAAAAACCCGTGTTCAGCGACCCAAAAAAATATAAAGGGTGAAAAAATCAAAACTGGATCAAAACTTTCCAATGAAAATGTTAATATGCCTAGCCTACATTTTTGACGCGCTCTAGCGGGAAAACGGTTGGTCCCACAGAAAAACTTTTCATATGAGAAATGGAGGATATTTTAATTACTTGGATTGTGTACATAGTACGTTTTGCCCAGAAAGCCTTTGTTTTCGAGATATAGTAAAAAAAAACAGAAAATGTGCCAACATTTTGGCAAAAAGTGTGAAAAAAAAATGTTCCGGGCAAACTTTTTGCCCACAAATTTCAGATTCGTGTCCAGCGACCCCAAAAAACATAAAAGGTGAAAAAATCAAAACTTTCCCGTGAACCCCATTTTCAGAGCTAAAATGACGATCCTAATTGGTCCACACCTGTAATCATTCGAATAAGAATCATTCGATCGAACATAAACCTATTGACGCTTGGGCTGGCTTTAAAATGGTTCACTCCTACGCCCTGCCACTTGCACTGGGTCCATTTCTCAAACACAATTTCCCTCAAGAGCTGCATTACTTGCTTGACCGTGAGAGAGGCCTCCATTACATTCCTCGATCCCCGAAAACTCAGTGCATTCGCGAATCTCATTCTCATATTAATAGAAAAATGCTGTTAATTTGAACAAGAAATCGTTTTTACAAAACCGAAATATTATTATGGTATTTTAGATAGATTGAATTTCTGATTACATAGCAAAAACATAAGGAATAATAATAAATAAATGATAAATAAATCTCTTTATTCGTTTTCGGGCTAGCCCAAATGGAGTTGAGCTTTACAAAACTATTTCAGTTAAATATAAATCAAATATATGTATAAGAACTGTACTAAACAAAATAAGCTTCTTTAACTAAAATAAATACATAATAAAAAGCAAAATAAAATTTAACTGTAGAAATATTAACCAAATTAAAAAGGTCATTAATACTATAACAGATTCAATTATTGTTATTTTGGAAATGTACTTAAATTAAAATTATTCTTGAATAGATAGATAAAAGATAGATAGATTCTTAGCTTTAAAAATTCGGTAACATAATAAAATAAATAATCAAATTTATTTTTATTTTCTATCTGCAACAAATGTTCTGTTAAAGGACATTGTCTGACATATTGCTTAAAGAATATAGAATTTATAATATAATGGTCCAAACAGTAATCAAATTTTGGATCTTTATATAGTTTCTTTATAATTAAAACTTACATTTACTTATATATGAAATATTGCGATCGTGAAAATAATATTATATAATAAATGAATATAATAAGTCTAGTTCAAAAAACAAATCAGAAAAGGAGTAAAAAACTGAGATATCCTATTTAAGTTATATGCCTGGAATGTTACATCTACTTTTAAACCAACATTGACAAACCAGAAGTGTCACTTTAACAGTGTTTTCACACCTATCTACAAATTCCTCAAAATGGCCCAAAATGTTTTGATAAAATTCGCTCTATTCGTATAAAATTAAGAGTTACTAAAGATCTTGTAGGTTTTATCCTCATTGAAATAATCTGAAAGGGCTTTAATGCCGTATTTTATTTTTTTCCCCCCTCTAAAAGGCCTCTCATTTTGTTTCTAATTGTATTTTGAATAATTAACAAATTACAGTACTTAATGTTAAAAAATTAAAGTAAATAAGGAAGAAATTGATCATCCATTGACGTATATAAACGAATATAGAAGGTAAAATATTTTTCCAAGTAAATTTGTTTCTCCAAAAATAAGAATATTAATATAGATGTATAATATATTATTGGAAACCTAAAAATGTTACCTAACATACGAAGTTGTAGAAGTTAATGCTGAGGGACAAAAAAGGCATAATGGTATTATTAATTTTAGATATTACTTGATTGTTTTAGTAATCTTTGATCTAAAATATAGATTTCCATCCAAACAATATAATTTTTCTCTACTTTATTTTATTTTACATTTTAATAATGAGGTGTGTTGCGTTGTGTTGAGCAATGTTGTGTGTTGCACAAACCATATTTTTAAAAATATCACCATCAATGAACATTACGACCGTCAATGAATTCGGCGGCAATATTCCTTTGACATTGGAAATTTATGTTTCCGACGTAACCACTGCTGGATGGATTTCAAATCAGAAAAGTGCATTGGATTTAACTTATTTTTTTTTTCTACAACGTGACTCAATATTTTTTTTCAATTAAAAAAAAAAAAAAGGCATGATAACTATTTTAGATATAGAAATTCCAAAATTTAATTGTTCAAAAAATGTTTCAAAAATATAAAAAATTTCCGTATCCAATCCTTACTATTCAAAAACCTTCCTAAAATACTCGACGCTCCTTAACCCATTCGAGACGACGATTTTTTTCGAACACGGTCCATACGACCTAAACTTTTTTTTCTTTGTAAGAAAGGATTCAGATAATTTTTAGATTTTTTGTTGCACAGTAAAACCAATGTCAAATTTTGTTTTCATGTACTTTACACTACTACAGTACGACTAGTTTACGCAGAATAACTGATAATTGCACATTACTGTTATTACACACAGCATCGGTTTTGTATGCAATCGTCCATGCTTCGCTAATTTGGTCCGAACCAGGTATCACTTCTTCTATGACAAATTACATTCTCACTTTAACCCACTAGTTTCATCTTATATTCCTGAAAATCCTCCGAGGCGTCTGAAAAGAAGATGGCCTCAAAAACTTCTGGTTTATATTGTCCCCCGGAGTACTGCCCAAGTTTTTTTTAGTTTTTTTATTTCATATATCTTATTGCATTTTGACTTGTATTATCAAATACAGTTGTAAATCTCAGTTAATAAAATAAATAATAATTTATATTAAGTATAATTTATATTATTTTATTGTTTAATCTAAAATAAATCTTTCTACCTAAACCCAACATAATTTTTTAAAAAACTTCAGACATTGTGTTTAACAAGAGAGATAAGTGAAAGTAGTGTGCTGCGCACAACAGATTTTGTTAGTAGATTACAATATCATATTTAAGAAACATTTCTATCCTCATGGAGTGTTACGAAAAACGCATGAACTCAAGATATTTTTGGATTACAGTTTCTTTTATTGAATTATTTAATCTAAAATCAAGTTATCGGATCCCGCCGTCCATCATACATCTCTGATATCTTATTATTCAAATAATCAATCCATTCCAACAACACCCGTATGCGGCCTTCTGATTTGTATATTACGCCCCATTGAACCGCAACTTTCGACAGATCTTTCATTATCCGATCCTCTTCCATATGGAACTCTATTCCTTCGGATATCCGTGATTCTACTATCCTTCCGACTTTCAAATCTCGTCAATTTCATTACCTCCTCTCCATTCAATTTTCAAACAATCCTGACTGACCCAGTTTCCATGAAAATATGCAAATAGAAAAAGCTACAGAAGTGTTTCTTAAATTTTTTAACTAAGTAAGAATTTCACTTTTTTTTTTTTTTTGGTCTATTTATTTATTATATTCTTTTACGGAGTAGAGCTTTGGGGCTCTACTAAACCATCGAATTCTTTCCGTATCCAATCCCTACAATCCAAAATCATTCATAAAGTCCTCAATGCTCCTTATTTAGTCACGAATAAACTTATCCATAAAGACCTTAATGTTCCGTATGTTGCTGATTTGGCCCGATCTAGATGCCATCCTTTTCATGACAAACTCCATTCCCACCCTAATCCTCTTGTTTCAATCCTTTATTCCTATTCTATTCCTGACAATCCTCCGAGGCTTCTGAAAAGAAGATGGTCCCGAGACCTTCTAGCTTAGAATATTCTTAGAGTGCTTCCATTGGGAAGCTTCTCTACATGTGTTTCATGCCTCTTTATATTTCACTAAAATTTACTTGTATTCCATTATACAGTTGTAAATTCCAATAAATAAATTTAAAAAAAAAATATTCTTTAATCATCACTTATATATTTAAAAAAAAAAATATTTTCACAGCCATTAGTTTTCGAAAATATATACTAGTTTATAAAATATTTATTTTTGTCATTTCTCTTATTGAATTATTTTTTACTTATTATTATTCACTGTATGTTTCTTATTTTTTTTAAATCTCACTTTAAGACAGTAACTCATTCATTATTGTATATTTATTATTCTAAAGATACTTGTCCCAGAATAGATAAATAAATTATTATTATTATTAAAATTAATGTTTCTACGGAACCTAAATATATTTTCATTTTAACCTGTAACTTTATTAGAAATTTACACCAGATTTTTTTCTCTTTCTTTAGATTTATGTAAATTTCAAGAAAATATTGTCCTTGAGGCAGTAAAGAAATACAATGAAATAGTGTTAACTTTTTGGGCGCTACGTTTCGCCCCTACATTGTAGGTTTTTATCAGTGCACTTCAAGGAACAGTATTGATTACCTAAATCGAACATCTTCCTTCTAAATTTCCTCAGGACCATTATTCATATTAATAAATTTATTATTGAATCCTTATGAAAACTATTGCTATCAAATTATCAAGTATGGTGTGTATTATATACCAACCCAATGAATATTGGTAGTATAACGTTTAATAAAGCATTTTTGTTTTTATTTGCAGACACATTTTTTAAAATAAAAAAAATCATGAACAGAAACACTGTCGAGAAATTTAAATTGAAACGAAACTGACTTTAGAGAATTGGATGAATTCCAATAGATGTTCTATGTAAGGAAATCTCGTCTTTTTTTTTCTTTTTTTTTTTTTTTTTTTGTTCAAAGACCCGAAAAAAATCAGGATATTTTCAGGGAGATAGAAGGGGAAAAAGAGATAACTTCTAGATTCTTATGATTTTTAAGTTTAAAATTGGAAGATTTTGATCATCAGCAAATTCTTGATATAAGTGATTAATTTAATTAATAATGAATGTAATCTAGATACACTGTTTTGTTTTTCTCAAGTTAAACTTTTAATACGTCAAATACACACTAAAGAAATTTAAAAAAAGCACTCATTAAATTCCTTTTCTTAAACATTTATTTTTCTTTACTACCTTTTTTTTCTACGTTTCGGAGTTCTGTCCCCATTATCAAGACTAAAACAATTTTTATAGTTTAATTAATAAAATTACATTATTTTGTCTTTGAAAATTATCTTTATAAATTTAATTTATATCGTCATTATTAATTTAAAAACTTATAAACCTTTTTTTTTAATTTCTTTTTAACACACAACACATTATATTATATATCTAGCTTACTGCTATTCGTCCTATTTGATGTTTATTGGCTGACTGTTTCTATTTTTTCTAATTTTACACTTTGTACCATGGTATATTTTACTAAAATTCCTATGTAATCCTTGTGCCCTGTATTTATTTTTATTACTATTAATTATATATTCTAATTATGGTTTTGGACTGTTGTTATACAATATTTATTTTATAATTTTACTTCATTGATGATATCTGTGTAATGTGCTCCTAGGTTTTTTTGTATCTGTTTTGAAATTTATTGTTCTGTTATTTTTTTTAGTAATGTGTATTGCCTCTAGTAATTTTCTAATTCTATTGTTTTGTGATGTATTTAAAATTTCTGTATTTTCAAAGTTAATTTATGTTGTCTTGTTATTAATTTAATATTATTAATATCGTCCAATATCCGTAGTAGCATAAAATGACCTTAAGTGAATAAATATAAACTAAAATTTAAAACTTATAGAAGTAGGAGTTTATGCGAATACTCATATAGAAATCAAATATTATTCATTGTCTTCTGCGGCACATCTGATCTTTAAGCTCATTATTTTAGAAATGTTATAAAATGACAAATTTTAAGGTTGTGATTGTGCAGTAGCAGTCCCTTGTCAGTAAACACAACCAATCGTATCTCGTGGAATTTTATGCACGAAATATCTCATCTAGAAATTGCGTAGTTGAGGAAAATACAAATTAAGAAAAAAGAAGCAGGCTTTTCGAGTTTACCTCAATCCAAGAAAAATTGAATACTAAAATTGAATGTTAAACCTGGCAGATAATCCTAGAATTTTTTTAAGGGAAGGGAAAATCCTTCGTTAAGATGTCCTTCCAAGTTGGTCAACATAAAATGGTGGCATACAGCCTGTTCTAAGTCCGGCACTCGTTAAATATCCCCATTCTCAGAAAAAAAAAATAAATAAATACAAAAATAAATAATAAAAAAATAAATAAAGACTAGCCCTTTAATATCCTCCCACAGCCACAGTAATATAAAAGTGACGTTAAGTGAAAAACAAAAAATAAATAAATAAAATGTAAAACTTATATAAGGAGATAATTATTCAAATATTCATAAAGAAATCAAATATTGTTTATTATCTTCTGCGATACATATACGATACATCTTTAAGCTCATTATTTTCAAAATGTTAGAAAACATTGCATGATAAATACCTCTACCGAGACTCTGTATTCTAGAAATTGCCTAGTTGGGGAAATAGTAATGAAGAAAATAGAAAAATCTACGAGTTTACTTTAATCTGTTAAAAATTGAATAACTAAAATTTAATGTCAAACCTGGCAGATAATCCTAGGTTTTTTAGAGGAAAAATCCTTCGTTATGATTTCCTTGAGAGGGAACGTAATATGGTGGCCCAGAGCCTGCGCTAAGGCAGGCACTCGTTATAGATCCTCATCTATAAGAACCTGGATAGACAAAATTTAGAACTTCTAATGTAATATCGTCCGATAGCCATGACCTTAAGTGAATAATACCTAAAATTTAAAACTTATTCAAGAAGATATTTATTCAAATATTCATAAAGAAATCAAATATTGTTTATTATCTTAAATGTTAGAAAATGACCAATTTTAAGGTTGTTATTGTGCATTAGTAGCACCTGTCAGTAAACACAAGCGATTATATCACTTCAAATGGTGAATTTGTAGAGCTGTGATTATTATTAAAAGCCAAGGAGACACAAACATTTTACGTTAAGGTAATTAAAAATTATTTCCCAATGACATCTCTCGGATCCCCTGGACGTCGTCTGCGGACCCCCAGGGTTCTACGGACCACTGGGCTAGGGAGACCTAGTCGTACTGTGTGGTCCAGATCATTCGAACACAGCTTGACGTCCAGCCCAGCGTTCACTATAAGTCTAGTATATTTACCTGCTCTGATGATATTATCAGAAGCGAGGGAAATGTGTAATATTTCCAATAAAGGTGTAAATAAATAAAATGGAATATTAATTTAAAAAATAATATTTTAAGTAAACGTTTAAACGTGAAAGTTTTCATAATGTGTATCACATAAGTAGACACGTTTCTTATATCACATAAAAGATATGTTTTGATAATGTCTATGTGACAAATAATTGTCTTGATATAACATTAAAGTTTTTTAAACTTTCATTAAAAATAATTTATGATTTTAAAAATGATATTACAAATCCTATATCATTTTTATAAAATTAATATAAAGACTAACTGATTGTTGTAGATAAGGTTATTTCATGAAACACATGTTTCTATCGAAACATAATTTAATTAATTATTTAACATTTTTAACTTTCACTTATCTATACATTTCATCTCTAACTGTATTTGAAAATTATTAAAATGATTTTAACTACGGAATTAGTGAAAGTCGTGGGTTGGGCGCATCAGATTTTTCAAATTATTATTATATTTTAAGTCTACAGAAATATGTATACTCTACATTTAGCCGTATTTCTAATTGTAAATTTTGTATATTGTGTTTGGTATATTGTATTGTATATTTTCTATTTGTATGTGGTTTTAGGCGGAATCGCTCGACTATTGATCAAATATTTTCCTTACGTCAAATATTAGAGAAGAAGCTGGAATACAACGGTGTAGTCCATCAACTCTATATCGATTTTAAAAAGGCTTATGATTCCATAGACCGTCAGAAGCTATATAACATGATGATTGAACAGGGAATACCTAGAAAGTTAGTAAACCTAGTAGAGATGTGTTTGTCGGAAACATTTCATAAAGTTAGAATCGGTCATAATTACTCTGAGAGATTTGAGGTGCGATCGGGTTTGAAACAGGGTGACTCTCTTTCACCTATTTTGTTTAATATAGCCTTAGAATATGTTATAGAAAAGGTGATGTGTACCGAGAAAGGCTTAAATATGGGTGACAAGATTCCGGTTTTGGGGTATGCCGATGATTTGGTACTACTAGGTGAAGACACGGAAACTATAAAACTAAATACAAGTGTGTTAATAAAAACCGGTAAACAAATAGGTCTCGAATTAAATACCGATAAGACGAAATATATGATTAGTTGTAGAAATGGTGGCGATCTTGATGATATTAATATTTCAGGTCATACTTTTGAACACGTAGAGAAATTCAAGTATTTAGGTTCAATGATAACAAGAAAAAAATGAAATCCAGGAAGAAATAAAGCCCCGGTTAAAGGTGGGAAATGCGTGTTATTATTCAGTTGCTAAATTACTTAGCTCGCGGCTTCTGTCTAAAAACTTAAAGGTTAGAATTTATAAAACTATTATTCTTCCAACGGTTCTTTACGGATGCGAAACGTGGCCGCTTACTTTGAAGGATGAACAACGGCTTAAGGTTTTCGAGAATAAGGTACTGCGTAAAATATTTGGTCCGAAGAGAGATGAGGCCACTGGGGAGTTTAGAAGGTTGCACAACGCGGAATTGCGGAGTTTGTACCCTGTGAATATAATTGAGTTGATAGCATCGCGGAGACTCAAATGGGCGCGTAAAGTTGTTGGGCTTAGTGAAGAACGGATTCCGAGAAAGTTGGTATTCGCTGAACCGACTGGTAGGCGTCAGAAAGGTAGGCCAAAGCGTCGATGGGAGGATTGCATTAGGGCTGATCTCGGGGGCTTCGGCTTGACCGGTGAACATTGGACGAGTCTGTGCAGGCGAAGTTTGGTGGTATCGGCATCGAACCTTCGGGTTTGGTAAGCCTATTATTATTATTATTATTATTATAAATTTTTTACATAATGTATAACTATATTTTTGGTATAAAATTAGAGGCTGATAATTAGCGCACCACTATTTTATTTAATTATGATGCACTACGTTTCAGCTATAATGCTATATTCTTGTGCAAAGAACAATTTTTATCAGCAAGTACAAATATGGTTTCTTAAAAAATAATCACTCTCATAATTTATAACATCAAAATTAAATAACAATACAATATGTTTAATTACAATAAATAAAATAAAATAGCTAATAATCTATAAAAATATTAAAATTACATTCTTAAAAATAGATAAACCAAATTACACATGAAACAAAAAGAATAAATAAAACAATTCAATATTTCAATGTATTTAAAATTCTAAACCATTAAATTCTTCTCGTCTCCAATCCTTACAATAAAAAATCCTCATTGCTCCTTATTTTGTCACAACTAAACTCATCCATTAAGACCTTAATGTTCCCTATGTTGCTGACTTGGCGCGAACCAGGTATCAATCCTTTCAGGACAAACTCCATTCTCACTCTAACCCTCTAGTTTCAATCTTTGCTTCCTCTACAATCCCTGATAATCCTCCGAGGGGTCTGAAAAGACGATTTTCCCGAGAACTTCTAGTTTAGCATAGTTTTGGGGGAGCTGCCAATGGGTAGTATCCCTACATGTGAATCATGACAGTATATCTTGTATCAAATTTACTAAATGTATTTTATTATACAGTTGTAAATACCAATAAATATATTTAAAAAAAAAAAAAAGAAAAAAAAGGCAGGTAATAGTTGTTTGTTGTTCGCACCAGATTATTTTAGTTTAATCTTCCCTTGTTTATGCCATCTTGATTGCTTGAATCTTCTTTAATTAACAATTATACTTTTACATTAAGACGATTTTGATTAAACACGTGATTAAATAATCTTTAATATCCGCTTGGTGTCATGAGGTCCAAGATTTTTTTTTTTTTTTTAATAAGGGAGAAGAGCTAATATGTTAAGCGATTTCTTTGAGGTCATTCATCCTTCCTAAAATCTGATGAACATCATTCTCTGAACAATCAAAACGGCAATCAATACATTACTGATGTACTTATAAATGACGTAGGTTATTATATGGGTTGTTTACCACGCTGGAGTATAGGAGTAGCTTCACTGGAGTCCAGGCTAGAATGTCAAGTAGCCCCACAATGGCCGGAAACATAATTGGCATGCTGTTGCTGCGCGTACCCACCCGCCCTAAACACATGGACCATAACCTATGAAGATGGACTCTTCCATAGAGAAACAGCATCCGAGAGAAAAATCCAACAAACTAAGCTTCATATCATATTCATCTTAAATAAAATTTAAAGGATTGTGCTCATTTCAGAACATTTTCTGTGGCACAAAGCACGAGATACTCTAAAAATATTAGTGTCCAATTTACCAGTTTAGTGTTCTACAAAAAAAGTGGCGCACTTTGTAAATCTTTTTTTTTTTTTTTTTTCCTGTGAAATTAAGGTACATAACAATATTTTTATAAAATAGTATTCTTTTGGAATGATTTAGAGGTTAAATTCAGATTAAGAAACAAAAAATAAATATTTATTTGGAAATAAAATGGGCCAAAGAGAAAACTTATATTACAAAAAAAATTGTTTTTCTCTGTTGAATTTAACTTACAATAACGGGTATTCCTTCTTCCTGTTTGAATTACTGTCTGGAGCCTTGCAGGCATGCTTTAGGTATAATAACCTAAAAACAGCTCTAACGATTTTGATCCAACGAGCCATATTGATGTAAAATTAAAAGGTATTTTAATAGGGTGTCGCTTTTATTCTCGTTGATTTCTCCTTCTAATATACTTTTAATTTTTTTTTTCAAAAATTTCTCGCTGTTAACATTAAAAAAAAAAAAAAGTAAACGTGAAATAGAATTTCAGGGCCAATGGAAGAAGAAAATAGAAGTATTTTTCCAGGCTAAATTTGTATTAAATAAAAACTGTATTATTATTAAGCTGGTATGTAGTACATAACCAATTAGTTTGAATTTCAATCATTATTATTTTTTTAATTATTGCAGTGTAATGTAATTTTTTTGTATAATTTACCACCTGTAATTGGGCCTTGGCCTGTTGGTGGATGATGTAAAATAAAAATAAAACTGTAATATAGGTGTATAACATAACGTTGAAAACCTAAAGATTTTAGAAAATATGTTATGTAAAAAACAAATTTGTAATTTGTAATTGAGATTGACAAAAACAGCATATGCTTAAGCGATTGTCGTAGATGATATATCCTATAATTTTATATAAACTAAATTCGATAAAAAATCAATTTAACTATTTAAAGTTTATTTTAAAGTTTTAAGAAGAAAGAAAAATAAAAGTTGTGTTGCGCAAACCAGGGTTTGTCCATTTCAATCTATTTTTGAGATTTAGTATTGATAATTTGTATTAATTTATTGAAATATAGGAATAATATTGAATTTGATTGTAGTTATAGAAAATAATAAAATTTACAAGGAAAAATTCGCATTTCACTTGAAAATGCAGAATACATAAAGACCGTACCAAGGTTTGGTGGAATCCCGAATATTTTGTATAATATTTTAATAATTAGAAGAAAAATGTGCCTTATTTCCGAAGAATAAATAAACGTTCCCATAGAATTTTAGGCCTTGCGTAGATCTAAGAGCAAGAATGAGCAAGTCGATAAGTCAGGTTTAGATCTAGGGTGATCGGTCCGAAGCATCCAAGACCAGTTTGGGTCTAAGACAGGGAAGATGGACTCTCATGTCTATTAACTTTGCTCTCGAAAAGGAAAAAAAAAACGCAGGACTACAGGTGACCAGTACCATTCTGACTAAAGTCACTCAAATGCTAGCCTACGCAGACGATATAAATATGGTAGCCAGATCACAAAGAGATTTATTTAGAGCAGGATTAAAGAATTCAGGACCCCCCTTTTTTTTTTCAAAACTAACTACGAGAATTTTTTTTTATTTTGGAATAAACGTCATTAAAAGTATGTTTGAGGGAGAAACCATGTAAATTCTTCACTTAAATCCGTCGCACTATTTAAATGAGAATAAAACGTTGTGAAAATAAACCTTTAATAAATCGTAAGGCTGTTTTTAAAGAAATCGTAAAAAGGTATAAAACGCATGTAATAAAGTGGCACTTCTTGTCTTTCGATATCCATATTACTATTCTTATTTGCGAGGGAAAATTCAACATAAAAAAGTATTTGTATTGTTTAGTAAAATTGTTCCATATTTAGCCATTTTTTATTAATAATTAAAACAAGAATGGTATAATTATTTTGAATAAATTATTATCCACAATAATCACATAAGTTGATACACTTTTCGTCACTCCCTACTATCACATACAACTTACTATGTTAATTAACACATTTTATAATTTATAATATTTCATAATATACTTAAGTTATTTCTAAAAAAATAAAATCTTTAACAAATTTAATTAGAGGTATTTAAGGAGAAGAAAAAATTCGACATTTAAGCCCTATCTGACTATTTCAATGAGGATAAAATGTACATGATGCTACAGTTCATTTAATCTTATTTAAGTATAGCGAGTTTAATCAAAATCATTACGAGCCGTTTTCGATAAAATTATAAAAAGATGAAATAAGTATCCGGTAAACCGACTTCAGTGTAGAATTTGTAACTTCCCAGACATATGAACATCTTAAATAGGTCATTTCATTGACGTAAGGCTTTTATTTTTTAGCTAGACTAGCAAACATTCACAAACACCAACATCATTTCGCGAAACTTATATATTTAAACTCAGTCGGCTATTTAGACATATATTTACGCTGAAAACTAGTATTTTTATTTCTATAAAACTTTTATAAAATAAGTAATAACAAAAGTTTCTATATCAAATATTACTAACTATTAAAATTCAAATTGCAAACATAATTAAGTATTTTTTTGATTATTTTTAAAAACTTGATTTGTTATTGGTGTTCTTTATTAATGAAATAATTAATTGTACATAATTTAATAGCTATGGAACAAAATATTAATTAAATCTGAAAAAAAAAAAAAAACCCAGGTAACTAGCATATTCTTACCAGAGTGGGAAGGTTCATAAATTAATTTGGTCGAATTCAGAAATCCGACAAAAAAAGTAGATAAAGGCAGGTAAGATTTTAAAATGGAAAAAAATACCCCCAATAAAATCACAGAAGATTGAATTTAGAACAGAAAAGGTCAATAAATGTTGAAGAGCCTTAATTTGACTTGGAAAAAGCTGACTTTGACTTCAAAATGGTAAGTACTTTTTGTTATATGTACTCTTGAAGTATATATAAATATTAAGTAATCAGATCTCAAAGTTGATCTTAATGTCACACCGCAATGTCATAATGTTTGGAGTAATTTTTATCTGAAAGTGGAGAACCCATAAATTCTATTATGATAATATCTTCGTAACCATTAATTTGAGCAAAAAAATTAACAAATCATTGTTAAAGAAATTTAAAAGTACTTTAATTTTTTTAAATATTATAATATTTGGAATATATATAATGGTTTTTAAGATAGTGACATAACAAGTTAACAAAGTCAGTTTTCTCTTCTTCTTTCTTCCCCTATCTCTAAAAATCCTGACACAGAAAACTGTGGACTTTTTTACCAGTTATTATGGAAAGGATAACGAACAAATTTCAGTTTTTTAATTTTTAATATTGGGTTACCGTACTATGAAAATATAATATTTATGCCTGCACTAATGGGATACCCAGGAAGTGCAATGGCTACCAGATGTACCATTCTTATCAATAAGTATATAGTTATCGAAAGCTGTCGACAGCAAACTTTAATAAATTCATGCAAAAGGTTATCTTTCTCTACAAACCAAGCCTTACTTACTGGCATAGTAGAAAAAAATAAACTTGGCACAGTCGAATGCCCAAACTGAGTTCAATATATCCATGTCCTAAGAGAAATAATCTGAAATAAACAGACAAGTTTATGGGATCAACAGAAACCAGATACATAAACTGGAATTGGTTAAACCTAAAGAAGCAAAATCCATGCTCCAGAGGCAAGAGAGGAAATAGTTCTCACTCGACTCTGACAAAGATACTGTCACCTGACCTATGACTAACAATGCTGCACAAAAGGGTCAGCATTTCCAAATATGGTATAAACAAACAAATTTGAGGAATGCTTGTAATATATGAGAATGTTGAAAAACTATAACAACGCAGTCCCTGACTAAGTCAGAAAGTAGGTTATTGTCAAGATCATAACTTTGAGACTGTTAATATCTCAAAAGAAATCAAATTATAGGGTTTAATATACTAAACCTGAATTGATGATGATGATAAATGAACACTTTTTTTGCAATAACATAGCTTCTTCTCAAACCGGTGCTGGGCACTCTCCAACTGATTGGATCTCACAAACTAATACATACTTTGATTTCTGTAAAATTATGAAAAGAAGAGCAGATAAGTCAGCAAAAAGCATGTGCATTGCTGGATTATACTATAGTTTACCTAGTTAAATTGTTCTCAATATTACATATCCTGAAGAATTGTGTAAGATAAATAAAAATATATTTTATGGACAACATTGTACTTCACCATTGAGGAAACCATAATTCACCATGTAACCATAATGATTGGGGTCAGAAACCATGAATGACCAAATAATGCAGGATAGAGGAAAGGAAAAAGATCACCATTATTCCTAGAAAAGTATTGAACTAACATTTTCTAAACCATTTATGCCCTAAACCATGCAGCAGGCACTACTGAAATCTGTCCACCATTTCAACAACCTATATTTCTATTTCAACAACCATTACTTTTAAAAAATAATAAATAACACTTTTATTAACAAACACAATTTATGTGCTAATGATTCTGAATGATTTTTGCATCCTTATATCAAAAAGGTTTACATTTTAAAACAACACTTGTTAGTGTTAGTTATAATAACACTTCGTTATAACATAATAAAATATACAGCTCTAGATATGAAATAGAATATAAATTAAGAATGACTTAAATTAAATTAACAATGTTAACTTAAAAGTTTTATTTTTGGAACCACGTTTCAGGGAAGATTTACCGTAGATACAAAATTCTTTTATTGATTATTCCATAATATGAATTTAATTAGGTAACACTTATTTTGTATTTAACTTCAATAATTACTGACATACAATAATAAAGACAAAAATATATTATATATAATTTTGGGATAATTTAAGAACATCACTCATTAAGTATAAAAATATGCAAATAATGAATGGAAAAGGAGTCTAATTTAGCAAAAAATGTAAGGTTAATATAGTGGATATTATTTATGGCAACCATTAAGTTAGTATTTTTGTTATTAATAAAGGAAAGGGTAGGTATAGAAGTAATGGAAAAACAGATAAGAGCATGGGACATGTAAGATAAAAAAATAAAACAATTTAAAATAGACGGATAATTTTTTTTTTTGTTTTGTTATGTGATGTTAGAATATAACAAAAGAATGTAGATCTAATACATTTAAATAGACGGACAACGTGCACAATATAAATGATATGCTAATAAAAATATTATAGAGTTAGATTTATTACCAATAATTTAAATAGAGAATAACATACTCCTAACCAGTTAGTTAAAAAAAGGACATTAAACTGCAACCAAACTATTAAATTTCCATTAATCTAAAATTGCAATAGTAAGGAATTAAAGTGCCACACAAATCAGTGTATTATTTTTATTCTTACATATTACAATCACTAAAAAAAAAAAATAATAATAATAATTTATTAACTGAATCATAAGGTTCTGAATGAAAGTTATTTGGACAAATATTTTAGGAGAAAGGGGGTGTAAATACTAAGATATTATAGTGAATTAATTTTTTTAAATGATTTAATAATGTTTGGTTTGGCAAACAGTACATACAGATTACTCCATTAATTCAGGTTATTCTTCATTATATTGTAATTACTAAAATCATTAAAATATTTAATGGACATGGGTGTTCAATAATGAGGACATTAAAAATTGAAATAATTTATTAAGAATAAATAAGTTTTATAATACAGTGGTACAGAAAATTAAAAACAAATATATATCTATAATCCCTCATAAATAAAAAATAAATTATATCATTTCATGATAAATCTAATACTAAGCTTCATGATCTTCATTAACATTTATAAGCGATTCTCTTTGCTCAATTTCAGATTCAGAAAGCCTGAAAAATATTATTACATCATAAAACGGACAATAATAAAAAAGTATAATTAATGAGAAAATAATTCAGGACAGAAACACAGTTTTATACCTAATAGGTTGGTATTTATGAATTCAATCATTATCATGACTAAATAAACAGCAAGGGGAGCCCGTGGCTGAGTGGCTAGCGCACCAGTCTCTCGTGCTACAGGTTCTGAGTTCGAATCCCAGTCCCGGCGGGGCTTTTATAAGGATGCAAAAAATGGGGATTCACTCACAACCTCTCCCCCGGGTATGTGAGACCCGTCAGCCAAAAGGGTGGCCATTCACAAAATTAGTCGTAGGGAGTGATGACCCTACACTAAAAATTGTATCATGAAAAGTGAGTGTAAACTCCTAAGAGTTTACACCATGAGGCCCAGGGCCTACACGGCCTGTCGCGTCACTGGTAAATAAACAGCAAGTCTTATATGATTTAGCAGTGAAAATGTAGAATTTATATCTCAATTACATTAACAGATTAGTTATTAACTACGACTTGAGAAGATTATGGATGTTGTTTTGGAATCGTCCCCAATAAACTAATGAATGTTTGGATTGGTCTGTAGGAAAATGTACCCCTTCCTTTTCATATGACTTTTTTATATTTTAATTCAAACCAAATGTAATAACTTTTTAAAGCCTGTATTCAGTTGTTGGCTGGAGATATGATACTTCTTATTGTTTAGTAAGCATTAATGAGATACATTACATTACAATAAAACTTTGTCTATAAACATTTCAGATATAAATAAAACAATATTTAATGAATGAATGGTAAATAGGCATACCTTTCTTCTTCTTTCAGAGAAAGAACCTTTTTCACTCCTTGAAGAACTGGGTCCATGTTGTCATAGTGAGTTAAAAATGTTATAAATACAAAGGAAGCAATGACTGGAATACTTCCAATGTAAAATAGAAACGATGGGGGACAAATTGATAAAATCATATCACTAATAATTGATAGAGGTATGGTCAAACTTAGTGCTAAAGTAGCAATAAGTGATGATGTCAAGAGACATCCCCTGAAACAAAAGTAAGAATTTTATTTAAAGATAAAATATCATTAATAAAAAAAATAAAATAAAAAAAATAGTAAATTGTTAAAATTCATAATGATTAAAATGGCAAAAATGTTGCTTTTTAATGTTTTAAAAAGTAACAATCAACTTCTAATATTCAAAAATTAACACATTATATCCAATGATAATTATCTATTCAGTAGTGAGTAGCTGTTCATACTTATCTGTGATGCCAAATAATCACATATATTATTTTGATCCATCAGCCCACAGAAAAACTGACTTGAGCAGATTATAAGCTAAGGATCAACCATTCATTTATTTACAACAGAACCAAATTTGTGTCCGGTATCCAAACACATTTAACCCTTTCCACCCTCGTTCATTAAAATAGTATATGTTTTGTACAGAACAAATCTAATAAGGAATGAACCAGAAAAAAGCTGGACCACTGCAGTCCGGATTTCTTTCACCAACATTCAAAAACATGGAAAATGATCTGAAAAAATTATTTAACAAAAGAGTTTAAAGCATCTTGCAACATATAAAAATAACTTGAAAAGCAACATTTTTTCTTTTTTAAACATAAAATCTTGTTTTGTTTATTAAAAAAAAATAAAAAAAAATCTAATAAAACAATTCACTATTCATCTAGGTAAAAAAAAGCAGGAAAAAAAAATAGATTTTCAGTTATTTCAATATTATATTAACCAGAACTGTATCAATTATACATATATATATATATATATATATATATATATATATATATATAAAAGTATTTATAAATAAATTATAATTAATTGTTATTTATAGTTCTGCAATTATAATAAATAAATTATGAAAAGTTCAAATATAAGTGAAAATAAAAGGCTCAGACAATGCAATCTTCTTTACTTTTTAATTAAAAACATAAATTTAAATAAATGTTAAATTTGAAACTAATTTTATTACCTTTCTTAATATTTGTTTATGGGTGAATCCATTTGAAATTGTCAAATTTTCATTAATTTTGTCGCTTGACATTTTTGATTTTTGTGATTTTTTTAATTATTTAGTTATTCTCTATACTTTCGTGAATGTAAAACCATAAATAAAAAAAATTTCGGGTCACTAGTTTTAATATTGCAACCGTTTTAAGTCAGCTCCGCAGGCCAAAACATGTGATGGGAGAATCGTTCTAATTCCTGTAATTTTTTAGATATCAAATCAAAACAAAAACTAGCAATAAGATAAGGTCATTAAACAATTTTGATTGTGCAAGCAACATCCTTTTTTTAATATAAATTTTCAAAGGATTATTTCCCAGCTCAGTAATATTTATAGTCAAATATCTCAAAAATAACTGAGTGAAAAATGATGGTACTCATACAGATAATACCTTTTTATAATAAGTATGTTAGAGTAAAATTTATTGGCTGAGACTCTACTGGTTCTGGTGTTAATTTGGTTTGTCTTTTAGTCGGTTGATGAGATGAGGGCCACTCTGGCAAGGCAAGTAATTTGGTGTATGGTATTTCAAAAAAAAATCTGGATCTCAGCCACTGAATTTTATTCTAACTTTCTTCACTATTTAGGTAATAAATTATGAGGACAAAAAATACAAATAATCCTTTGAAAATTTATATTAAAAAAAGGATGTTGCTTGCACAATAAAAATTGTTTAATGTCCTTATCTTATTGCTAGTTTTTGATTTGATTTGATATCTAAAAAATTACAGGAATTAGAACAATTTTCCCATCACATGTTTTTGCCCGCGGAGCTGACTTGAAACGGTTGCAATACTAAAACTACTGACCTGAAATTTTTTATATTCACAAAAGTATAGAGAATAATTGGTCAAAAAATTATGAAAATTAAAAATGTCGAGCGGCAAGGTCTGGACAATTTCGAATGGATTGACCCTTATTAAAAATCTGATTTTCAATTTGCTGATGCACTTTTCTTTCTTATCAGTGTTAATATTATAATTGATGTAAGAATTATTAGGTTTTTGGGAATTAGGATTCCATTTTATGAATAACATTACGGATCGCACGAGCAACCAATAAGAAATCGAAAACTACATGAGTGATCTAAAAGCCGATTCAAAACCCTTCAAATTCAAAAATTAATAACCGATCCCTATTCTAATAAAAACAATAACAAAAAAATCAAAATAAAAGCTGAGTACAGTGGACAGATGGAATTTTATATTTGATTCTGAAAAATATTATCAGATAATCAAATTTGGGAAGTGAAATTTCTCAAATAAATTTTTCTCATATTTCTCTTCTAAATTACTCATTCCTACGACATGACTGATCCGAATGCATGAGAGGTGGAGTAGGACTGTATATTCATGATAGCCTGAAAGCTGAAATCTCTTCTTAATTCTTTTCCTCACATAGAATATGTTTGTTGAAATTCCATCCATCTCCTCACCCTTGTTATATGTCATTGTCTACTGACCTCCCCGTGTTCCATTTGACGACCTCTTCCAATCCTCCCTTGTCCAACTGGTCTCAGCATATAATTATATAATTACCTCTGGAGATTTTAATACTAACATATTATCTGAGTCCAGCGACAAATCTTTCCTTACTGATTTAATATACTCCCTTAATCTTTATATTGTTCCTTATTACCCTACTTATCACACACAATATACTGAAACCTGGTTAGACCTCCATATTTTTGACTCTCCTATAAAAATTATTATCATAGCATCCTGTTCCTTTCTTATCCTCACACAACCTTATCCATATTACTTATGACCTACCTGTCAAATCCTTCAACCCAAAAGTCATGTAATATCGTAATTTAGATCTTCTTTCCTATAAATCTCTTCAACCTGATCTGGACTCAACCCACTGGGACACAATATACTCCTACAACTCCATTGATCCTATGGTATCCACTTTCACCTCAAACCTATGATCCATAATATACATCCATGCTCTCCTCAAAATCAGAACCTTACACCGTCCTACTGTGCCTTTGCTTACCTCGAAATAAAGGATATGATGAAGAGGAGAGAAGTGGCAAGAAGTAAATTTCGACACACTCCTATGCAAGAAGACTATGCGTCTTTTAAGCAGCTCTGTAACGGAACACATTCCACAGTGCGAAGTGCTAAATCCATACATATCCATTCTGTCTTTTCCAGGATACTAAATCTTATACTAAATCTAAAAGGAAAATTCTTCGAAACTTGGCCTTACCTGAAACCAATAACATCATCTCATTCCAAATCACGTCTGACGAACCCAATAACCATTTCATACATATCCTTAGCTCCCAATTCTTTTAGAATAATTAGTTAATAGCTATTAATTCTCCCTCTCCTTATCCATCACTCTATATACCACCTCTATGCTAAAGATTTCCAAATATACCTTTTCTTCCCTCCTTCTGACCTACTACCAGCTACAAAAACACTACAAGAGGACTTAAATTGAATAAGTCACTGAATAGTCAATAAGTTAAAACTAAATGCTAAAAAAACAAAAGCAATTGTAATAGGATCCCATTACCTCCTAAAAAATGTTCCACACATTCCAACCCTGTTCCTGAAAATAGTAATCCTATAAAGTTCTACCCGAACGTCACGAATTGGAAATAGCCTTCGATCAATCACTATCATCCAAAAATCATATTTCCGAAATTTCCTGTCATACCTTTTCGACCTTAAAGTGACTGAATTTCCTTTGTCAACTATTCCCCTACGAAATCCAAAAACTCCTTATTACATCTCTAATATTTCCCCACTTTCACTACTGTTGTACGGTATACGGTGGTGTAGCTGGGGATTTTGAGGTCCCAAGGTCTCTTTATCCCAATTTTATGGCGAGTTGAAGTGGCTTTACCCTCCCAATTGTTGCAAATATTTCCTTGCATCATTCCTTTACCAAGTTAACCAATCCCCCTGTCCATGATACATTTTTGACCTTCTACAATTCAAATCCTCTGTCCATCCCCATTTTACATGCTCCAGGCCTTCAGATTTATATACTATGGCCCACCTAACTGCACATTTCCACAAATCTTTTCGCATTTGATCCTTAATCCTATGGAATTCTATTCCTCTTTCCATCCTTCACTCCAACTCTCTTTCTACCTTCAAATCCTGCATATTTAATCATTTAATGATTATCCAATTACAATTGAATTGTAAATAAGCAGTATTTTTTATTTTATTTCTTCTCATTTACATATGTCTATTTTATATCAATAATTGCTGACATCTCTATATGTATTCAACTTACTCTATTATTATTATTACACATTATTGTTTGTTTGGGCTTTAAGGCGTAAAACTTCAAGGTCATCAACTCTATTATTATTAATATATTCTATATATGTTATTCCAAAAGGACATATACCAGAATAATAAATTAATTATTTATCTATTTATTTAATATAATATTGGAATATTTGAAAATATTAAAATTTATATAAAAATAAAATTAAAAAAAAGGACTAAAATCAAAATTAACACACCAACAATTAGGTATTCAAGCTAAATAGGTATGACCAAAGCCAAATAAATGACTTACCAAAGCCAAAGAGCTTCTGAAAGGACAGTGCCAATCAATCCATTGATTATTAAAAACAACCACTGGTTTTTATTGGGCCATTCAAACAGTTCCCATTTACAATAATGTAAAACAAAAAATGTTGGCCATAATAATATAAAATTGAACAGACCAACAAACCCTAAAAAGAAAAACATATGATAGAATCATAAATATAATACAGAAAAAGGGTATACTAGGATATAGAGAATACCACATCAATGAACAATAAGAACTTTAAAAAAAGTATAGTATATGAATTATTCTATGTATTTAAAAAAAATCAACTATTTTAGGAGAAAAAAAAAATGTGTCATGGCCACAACTAGAATTTCACAATGATAATTAGGATTAGCCAATCTATTGCATGTCTAAGTTATTAATATTGAGTTTAAAAGAAAGTGAAAATTTTATGTTCATGTAAAGTGAAGTGAGAACATGAAACCTATTCAATGATCCCAAGTAATATCATAACTTCACTTAACCAAAACAATCCTCCACCCCATGAGACTGCCTTCTATTACAATTCCAGCCAAAATCCATCAGATATAATAGCTATTATTTCATCCTTCTTTCTGGAACTAGAAAGTGTGATAAGACCATTTTTCTCAATACCAGATTCTTTACTAAAATCATTTCACGATGAACATTAAGACCCTAACTATTCTCTTGTGGGATGCAAGAGGTCCAAATAATCGTAGAGATGGAACTGACATTTATTTATCCACGATAATCTCATGAACATTGTTCTGGTGGCTGTCAACCATTTTACAACATGTTCATTCTTCGACATTTAATTCAAATGAAAACAGCCTGACGACACATTTTCACACTGGCTTTGTATCCTTATTAATATATCCTTACCAGACTCCTTGATTCCATTCACTCAAACTGATGCTATACTCAGCAGTGTACTGCCCTCCAGGCAATTCCCTCTCTTATGTCCATCTTGGTTCCTTATTCTGATCATTTGGTCCATGATTTATTGCTGGAGATAACAATGCAACGTTATTCAATGAACTCTACATACCTTTAAAAATACACCAGTATCATCAAAATGTATTAATCAATATCCTTCAACTGAGCAGAGTCCACTTATGCTTTTCATGCATTTAAAATCTCTTCCTAAAGCCCCTCCTCCTTTACTGATTAAAGAACAAGTAAACTGGGAATACTTTTGCTATAGTCAAGATTACAAAGTAGATTTATAAATTTCTTTAAAATTAAAAAAAAAAAAAAACTTTCATACATAAAAATCACCATAACTGAACATATCACAACCTAAAATTAGAAATTCCTCCAAAATCTCAGAAAAACTCTACTAAAGGCCTGTATCTAATCCTAGACCTAAAGCAAGTGATTCCAATTTGGATTTCAAACATCTCATTCAACCATGTAGCAGACATCATGTGGTGGAGTGGAGAATATACTACATGGAAGTCTCTCTCCATGTAGAAAAAAGCTTTTAACCAAGAATAACAACAAGATGCTTTACTAATATGATGAATTAAAAAATTAATGACGCAGTAAATTATTGTAATAATTTAAGTTTTAATAATGTGATGATTATAAGTTATGGTATTGCTAAGATATTGGGTTGAATTATGTTAAAATTGAAACAATTTATTAAATAGTAAAGTGACATTAAATAAATAAACAATTTATTAAATAGGCAATGAATTTATTAGAGGAAAAAAAAAAGACTGATTTTTACTGACTATTATCTACTAGTTTTACTGTTTGTGTATAAATGTGTAGGTATTATATCTGCCAATAAACTTATTTTCATACAGTCAATAACTCAATAGAATAAAATAAAATACAATAAAATTAATGTCAGTGTGGATCAATTATAAATATAAATTAATTGCCATACTAACCAAAAAACATAGGTATTTCTAATTTTTCTTCACTATCCACCATTCGTTTCAGAAAAACCAAATAAGAAGCATAAAAAAATGCACTTACTAAAGATAATATCACCCCAAGTGGTAACTTCAGATCAAGTTTGGAATCAGAAATACTTACAATGCTCTGAAAAAGAAAAATTAAAGATTAAATTTATACATAACAGGTACTTATTTCAAATTAAAACATCTTGAACTAAAGAATACCAGATCCTGACATCATCCCTTCTCCCTTCAATACATAATCACAATCAATATAAATTCACAAGTGTCTTTTGATGATTTTACCATATGATCCCGTTTTTCAACTACTATCTAAATAAAAAACATTGTCTCTGAGAAAAATAAAAAACATTTTATCAATCAACAACATATCAACCAGTTTCAATTAAAATTTGAAAATCCTGATTCTATAATTTTCATTAGGGTAACTAAGTCCTAATTTTAAGATAAGACATTCTTTAGATATGTTAATAATTACTTATAAATTAACTCAGTTTAAACAAGTTTTCCTTTTTGAAATGCATATGGGATTAGAAATTTCTTATTAGTTATTAAATTTTCCCTCTTCTAGAATTTTTCTGAAAATAATTTATATTCAAGATTGACCTAGTTCAATCAAATGCATAATATATTAAAATAAGTAGCATTAGGAGAACCTTATCAATTACTTATAAGCATACGGGGAGCCAGGAGCTGGTATCCTGAAATTTTATCCTACGATGATATTAACTTCAATAAATAAAAAAATTGAAATGAATCTATATTTAACAAGATAAAAATATTTACTGTTTTAAAGATGTTTATAACATTAAAAAAAAAAAAAAACTGTATAAACATGTTTACACCTAGAGATACACAGACAGCACATTATATTGAAGGTTACAATAATTATTTTTTAGTCTCATTTGTTGTTCCTTGAATAGTTTATAAGAAGTAAGGACCTAGTTTTTTTTTTTTTACAATTAACACACCTCTATCTTAGAATATAAGGTTAATCTCTGAGGTTATATTTATTGAATTTCATTTATCATTCTTTATTGTTGTAAAATATAAATGTAAAATAAAATTTTGGTTATTTTATTTTTAATGGAAAAGGAGGGACTAACTAATACCTAATTAATAAGTACATCAATTGATGCATATATTAAACAAATAATAAGTATGTAATGAAGAAAAATAAATAACGTTGCTCAGCACAAGAGAACCACCTGTCACCAGAAAGCAATACCAGTCACAAGTTGTATTAATTTGATTTATAGGTCTAATAAAATGAGGACTATGCATCTGTTTTGTCAGTTTGAACCCTGTCATCACTGAAATGCATACTACTGCCTGGAATGCCTTTCCTAAGATCATAAGAAGTAGCTTAAATTAAGTAGCTGTCGAAAACTAAACAAAAGAAATTTGTGCAACACATGGAGACAGTCAATGCCACCAATGCAGTAGTAATGTAGCTTGATAGATGTTTGATATTCCTCGCACAGACACCCAGACAGACAAAACAAGTTCCTAAAGCAAAGCACATGGAACTAAAATATCATGCTAGCCCGCATCAAGGAATCTGAGATAAGGTCCAATTTTGATACCTTATTGGTCAGCAAACCAAACAAGATAATCTCTTATTGCTTAGTATATCAAAAGTGAGTTGATAAAGAGACTAATTTTAAGTAGATGTACAGGGAAGATTCAGATATTGGATGTGCACTTCTTTAATAAGGGCATCACTGATATGGCAATTCTAGTTAAGTGCCCTTTGCTTAAGAAACGAAAACTAATATGCATTTCACTATCAGGGAATCTGGACTAATAACTTAGAACATGGATTGTGTCACATAATTCATGATTCGACAGGATTTTCAATGACCAGTGCATTACTAGCAATTCAATTGCTTTTGGTAAGTAAACACACAAGGAAGAGAGTATCTGTATGAGTAATGTGTTGTTTTCCGAATATTCTTCTTCTTGCTTTGGTCTTCCATAGCGACATGATAAGACTATTAATCCAGAAAAATTAGTCTAAAATGTTTAGAACATCCACCATAAGATGTTAAGAATTGAAATTTTTTAAATTTATTTTTTATTTATATATAATAATCAATTCATTTAAATAAATTCAAGGTGCAAGTGGGGTGACAGTCTTTGTTGATTGTTTAACAAGAGAATTCCTCATGATTAGACTAATAGGAGAACGTTTCAGGCATCAGAGGGGTTACTACAAAGTAAGTCAGGAGAATGAATAGCTTGCAATAGAGGATTGTCACAGAGATTGGAGTTGCAGTCCCTTAGGAAGTAAGGAAGAAAATGGTCACTAATATAACTCAAAGATAATAGTATTTTATTCCTTTTTTTTTTTTTTTTTTTTTTTTAAATGTTATTAGAACAATATTAGCTGATTGCAGTCTTCTATTACTTATTAATTATTTTTATTTAGCTTTACCAACTACCTAAATCAACAAGAAAACTAAGCAGTTAATAATAATTTAATATGATCAGGTAAGAAGCATTTTTACCATTCTTTACTTTCTATCTCCTAGTCCATTGCACCCTTCCTTAGTTTTTAGTTTAGATGAGGTGAAAAAAAAGAATGAACAATCATTTGAGAAGGACATCTCAAAATCAAAGCAAAGTTTGATATTGATTACTTTGTCAATGAAGCCTTTCTTTACCAATTACTAGATTACATACTTACTTCTACAGTTCCCACCTTTCTCTTTCCTAATTACTGTCTTAGCTAGTAGGATAGTGAATATATAAGTGTAAATAAATAATAATATGTATGTATAAAACATAAATTTGAAAGTTTACACATAAATATATAAATTTGACTAATGTTTTAGAAATATGCTCACTGATGTTCTTTAAAAAATTAGCATACCTTAAAGCCGAATTGTACTACAATCAAAAACTCAGTCCCTAAACAATAATTAAGGTCCTTTTCATACCCTATAATAATGTCAATTCCATTTCTTCAGTTAAAATGTCCTTCCCTGGCTACCTCCTTTAGAGCCTTAAAGTTTTATTCTTTTTCCTTTTTTGCTACCAATTTTCACTAACACTGTATTATGAATTCCAATTTTTAATATCTCTATAATTACACATAAAGTTATATCCAGAAAACATTATAGACCATGGAATGATTAATGTTTAGTATGGAACTGATGGCACAGGAATACATTATTTTTTAACATAAATTTGAATTCTAGCAAAACATAATTCGTATAGAAAATGTTAATTGAAGAAAGGTATATTAACATTGTTAGGTAAGATATCACTGTTCATATAGAATATTATAATGGAGCTGAGGGAATATCAGTTCATTTTAAAAAATAAGGAATCTCCCAAATATTTGGTATCAACTTTGTTGAAAAACATTTGATCCACAGCACTGCATATTATCACCAGTCTTAAACTACTTCATACCTAATTTTTAAAGGTTATTTGATATGGCACCATAAAAATATAATAATAACATCGATCTTTTGGTCTGTTAATTAGAATGAAAACTGGCAAAGAAAGAACATATTGAAATAAATAATAAAAACAAACCTTTCACTATGATCATAATAAACATGTGAATACTTTAAATCATACAGATTAAATATATATGTTTTTCATCAAAGAAATCATGCTGAGCGCACCATCACAAATTGATGCAAACAATATTGAACAAATATGAAAAATATACACAGAAAATAAATTAAATGTAACTTATTTACCAATCCAACGATGCTGATAATAACAGCAATGAGTTTGGATAAAGTAAATTTATCAGAAGAATTCGCAGGAAAAATGGAAGCAAGCAATAACGTAAAAATACTAGAGGAAGAAGAAAGCAATGACACTAAACTTGCTTCTGCATAAGCCAAAGCTGCTTGGAATGTGTAATTTGCAAGGAACCACTGCAAAAAAAAAAAAAAAAAAAATAAATATTATAAGCAATAAAATAACATAAAATATGCATATCTAATGTTTATTATTTAAAAATACTTATTATCTTAGTGGAAGTGTCACTATAATAAAAAGTTGATAAATACATTTCCAAATATATTGGGTGGATCCATTAATTCGTTTTGATTTTCGAAGGGCAAAATAAACCAATATATTTTTTTTTACATCTATACACATTGATAATAATGGATGGTGCACTGTCCAGAAAATAGGGTTGGGGTAATAAATGATTCCAGCCAAGTTGCACTAACTTTAGCCTTCACACTACAATGTCGTAGATGATCTGCTTTTCGACACCAATCACTATTTGTTTGAGGAATGGGTCCCTTTTGGGCTGGTTCAGAAGAGAGTTGTAGAACGATATTTTGTTGGTATGGTTTGTATCAATCAGTTTGTGTACCCAAACATCAAGGTAGAACACATTATCAAGCCGTTTATAATACTATTTATTAACGTTACTTATTTAATTATGAGGCATGTTTTTTAAGTAAGTACCGTTTTGGAATTAAAAAAAGACATGCAAAGATATCGCAATAATTTTATTTTTACATGAAAGACTGTACCTTAATCTACTTTTCTACATAATTTCCATGAATTTTCTTCATTGTATACGTTGTTTACTGAGTGTTTAAGATGCCTCCGACAATCGTGAGTCCCGCTGATTGTGAAGTACGGGCTGTTATACGATTTCTTAGTGTTAAAGGCGTAAAACCAATCGATATTCATCGTGAGATCGTTGAAGTTTACGGACAAAACATTATGAGTGATGGAATGGTAAGGAAATGGGTGAGAGCATTTAAAGATGCCCGCACAAATGTGCATGATGAAGAACGGAGTGGGCGTCCATATTGCTAGTGGAGTTTCTGCCTTGTAATGAGACAATCAATGCAGCATCTTATTGTGAGACATTGAAAAATCTGCGTCGTGAAATCCAGAACAAAAGACGTGGCAAGTAGAGTAAGGGTATCGTTTTGCTGCATCACAACGCCCGTCCACATGTGGCTAATCGGACCAAAGATCTCATCAAATCATTTAAATAGGAAACTCTAGATCATCCTCCATACAGCCATGATCTGGCGCCCAGCGACTACCATTTGTTCCTGCACTTGAAGAAACACCTAGGCGGTCGGCGTCTTCAAGACGATAACGAAGTCATAACATTTGTGATGCAGTGGTTAACAAGTCAGGCAGCAGAATTTTTTGAAGAGGGTATTCAAAAACTGGTGCCGCTTGATGACAAGTGCCTCAATATTCATGGAAATTATGTAGAAAAGTAGATTAAGGTACAGGCTTTCATGTAAAAATAAAATTATTGCGATATCTTTGCACGTCTTTTTTCAATTCCAAAACGGTACTTACTTAAAAAACATGCCTCGTATTTTGATCATCATTAATTTTTTTTTCATTTGTAAGTAAAACGATTACCTATAATTTTATTATATTTTTCTTTTTTTTTTCCTCTTATGTGTTTTTATTTTTTCTATTAACTTTTTGCTGTATTTGTTAACCTTACTCTAAGACACAAAAGCACATACTTATGGTAATCTCTATTACTCTAAAGTGACTTGTTCCAGACTAAATAAATAAATTATTATTATTATTGAATGATTCAAAAACCTATTTCCAGTTTCTCCATCAAAAACAATTTCTTGTAGCCAGGTCTTGTTCCAATAGAGCCATAATATCACTCGAATCAACATCGGTGGTTCAACCAGGTAGGGAGGAGCATTTTCGAAACTCAGAACTCAAGAAGAAATAATTGGCAAACCATTTTTAAGTATTACGTTTTGTTAAGGCATTGTATCCATATACCTCACTATCTTTCAGAGGGCTCACTTGCAAAATATAACAAAAATTCGCTTCATCAGTTAACATACTCACTACAGTGTAGCACAAACCAAACTAATGCCAACAAAACCAAACAACAGTTTTGGAGAGCGGTCTTTCACCTATACGATGACTATCATTATTGTCAGATAAGGCAACATATTTGAAAAAAAAATTGCACTACTAACAAAAAACAAACAAACTTATGGATCCAACCAATGTATCCTAAATATCTTGTTACTTGCCCTGCATTGTAGCATGCAGCAGATATTCAAGAAAATTTTAAATAAACTTGAAGACATTTGAACTAAAAATTATATTGACTGCATGGCAACAAATAGCCGAAGTCGTTATTTAACCACATAATAGCATTGAAATATTTTCAATTATTTAATTGAAACAATTTGAATGGTTTGGGTAATACAAAGGCAAAACCCCATATTATTAATAGTATCTAATGGTTGTCTCTTGGTACTGAAATGTAAAGGGAAAAAAAAAAAAAAAAAAAGGCATGAAAAGCACAGTAATGAATTTAGAAACTCATACAAAAAGCAACCTACTATTTTAATTAAAAAATACCTCCCATGTTTTATTGATTTTCATGATGCTTAAACCAGTTATTCCCTACTTTATTTAATTATACTTAAGTCAATCCATTCGTAATCCTCCAGACCACGGTGCTTAGCATTTTCAATTTTCATAATTTTGTTTACCAGTTTTAATTTTAATTACCAACTTAAATTTGTGAATAAAACAATTTTCTAGGTAATGCTTCTATACATGGTCTTTTTTTTTTTCATATATAAATTTCTAAACATTGAAAAAATTCAGGTTTCATGATAATTAAAGGGAACTATATCTTAAGGGACTGAGTGAAAAATTATGTAACTAATATAGATTACACATGTACACAAAGTGATACAAATTTGGTGATTAAGACTCAGTTGGTTCTCAAGTTCAAAAATTCTCTTAACTATAAGAAAAAAAAAAAAAAGTGTCCATTAAAAATTATAGAGGATATCCCTGTTGTCCGTAAGTTACAAGATCTTTTCCAGGGCTCTCTTGAGTAGGTTAAATCCACAGGGAGATCCGATGATGGGGAAATATCAGGGGGGTTTCAGGAAAGGAAGATCATGCCAGGATCAAATTCTGATTCTGAAACTACTAATAAATTACTACAACTCTAGGGCGAACAAGAATCTTTACAACGCCTTTGTGGATTTAAAACTGTGGATAGGAGGGCTTTACTGGGGATTCTGGAAGAATATGGAGTGGAAAGAAAGACAAAGAGGTTGATTGAGCAAACGCTGAGCAACATGACCATGAAGGTGAAATTCCAAGGAGTCGTCAGTGGGCCCTTTCTGGCCAGGACAGGGCTCAGGCAGGGGGATTGTCTGTCTGTTCAATATAGTGCTGGATAAAGTAATGAAGGAGTTATGGGTCAAAAATAGCACGGGGGCAAAATTAGGGACCAAAACAATAACATCAGAGTAAGTTGTCTGGTTTCTGCTGATGATCTGGCCCTCCTGGTGATATCTGCGGATGAAGCAATAAGTCAGCTAAACACCCTAAAAGAAATAAATGCTGAAAGAGTCCATCTACAAATATCATAAGAAAAAATGGAGCTAATAACTATGGATCGAAACTTTTGGGAAAAAACAGTTAAAACAAAGTATGAGGAAATCAGGGCCACAAATAGCTTCAGGTATTTAGGGAAAATTATTTGTAGTAATGGGTCCGAAAGGGTATAGAGGAGAGATTTGTAAATATGGAAAGACTCAGTTTTGCCACCAGTGGCCTATACTGTAAAAAGGGTCTTTCAATAAGAAGAAAAATAAGACAATATAACATGGTTGTCAAACGGGTTGTTCTGTATGGAATGGAAACTGCTTCTCTTCCTAGTGAAAGAAAATTTTTGGGAATTGAGAGGAAGATCTTGAGGAGGATTTATGGGCCAGTAAAGTTACCGTAGGGATATAGGCTGAGGCCTACCAGAAAACTAAACAAGAATCGGATGTCCTTGAAACGGACATTAGGTTAAGGAGGCTGCGTTTCTAAAGTCATATGGTCAGGATTAACCCGAGCAGAATAAATAAGGAGATCTTTGGGGATACAAACAGGGTGGAGAGTACATTCAATAGATAAAGAAAGAAACAGTGAAGATAAAGGTCCTTGTGAGTACCAAAGAGGTGAGAAGGGGGAGAGTATGGAGTGAGGAAGAAAGAAGAGTGCAGTCTGAAAGAATGAAGAAGAGGTGGGAATATATGGATAAAGTTGGGAGAAAATGATATTTACATGGTAAATAAGACAGTTTCACATCCAAAAAAATTATCAACTCTGGTCATTTAGTAAATTTTGGAACAAAGCAATATCTAGAGTGATGATGAGAGTACTAGCTATATTTTTTATTCCTTTAACATATTACACATTATTTAGGAAATGACCAATGAATTTTTAGGACAATTGTTTAAACATTCACAAAAATTTACATCAACCAAAACATTTACCACACTACAAAAAGGAAAGTTAAAATTTATCCAAGGTGTTAGTGTTATATTCAGAAAAGGAATAACTGGTAAGAAAATGTTTAGCATGGTCTGGATAATTTCTAATGTATTGTCCCCCACGCACACACAAATACATGTATATGTATATGTATATATATATATATATATATATATATATATATATATATATATATATATACACACACACACACATATATATATCTGTGTGTGTGGTTCTATTTTCTACTCTTTATATTTTTATAAAATAAATTTAGATAAAACATTCAATATGACTTAGTAAACAATAATAATTTACTTATATTACTTACTAAAAAACAAAAATATAATGCTATTTTAGCAATCTGGTCAATAGACAGTTTATTAGAGTTTGATTTTGTGAGATGTCCGGCTCTTAAACTAGCTTGATATGAGAGCCTAGCCCAGAATGCGTCCGTAGCATTTGTTTCAGACATATGACGAACCTATGGATATAATAAAAAAAGATTATTAATCAATCTGTTTAAATTAAAATTATTCAAATACATTATGCAGCAACACTTCAATAACTTTAAACTTACCTCAGCCAATTTGCAAAACTTGACGACCCTCTGAAGAGAAGAATCATCACTTTCTGTTCCTGAACCTTTTTCTACTTTTTCTGACCATTTAATGGGAACATAAGTTGGAGGACTCTAAACAAAAATAAGGAAAAAAAAAATAGATAGAAGTCTGAAAACCACAATTTTCTACAGTAAAATGAAACACATAAATTTACACAAAATTAAATTATCATCTAACCAAACTTGTATCATCATCAGGTTGAATTATATCTTCTTCTAATTCAGTCTCCAATTGCTGAAATAATAGAAATGATTTTTATTTAGTAATCTAACCAGCAAACATGCATGATGTGTACGGAATGACAATAATTAAAACCAATAATACGTACTGTATATGCAGGCTGCTTCCCAAAATAATCTCGCCAAGGTGGATAACAAAATAAACCAAGAAGGTAAATTGTAAGCATAGACGTTTTAATATAGGTGCTGAAGAATGGTTTCTGGAAGGCTTCTTGAGTGTAAATATACTAGAAAAATTAAAATACTATAAATAAAATCACAAAATTCAAAAGCCATAAACAACACATACATCAAAATAATAAAATGTAAATGGGAAGAATATGGAAAAAACCATTCGTGTTTTCGTTTATCTGATGATTAAAGCAACGTGGTTTAAAGTAGGTGTATCGAGTGCTGTTTTATAACCTGTCAATGCACACTAATGACCTTTGCAAATTTGATCATACTGTGAGTATCTATTACAGTTTGCAAAGCACAAGATCTATAATATGTTCACAGTTGCAAATGTCAGAATTCATACACATCCAATACATCACACCAATTAAATATTAAGAGGAAGAATATAGAAGTACCAATGGTTAATCATTTAAACTGGTGGATAACCGCCTACCAGTAAAAAGTAATGTTTACATGATTTTTTATGACTTCCAATAGAATATAATAACTTATGTGACCATTTGTGCCAGAAAATTTAATTTATCAAAAATTAAATAACTATGTATTAGATATCAATATAACAGGGCCTCCTCCACTCTAAGAAGTTTCTTAATCCCTTAAACAAGTTTGGTGAACCAAGTATTGTAACAATGAAAAAAAAATACTTTAACACATTTTCGCTACACCATGTCTTGGGTTGGCAACTCAGCTATTGCAGATTCCATGTGTAGATGAGTTTAATAACAATGTTTTCTTTCTAATCTTATTTAAAATTTGATACCCTTATAGTAATGACCTTTGATACCTCTTCTTTAGCCATGTAAATATTGTGATAATTAAATATATTGGTTAGAATAATCTAGAACCTAAAAGTATTTTCTCTATTTTACTAGAGAAGATTTACTATACAAGTCCAAATAACCAAGTCCTGTAAAAAGGTCTGTTTGTGTGGTAACTCCCGGGCCTAAACGAGAAGTCCTATGAAACTGAAATTTCATATTTAAGACAACTATACGCCCGTGATGTTACAGAAACTTTTCCATTAAAATCAGCTAACCATAAGTGCCACTTTATACCATGCATTTTGCACTTTTTTACGATTTTCCTAAAAACAGCTCCAACAATTTTGATTAAACTCGCTATATCAATGTCAAATTTAATGGGCTTATTAATATCATGTAGGTTTGATTCTGATTGAAATAGTCTGACAGGGCTTAAATGCCTATATTTAAAATTTTCTTCTTCTACAGTACCTTTATTAATTTTGTAGATTCCATAAAAATAACCATATTATCTTGTTACCGCTGATGAAAAACAAGTAAATATATAAATTGAATGAATTCGATAATTAAAGGACTATAACTAAAGGGAAAAAAAACTGAAATAATTTTTTTTAATACACATTTTGGTTTTGAACATAAGAACAGTAATATACATGTATAATATACCGTTGGAAAGCTAAAGATTTTAGAAAAAAGTATTATGTTATACATGAGCTTGTAAAAGTTAATAAATATTGATAAAAAGCCAATAAAACTAACTGATGATTTTAGATAATGATATAATAGATTTTTAAATAAAACACATGTTTCTATAGAAATTCAATTTAATTAATTCTTTAATAGTTTCACAAATTTTCATCTCTAACTGTATTTGAAAATTATTTAATCAATTTTTAAAACGGAGGTATGTGAAAGTCGTGTGTTGCCCGTACCAGATTTTTTATTATAAATTCCATTTACACATACTCTCACTTATTTTTTTATAGCAAATAAAAAAATAAATTTAAAATCATATAAAAAGGACTTTTAAAGTTGTTGAGACTTTAAAACATAGTATAAAAATTTGTTTTCCATATTTCTTGTGCGGAATTTTTAATGAAAAAGGAAAAACACTCTGGCTGACCAAATGAAATTGAAGATGACAAAATAAAAGAATTTATCAACCAAAATCATAGCTCTAGTTGTGAGATAGCAAAGAAGCTCATTTTATAGCATATGTATATTACAAAGCATTTGCAACAATTAGGATATACGAATAAAAACTTGATCAAAGGATTCTTCATAAGATTAAATTTATTAGAAACACATTAGCTTCTGTGATTAGTTTCTTGATCAAATGAAATAAAGGCAACTCATTTTTAGAACAGTTGATTACAGGCAATGAATAATGGGCGGTTTACAATGATGTGATGTAAAAAGGATTGAGGGTCATCAGAGCATCCAATGCTGATATTTACCAACAAAAGGTATCCCTCTGTCAGCTTAGAGGGATAATGAGAAAATAGTGTAATTTAAACTTATATCACACAACCAGGCAAACAATTCGCATTTTTGGCCTGGCAAATTAATAGCAAAAAACCATGCAATTGGGTGCATAGTGTTTGCACACACCATTGTTGCTCTTGGTTGGGATGTGTTGCCTCATCCACTCTACCACCCAGATCTAGCTCCTACTGATAACCATTTATTTCATTTTTTGCAGAACTTTTAGAACAGTGAACAATTTAAAAATCACAAGAATGTTATATCACAATCGGATTAGTTTTTAGTCATCATCATATCCTGATGATGGATTAAGGATAGATAAAGTATTACAGATTAAAGAAATTTCATTACAAAATCTTCGCCCTCACTACAAAAAAAAAAAAAAAATCCACAATTACATAGTTGCCAAGCCAATACACCAACCCCACAAGTTTTGTATTCATTTAAGAGTAGGTAACTCCAACAGGAAAACAGTCAATTGAGGTTAGATGAATAATAAATAGGTTTATGTATATTAAAACAAAAACATTTTAAAACACCTCTAGGAACAAGTAACATTTCAAAGAGTTTTATTAGCATAAATTGGACCATTAGAACAACTTTGAATATGAGGAATCTATTCCAACCCCTAAACAGCTGTTTTGGGTGTGTTAAAAATCCTTAAAAGACACCATTGATATGACTAAAATACATAAAATTTAATCAGTTATGTACACTATAAAAATATTTGATGTACCTCATTGAATATGTTATTTTAAGAAACTCGTTAAGATAAAGATCTATATAGAAAATTAAAATTTATACATATAGTAAAAATTCACAATAAAACATATTGTTTTAATTAGACCCAGATAGAATAACAACAGCTGATGTTTAAACATTACATATATTGATAATTACAAGCAAGCAGTATTATATTAATAAAGTTTTGAAATTTTGTATAAATAGTGTGATACAATAAACAACACAATTTAATGTAACATTATCATGTAAATATATTGAATTCAGTTTAGCTTTAATTTCATTATTTACAATTGATAAAAGTGAATTAGGTGTATCAATTAAGTATATCTTAGGTTTCGGAAACAATAATAAAGCCAAATACCAACCTTTGTTAACTCAGAAGAGAAAACCCAAATTACATCCACAGTTAGTAGTATAAACACACCTAATAACAATCTCCTTGACTTATTTAACATTGCAATTTAAAAATGATTGTTTTTAAGGCGTTAAGATGTCATATGTTAAAAATACAACATCCAAATAACTACATTTTAATTGAATATAAGTAGTAGATATGTTAAAGAGGCATAAATGTTTACGAATTTATGAAATAAATATACTTTAAGAAGTCCTTCGGCAAAAACATCTTGCACACATTAATACCGGCTCCAATGATATCACAACCGCCCAGATAAACATAAGCAAATATCAGCTCTATCGATTTGAGATAATACGCCATAGAGCTAAAACGTTATTTTGGCGATTCTAACTCAACATGATTTAAGTTGGCCCATTCTAAAACCTTACATAAAAGTAATTATAAATTACTCTGTACTTTTTAATACAACCAAGGAAAAAAAAACTTTAGCCTGATTCTTGCCAGGAATCAACTTTCTGAATGAAAAAATGAACTATTTGACATCAGACGAAATTTACCATCATACTATAGTAATTTATTAGATCTGCGCCAATGATGGGATGACTAACGTTTGCTATGATGAATCGCCATTTTTTACGACAGTGTCCTATGTCAAGGTATTGTATAACACTCTCATACGTAAGAATGGACGTTCCATTTGCCACACAGAAAGTGAAATCCTTGACAGTCTTAGCCCTACTTGTCTTTCACGGTTAGAGAGATAAGGTTGCCCTAAATTTCACCTGATATCTGACCCTAGTTGTTTTTAAAAAAAGTCCGGGTTTTTAAGTAAGGCTTCTAAGTAGTTAGTTTTCTCGTTGTCTTATACTGGTCCCCTTATGTTTGGTTGCCTATTCAGTTAGGCGATTGATCGCCTCTGTGGTTCATTTTCGAAGATTCCGAAATTTGTACGAAATGACAGAATTAAAAGGAGGAGGGCTATTGTAGCTCCGTTATATGTGGCACGTTCGTTGGATCGGTATGTCTGTGGTAATTCAGCAAAGAACAATAGTACGCTGATCCTCCGGTGAATCTTATCTTCATATAGCTTTTTATCACTCTGAGAAACTGGAATGATCTATCACCACACCTCTGCTACTCAACCCCTTCTTGTTTTCGATGTTGAAAAGAAGGTTTTTCTGGGTAATAGCAGGGTTATGGGCCAAGTTGTACAGAACTTATTTTCAAACATATGTATATGTTTTGTTTTTATCTTTAGCTTTATTATAGAATAATGTACTTTTATATTCTATTTTTAATTCTGGATTTTTTCCAAATTCATAAAATACTTCTTCATTAATTGAATACAAAATTGTTTTGTAATTTATATTAATACATTTTTTATTTCTTTTAATAATAAGAGTTGATTAATTATTTCGAACGAATAAAATTAGGAGCACTATATAAGAAGGAATTTTGAAAATGTGATTCTAAAACCTTGTTAGACTATTTCAAAGATCATAAAACCATTGAAAAAAAATAATATAAACAGTTTAATCAAAATCGTTAGGAGTAGATTAAAATAATGAGCTAAATTGATGCTACATTCGATAAGTTGTTTTGGATAAAAATTTGCTGTAATATTTTAATCAGTTTTTAGCGACTTTTCGTTTAGGGAGCTACAATTTCCACATACACATTCACAGACCATTTTTCGTGGCCTGATTGTTTGGATTCCTTACTGAGTATAATTCTATTAAAAACTCTGACTGTAACATTTTTAAAATCGCAAACGTTTTTATTACCATGTATTTCATATAAAGTTAGGTAAGAGATAATGTAAGTAATTATATTATACTTTATGTTAAGTGTATTAAAATAAAAAATAAAAACAGAGCCCCAGATGCTTGGTAATTGAAATTATTTATTGCATATTTTAAGCACATTCTTATTTCAGGATAAAGACATTTATGTTTAATAGTTCATTTGATTATTTATTATTTTTATCATTTATTTATTATTTATTATTTATCATTTGATTATGATTATTTTAGTTTTAGTTTAAGTATTATTCCAAAAGGTAAATAATATATTTAAGTTCGCAATTTTACAGAAGTTAAAAGGGAGGGGTAGGGATAATATGTTCAAAATCTTAATCATTGTTCGTGTTACAATTAGAGATGGAATCAATTAGATTTAAAATAATTTTCAAAAATAAATTTGAATTAAATAAAAGATCTGAAACCCTTCGACCCCCCTACTAATTTAACTTAATATTGTATTATTTATTAAACGTTTACAATTTTTTCTTCGATCTTTTTGTATTTAAGGTATTAAAACGAATATTTCTATGAGTATATTACACGACATATGCAAGACGCGCTTTCAGGCATATCAACTAACTTCGTTTAGTTTTTATAAATTAAAAATCAAACTTGTTCTCATCCTCCATCAACATTTGGTTAAAATATATTGGTAATTGAGCTTACAAAAGCAAAATATTTAATGGAGGGAACTGATTCTGGAGTGTAAAACCAATGATATGAGAGTTACCAATTTTTTCGACAAACCATTTTAAAACGGATGTTCTTTAGACATTTTGAAGGTTGATTAGCGAGTCTGGAAGTGGCAGATATTAACTTGTTTCGTCAATATCTCAAAAACTATTTTCTTCACCGCAAACATTTTATTTTACATCACAAAGTACTTTAAATTTTGTAAAATAATGATTCCATACATTTTTCCGCTCAAATCAATCGTTACCGAGATATTTTAGAGATGAAATTAATAGTTCCTCCATTCTCAGTAAAAGTGCTACAAACACCATGGAATTTCTGTGCTCAAGAGCAACATTGAGCTTGAGTTTACTGATTGATATAATATAAGGCAATCAAATTCGAACTGATTGTGGATCTTAAACACGACATTTAAAGCATAAGTATTATAGTTTATGAGTAGTTCATAAAAAAAATTGCTAAATCAGTTTTCTATAATCTCTCCCTCATCCCAAAAATCCCGATGGGAGAAATTCCTTAGCTTTTTACTAGTTAAGAAAAGTATTGGGTTGTAAAATAAGTTGGTAGCGTTTTTTACTGTGATTTCAATAAAAATTTCAGATTATTGTAAATATTTTTAATAAATTATATGAACCAAATATTGCCATTTTTATTTATTTTATTATTTTTTTTGTATCAATTTGGTTGAATTTGTCATCATCAACAGTTGAAGGACGAGCCCTTTGCGTTTTCCAAGTCAAAATGTCTGGCTCTGAACCGAACAAACCACTTACGAACGCTGCTTCCTCCATAATCGCAATCAAGGCATCATCGCAATACACACTGCAAATCATGTTAACCGTCTGTGCAGCGGAGTTTCTTTTTAGGAAATAAAAAATCGTTAAATGGTGAAAATGAATTTTTTTCTCTTCCATTTTGAGCAAGCAAAATACCACTTAAATATAAGGAATCTCGGTTGAAACTGATGCATAACAGCACCGAAACTAATATTTTTTTAGAATAACTAAACATTATTTGCCAAGTCAACATGATTTTACAAACACAGAGAGGATTAAATTGAAATATTGAAAAACGTTACGAACTTATTTTACAACCCAATATAAGGGGTACTCACTACGTTTGCTATAGCATGCTATTTGTGTTATTTTGCTAAACCCGTCGAGTTTCTACAGTTATTTCCTGTATAAAATTGATGGGTTTAGCACAATAGCACAAATAGCATGCTATAGCAAACGTATTGAGTACCCCCATAATGAATGATTAATAGAAAGTTTCATCTTTATTATTTTTTTTATGTTCGTGTTATTTTACTATAAAATAAGTAAAGAAACACAATTTTTCGTGACGTTAAGAATAACAGCGCTATAACAATAATAACACAGACAATAATAGTGGAGCAAACAATTAGCGTTCATTAAAAAAAAAAAAGTTCATTCGTGAGCTTCAGAGCACAATTTCCTCTTAATTTTATTATCAATTCTTTCTTTTCAAACGTTCCAGCTCATCATTTTAATATTATAGGGGTACTCACTACGTTTGCTATAGCATGCTATTTGTGCTATTGTGCTAAACCCATCAATTTTATACAGGAAATAACTGTAGAAACTCGACGGGTTTAGCAAAATAACACAAATAGCATGCTATAGCAAACGTAGTGAGTACCCCTTATGTACAATAGGGGTACTCACTACGTTTGCTATAGCATGCTATTTGTGTTATTTTACTAAACCCGTCGAGTTTCTACAGTTATTTCCTGTATAAAATTGATGGGTTTAACACAATAGCACAAATGGCATGCTATAGTAAACGTAGTGAGTACCCCTTATGTACAATATATTATATTTTAAGAACATAAATATTACACCTTGCATAAACATTTCTTACACGTCGCACGGTGGAAAATATGACCGATTTATGTGGGAAAAATTCTGAAACTTGTCCATATTTAACCTTAGGGGTCCCAGATTACGGAAAAAAATCTTCTTCTTTCACAAGCTCCTTAGTGCCTTTCAGCGTGGACCAACAGCCTCAGTCCATCGCTTCCACTCATCCCTTTGAATGACCATATTTTTCATTTGGGTGACTGATTTGCCTCTCTTTCTTTCGAGTCCCTCCAGGTACTGCATATACGTAGTTCTGAGTCTGCCAACCATTCTCTTTCCCATTAGTTTGGCTTCCATGAACCATTTCACTCTCCTGTCATCTGGGAGTCTGCTCACGGAAAAAAATCATACGAAAAATTTATAAAAATTAATTAATTTTTTGACACGATTGGCGAGCGCACAGTGGTTAAACATCAAATTTGTTTGATAAATCTAAAACCATACATTTTACGTTTGATGTCCCAGAATAAGGGAAAAATAATACAAAAATCTAACAATGGCTCGGAGTTGCTGAAACTTGTTAATAGATGTATTTTATATCATTTAGGAAACTCTTCAAATTATAGATTGTAAAACTTTTGATTCGGAGTGTTGTGTCTGAAAAAAATTATGTATCATCCAACTATTAATAAAAAGGTGAAGCACTAGAAAATTGCAAACTTTTGACTTGACTTTTTTCCACCTAAATTGGTGATTTTGCCCACTGGGCAGAGAACTTCAGTATGGTTGTGCAACAGCAAATTCACATTCATATATAAATCTATTTTCTTTCTTTATTCTACATTAAAATAAAAGTTACGTTTGCATAGTTTTATCATTTTTATTAACCTGGAGAAAAACAACTAAATTTTGTATTCCTAACATCGAGAGTTATTTAACTCAGGAACACAATTTTTCCAATGCTAATAACTTCAGGATAAGTGATTGGAACTTTTTGATACAACGGTGTGTTTGAGCGAAAAGCCCACTTATTACAATAATAGTAGCAGAATAGTTATTCTTATGCCCCGCTGGTCTATACTGGTCTATAATAATTCCCTAGTCCCTTCAAAATATAAGTTTAATTCGCAATAAACTTTGAATTTGATAATGAATCTTAGGTCTTCAATCAATTCATGAAAAACATTAAATTACTAAAGCTATTTCTAAACACAGTAATGTGTCCCTATTATTACGATTAATTACATCATCTACTCAACTATCTTCTGAAATTCTTCTCTATTATTATTCAAGCTGTTCCAATACCTTCTGTCTTCCCTAAAATACGATAAAAAAATATAATATTTCAAATCAAATAAGAGACTTTGAGAGAAATAAAATAATTATTTATTGCTAAAATTTAACTTAGTTTATCAATCAATTTAGTTTTAGTTTTGTTCAACACATTTATTTACTAGAAATAATCTTTTTTTTTTTTTGTAGTACACTTTTTGACGCTCTTATTACCATTGTAAATAAGAATCGATCATATTCCTTTGGTATTTTCGCTAGGCACGTTGTGTATTCTACTTGTACATATGTTATTCTTAAGGGACTCAATCCCAGATTATTTATTTTATATTCTAAAAAATAAATGAAAAGTAGCCTCCGAGACTACCAACTGAAAATTAAACTGCATCAAGGCAATTGAGTACCCAGAACTAGTGCAATCAAAAATATGGTTCGGGTAAGCAACAAATCGGAGGAAACCCTTTAGAGGATTTTTATTTTTATTTATTTATTTTTTTTTTAACGAAAACGGAGATTAAATACGATCTAGCGGATCTTAGTCGGAACACGTTGTTGAAAAAGAGAAGAAGAAGGATATTAGTCCTAAAGTGATGAAAGAATATATCCACAACTTGCGTCTTTTCTTAGTCGGAAGTTGGCAAAATAGTAAAAGTATAATTTAATTTTATATTAACTATGCCAATTGCATATACATGCATATTTTTAAAAAAACATGTTAAATGTATAAGGGTCGTCCCAGTCGAAATCGTCCATACCGTTTCGCTCAAGGCTTTTGATTTTCATGATTTTTTTTAACCAATTATTCTGTATCCCTTTCTGAATTTAAAACCGTGAATAAATTATTTTTATAGCTATTACCTTTAGAGTTGCAGCCATTTTAATTCAGTTTCGCAGCTGAGAACATGTGTTTCGAAAATCTCTCTAATTCTGGTAATTATTTGAACTGTGGAGGACAGCTAAATATGCTAATATCAAACGCATCTAATCCTTCCAATCCAAGTCCTCCGAACAATAGTTAATGTTCCTTATTATGTTACCAACTGTACCGTACACCGCGACCTTCATATCCCATTTATTTTAGAACTGGCATCATCCAAATTTTCCAAATTTCATCAGAACCATTCTCATCATCCTAGCCCTCTAGCACAATCCCTATCCAGCTCCACCCGTCTCTACAATCCCCCTCGAAGATTGAAAGGGCAGTGGCCGCGAGACGTATTGTAAACATTTATACTGGAGTTCTGACACTGGTCAGATCGTCCACTCATGTACTATATGTTTTTGGCTATTGCGCCCTACTTCAGCCTCCACTGGCTCACACCAGTGACGCGGCTGAGGGAGAGACGCTGGGATCTCTTGGATTCCGCTTTTGTCTCTACAAGTAGAGGGAAAGGCCCAGTCTGGGGTTCCTTTAGCAGATTGCAAATATTGCATATAGGTATGATTGTGTGTATGATATTAATTTATTTCTCACTTTGTGTTTATCTCAATTATAAGTTGTTGTTTTTTTTTGTTTTTTGTACATATTTTATATAATTTGACTTAATCATTATTTTTTGTTCATATTGTATGAATGCGGTCTCATATCCCTATTACTACAGTTCATTTAGAAACAAATTGTAATATATCTGAATAAAAATTAAAATAAAATTCTGGTAATTTTGAAGAGATCAAATCTAAACAAAAAATAACAATATAAAAAGGATCTTCATTAATTTATTTGTTATCACTACGCATTACCTAAATAGTGAAGAAAGGGTTTAAAAAAAGTCTCGAAAATTAATAAAAAACAAATAATTTTTTTTAAGATAGAGAGACACGCGTTTGATTATTTTTTCTTATGTAGCTTAGCCATTGTCATACATGCTGTAAAAATTTCGATCTTAAAAATATGATCGTTTTTGTACATGATTTTTTAAAAATTCAGTTTTCACGCATTGGAAAAATTAATTATTGGGATGCTATTGTATTTAATATAATCAGGAAACCGGGGCAAGATATTTCAAAATTATAGATTTTATTACCCCCCCCCCCTTCCTCTCGAAATAAACTGTCGAACAACACCCCTATATACTTGTTTACTCGGATGGAAAGAAAAATTGTCGCGTAAAGAAATGTTAATATTCCACAGGTTCAAGTTAAACCATTGATGACATTTGTTCGAGAGTCGGTGTCTAATTATGACAACATCGAACAATCCCTATTTATCGGATTATTGCCTGAATTTGCACGCTTGAGCATTATATATGTTTAATGGGGGGTGATTCATTCAAGTTGGGACAAACATACGGGTGTCGTTGGTAAATTGATCCCGAACAGTGATGTACTGAGAGTAAACAGAGGAAAAGCATTACGATTGCCTTGTATTCATTTTATGTTAAAAAGTCTTGTTTTTGGAACACGGGCGATTTTAAACCTTTTGAATTCGACAAAGCTTTCGTCAGTAACCAAGTGTATAGCATTCGACTTGGGAAGTTGGGCAAATCAATCGCTCCGAAGCTAGTGGTGTACTGGGTGGGGAGGGGCGGCACTGTCAGCTGGGTCTTAAACCCGCGCTACACGGCGACAGTAGGGGAAAATAAAATATGAAAATAAAATGTGTGACGCTTTGATGTTATGTCGGCGATAGTGAATTATCATACACTCTCCCACACACACACAATAACCGTATTTAATATGAAACTTTATCGTTTCTTATTTTTTTTAAACTTTTAATAAAAATAATGCTTAAGGTTTTAAAAACCTGCACATCTACAAACCATGAAGGGTCTTGGGCTCAATGCATATAGAGATTCGTAGTTTTTTCCAGGCAAATGGCCGTTCAGTGAGGGGTGATTCGCCCGAGATCAGCTTTAGCCGTCAGGTTTTTCCCCATTTTAGGGTACCCACTTTATATCGGCTGGGCGTATAAAAAAATCCTTAAAAACCCTAGATGCGTAGGCAAAATGAGTATGAAAAATTTAGGATTCCAAATGTAGCATCGTTAAATTAGCCACAATGTCATTAAGTGACATTAAATGAATAGACAAACAATGCCGAAATAGTGAAAAACAACTATTTAATATATTTTATTTCATATAAATTCCTATTGAATTAGTATTGGATCGATAGTATAAATATAGAGTAACAATTAAGGATCAAGGAGTATTTTTTCTTTTCTTTTTTTTATGAGAAAAATCAAATTTTAATGAGAAGATTCGCATAGAAGGGGAAAGGTTTAATGTATTTACCAACCTTAATCAAACCAAACCTCATATTAATTTAACTCTCGCGTATTTCTACCGGTAAGTATTTAATACGTGTAGTACTTTAAATAAGCCTTCATCTATTTATTTTTACTATTATTATTAATTTTACTATTATTATTATTACTTTTAAAATTATTATTAATTTTTTATTTTGGATTATTTTTTAAATTAGTTTATTTTATTTTTAACTTTATTTATATACATACATACACACACATACACACACACACACACACACACACACACACACACACACACACACACATATATATATATATATATATATATATTTTTTTAGTTATTTAACCTGGTATATATTTATCTTTGACTAACGCTGTTATATTTATTCTTACTAGTGATTATTCTTATATTTGATTGTTTTCAACTATTTGTTGTTATTTGTTTTTAAGTAAAATTATTGTTCATTGTTTAATCTTTTTTTTTTTTTTTTTTTTTTTTTTAACATCATTTATTGAAATTTACAACTGTACTTCAAGGTACAACAAGTAAATGTGACAAATGTTAAAAGGCGTGATACAAACTTGAAGAAGAACTACCCAATGGCAGCACTCCTGTAACTTTTCTACACTAGAAGGTCTCGAGGCCATCTTCTTTTCAGACGCCTCGGAGGATTGTCAGGAATTGAGGAGGAAGAAAGTATTGAAACAAGAGGATTAGGGTGGGAATGGAGTTTGTCATGAAAGGAATGGTATCTAGATTGGGCCAAATCAGCAACATACGGAACGTTGAGGTCTTTATGGATAAGTTTGTTCGTGACAAAATAAGGAGCATTTAAGATTTTACGAAGGATTTTGGATTGTAGGGATTGAATACGGGAAGAATTCGATGGTTTAGTAGAGCCCCAAAGCTCCACTCCATAAGTCCATATCGGCCTTATGATAGTCATGTAGATGAGTCTTTTGTAGTTAAGTGGAAGATTAGAACGTTTGTCTAGTAAGTGTTGAAGAAGTCGAAAACGTCGTGCAGTTTCCTGTCTTTTCAGTCTTGTGTGAGGGTTCCAAGTAAGGCGTTTGTCAAGGTGCAGTCCTAGATATCGGATCTGTTCAACCGGAACAAGAGGAGTATTATTGAAGGAGACAGTAGGGCAGGATGTCATAGGTTTACGACGAAGGGTAAAGGTAATTTGGTTGGATTTGTTGGCATTAATTTTAATTCTCCAGTTCTGACACCATACCTCAAGGTCTCTGAGGTGGGATTGGAGAGTTTGAGAGGCAATAGTTGGATCAGTATTGACTGATAACACACAAGTGTCATCAGCATAGGTAGAAAGGAAAGTGTTAGGATGGGAAGGGATATCAGCTGTATAAACTGTGTAAAGAATGGGTCCTAGGATACTGCCTTGAGGAACACCAGCAAACTGACTAAAAATGGATGAATAGGAATTATTATGATTGACTTTGAAGGATCTGTCAGTGAGATAGGACAGGATAATAAGGAAGTATGTTGGGGGGAGGAATATTGTTTAATCTAAAATTGATTTTCAAAAATGAGTGTCTGGCACTGATGACCGAGATGATTTGTGCCAATAAAATATAACAACCAACCAACCAATCTATTTATTTTTTCTACGATGGTCATTTGAGAGAAAGATCACTACTATTCCCCCATGGATTTGCAAGAGAGTACATAAATAGTAATTGTTTCTTTAATTTCCTATATCATGGTGTAAAAAAAATAAAGATTGAATTACAAGAAGCCACTGTTCTAAACTATATCTTATTATCTATTAAACGATACATACATTTTAGGGGTCACCTATGGTGTAGTAGCTAGCGTAACAGCTTTATATGCCCAAGGTCGCGGGTTCAAATCTGGCAGGTGGGTCTAGGATTTTTTAAAAGGAGTAAAACATTATAAGTTATGCGTCCTTTAGAAGTAACTTAAAAAAGAGGTCCCGAGCCTTTACGATGTCAGGTACTATTTAAAGATTCCTATCCTAATTAAACGTACGAAGGAAACATTTACAAAATTACATATTATCTATTATAAAATCAATTTAAATCGGTTAAAATCAATTTAAGAAGTATTAAATAAAATTAAAGTTGAAAAAAGTTTAAAGTTGATTTAAATATTATCTGCGGATAGAGGGAAGGAGCCACTTCGTCTCGTTGTATTACGATATATTATATATTGAGCAATATAAACTTTTTATGTACAATAATCGATTAAGTTTATGCCATATTCGTCACATTTCATTACTTTCCAAAACTTATATAGGATAACATTGTTTTCTCAAATCCTTAGCTTTCCAACAGTATATTATACATTATACTATTATTGTGTTCAAAAAATAAATTGACCTAAAAAAGTATGTTTGTTCATTTCTCCTTTAGTTTGTCATTGAATTTACTTAACTTGTATATTTAGCCGTTTTTTTATCAATGCTTATAAGTTGATATGTTTAATTTTTTCGAATTAAAAAAATTACAATAGAATAGAATAGAAAAAAAAATGTTTATTCTGGGACTTAGTCCCTCAAGAATTACATGAAATTTACAAGTAAAGGTAGCACATCTGGCCAGAACACATTAAATAGATATAATTATGTACATAGGTAAAAGAGGTAGAAAAAAAATTTATATAAATGTATGTACGTACACACCTCTATGTACCAAAGATAAGAAAAAGCATAAAAAAGTAAAGTAAACAAATAGTAAATGGAAAGTAAGAAACAACTAATTGTGAACACACTAACAAACAAAATAATAATAATAATAATAATATATACATGTATATATGAAATAAAAAATAAATAAAAAGGTAAACATAGGATATTTATTCCTTATGATTATAATGAAAAATCTATTTTAAAATTAAAGATCAACAAGCGTCAGTTTGAGATAATAGGTGTTGGAAAAGGCGATATTTGAATGTGGATAAAGAAGAAGCATGACGTATATTGGAAGGAATGGAATTCCAGAATGTAATGGAACTGGCAAGAAAGAATCGATCGAAGGCTTTTTACTCATTGAGGCACTTTACAGGATGAAAATTTAAAAATTCTGAATTTAAACACTACCAGAGTATTTCAATCAGAATGAAACCTACATGATATTAAAGGTCATTCATTGGATTTTACATTGATATAGCGGGTTAATTGAGTTAATCAAAATCGTTAGTTTAATTTTGAACTTTCAAAATTTCTTTTTCTGAAGTACTTTTAGAAATGTCTCTTTTCAATAATTCACCTATCTTGCTGGCAATAATATGAAACTTGGAAGTACGCATTATGAATGAGTTTGATAAACATCTAAAGGAGAATAAGAGCAGAAATATTTTTCCAGGATAATTTCTTTTTCGGGAAATAAGAATAGTAATGTTGAAGATTTTAGAAACAGTGCAGTTCAGTGTTAGTGGAGTGCCGTAAGGTTTAAACCTCAGAACCCGTATCCAATAAATGAATTTATTTGAAACTCGTGGAATGTATTTTCAACACCTAGTACTAAAATATTTCTCCAATAATTTTTGCCGATGTCAAATTCTTAATAATTATTATAAATAATTAATATTTGTTTTGAATAGTGATGTTTTCGCTTACAAAAGCTTAAAATGATTAGTGTTTTGGGTATGCAATGCAGTCATAGAAGCACTTCAGCGGTTCATGCTGAAAATAGAATAGATTATATTATGTCAACAAATGCAAAAGCTAGAAAAATACGTGCGCCAATGCTTCTAAAGCTGACTTTATTAAAAATAATTGTACTGATCTCATGCAAATTAATTAAGAATCTGATACTTTAGATTCTAACGAAAAGAATGCGAATATTTACATAATGATTATGGAAACAAAGTCTTTGTAGTATTTGACGGTCTCGAGAAACTTTGTACATTCGTTGGAATGAACTAGTCGCTTAAAACAGAAGTATGCAATGACATCATATGGGGCAAGAACATGCCTTTAAAAGTAGGTGAAGTAAAATTTCTTAGCTAACTCCAAAAATAAAATTAGCATTGTAGATATGTTATGAAACACACTTGCTGTAATATAATATTGTCTTGTCAAGCGGAAGCTCATGCCAGCAAATTAATAATTAAAACTGCAATCAGTTTACAAACTGGAAACATTGGCGCAGTTTCAGAGAATGTACGTGTTCAAATTTTATTGACTGCTCTTTTATTGACCTACAGAGCAAGAAATTTAGTTTATATAACTAGCAAAAGAATAATAAACCACAATAGAAAAAGTTTCCGAGGTTTTTATGTAGGAATTGATTAAAAGTCTCTAAAAGCACAAAAATTCTAACGATTGTTGTATATAATGATTCTTATTGATATATTATTTAGTTTAAAATTCACGTTTTGGTCTGAACTCAGTGATGGAAGGACTGTCCACAGTAGAATGAATTATTAAGTTGCTTTAAGGTATAGTCATCTAAGAGATCAAACTAAAATTAGGAGACTTAATTTATTGTGTGCCTTTTTTCTTACTTCTTAATTTATATGCAATTAATTTCTAATATGTAAAGCCCACCTATATTTCTCATATCATAATATACATCTCTTATACAATAATATAACTAATTTTCTCTGTTTGTTTTTTCACAATTATTTTAATATATTTTCATAACTATTGTCGTATTATATTACTGTCTGTTACCATATGTTATTACATTAATTTCCTCCTATATCGTTTAAGTTTTATTGGCTGGTGTTATCTTGTTATTTTTCTTAGCTCGACGAAGGCCTAATAGTTTAACAGAAACGTCGGTATGGGCCAATCTGTTCGAAATCGTCCACACCTTGCCGCTCGACATTTTTAATTTTCATGATTTTTCGATCAGTTATTCTCTATTCTTTCCTGAATATAAAACCGTAAATAAAATATTTTTCTGGTCAATACTTTTAGTGTTGCAGCAGTTTTAAGTCACCTTTGCGGCTAAATACATGTGTTGGGAAAATCTTTCTAATTCTTGTAATTTTGTAGACATCAAATCAAAACAAAATCTAACAATAAGGTAAGGAAATACTTTGTATTTTTTGTCATCATTAGCTAAATAGTGAAGAAAGGGGTTTGAAAAATTCTCGAAAATGAATAAAAAACGAGATAAAAGTATAAAAAGGAAAATAGACTCACCTTTGACTATTTTTTACTTTCACTTACTATATATAGTAAGGGGAAGTATTGCGATCGTGAAAATTTTCGAATTCCAGTTTTCAACGGAAATACACATTTTAGGATCCCCTGAGTCCAAAAAACCAAGTCCCGCAAAAAGGTCTGTGTGTGTGTGTGTGTGTGTGTGTGTGTGGTAACTCCCGGGCGGAAACGGTAAGTCCTATGAAACTGAAATTTCATATTTAAGACAAGTATACGAGACGTGACAAAACTTTTTTTATCAAAATGAGCTTACCAGAAGAGGTACTTTATACCATGCATTTTGCACCTTTTTTCGATTTTCTCGAAAACGGTTCCGACGATTTTGATTAAACTCGTTATATGGATGTAAAATTTAATGAGCTTTAATATCAAGTAGGTTTTATTTGGATAAAAATGGTCTGACAGGGCTTAAATGCCGATATTTTAAATTTTCTTCCTCTAAAGTACCTTTAATTTTGTAGATTCAATAAAAATAACTAGATTTTCTTGTTAACACTGATGAAAAACAGGTAAATATATAAATTGAATAAATTCGATACCCAACTAAAGGAGAAAACAGAAAATATATTTTTTTCACGCAATTTTTCGTTTTTGAACATAAGAGCAGTAATATACATGTATGATATACCGTTGGAAAGCTAAAGATTTTAGAAAAAATATTATCTCATACACAAGCTTTTAAAAGTTAATAGAGAGCGATGAAATGAACATAAAACTAACTGATTATTTTAGATAATAATATAATAGATTTTTTAATGAAACACATGTTTCTATAGAAATTTAATTTAATTAATTCCTTAATAGTTTCACGTATTTTTATCTTTAACTGTATTTGAAAATTCTTTCATTGATTTTAAAAATGGAGGTAAGTGAAAGTCGTGTGTTGCCCACATCAGATTTTTGTTTAAAGCTTAGTCATATTCCTACTTGCTGTAAAAAAATCGATCTTGAGAACATTGTCCTTTTTTTTATAGGAATTTTCAAAATGAGCAATTTTTTTTTTTCATTTTTCATTAATTATATTATATTTAATAAATATTAAACTGAAATTTTATGTTTAAGACAACTGTACGCCCGAGATAGTGCACTAACTTTTTCACCAAAATCAGTTGACCATAAGTACTTCTTTATACTATGGATTTTCCACATTTTTACGATTTTCTTAAAAACGGCTCTAACGATTTTGATTAAACTTGTTGTATTGATGTAAAATTTTATGGGATTTAATATTATTTAGGTTTCATTCTAATTGGAATAGTCTGACATGGCTTAAACGCTGATATTTTTAATTTTCTTTTCCTAAAATACTTTTAGTTTTGTAGATTCAATAAAAACAATCATATCATCTTTTTAGCATTGATAATAAATGGATAAATGTATAAGTTGAACGAATTCGATATACAGGTAAACGAGCAAAGAGGAAACATATTTTTTAATGCAATTTTTGTGTTTTTGTACTGTAGTATATAAGTTAACAGAAAATGATGAAAAGCCGATAAACTAACCGATTATTTTAGATAATAATGCAATAGATTTTTCGATAAAACATATGTATTTATAGAAATTCAATTGAATTAGATCGTTAATAGTTTCACTCATTTTTATGAAATAGTAAAAGTCAACGGAGAGTGATGAAAAGCTGATAAAACTAACTCATTGTTGTAGATAATCTATTTACATAAAAATGAATCTCCTTTTCCGTTGGTTATCGTATAACGTGTGAACGGCTTGACCGATTTCGCTAATTCTTTTTTTGTTGTGTTTATAAGAGTCAGGAGAAGGATGTTATGAATGAAGAAAAGAGAAAAATTACTTTGGTAGTTAGGTTTGTTTTTTTTTTGTTTGTTTTTTTATAATTTGCTATGATAATAATAATCTCTCTATCAATATATATATTTATATATAAATTAATCCTTCTTTTTAAACCACGCGTGAACGGCTAGACCGATTTCGCTAAGACATATTTAAGAAAGGACATCGTCTGTTGGGTCAGCTTGTATTACAATAGATTATTCAATAAAACACATGTTTTTATTGAAAGTAAATGTAATTAATTCTTTAGATTTTTTTTTTTTTTTTTTTTTTTTAATTTTCTAAGGTTATAATAATCTCCCTATATATATATATATATAATCCCCTTTTTCCTTGGTGATCACATCACTCTAGAACGGCTTAACCAATTTTGCTAATTCTTTTTTTGTTGTGTTCATACCAGTCAGAAGAAGGATCTTATGAAAGAAAAAAAGAGAAAGGTTACTTTGGTAGTTTTTTTAGTGTTTTTTTAAATTTTATTATTTTTTTTTTTTTAATTTTCAAAGTAATAATAATATCATTGCCTATATAGACCGATACCGCTAAGACAGAACATCGTCTGTCGGGTCAGCTAGTAATAAAATAGATAATTTAATAAAACGCATGTTTTGCATTCAGAATTGAGAATACCTATTATTGAAGATTACATAACGGCTAAATATAAAAGTTGAACGAATTTTATGACCGAATAAAGGTGAAAAAAGCAAAGCTATTAAATTTTTTTTTTAATTAGAACAATAATATCGAAGTATAATATACCGTTAGAAAGAGAATGATTTTAGAGAAATATTATCTTATATACAAAGGTGTAAAAGGTAATGGAGTGTGACAAAAAGCGGATGAAACTAACTGATTATTGTATATAATAATATACTGGATTATTTAATGAACCACATGTTTCTATTGAAACGCAATGTAATTAATTTTTTAGCAATTTATTTTCATCTTAATATAATAATAATAATTATTATTATATGGGAGCGGCGTGGTTTAGTGGATAGAGAGCTAGTCTACTGTGCTCCGGGTCCTGGGTTCGAATCCCGGTTGTGACGGAATATTATTTATTCTGTTATTTCAGCCGGGGTGGGGGGGGGGCGATCCTGGGGTATGGAGACCTTCCTGGGGCAGACCCAGCCTCTATAAAGTGGGTACCCAAAAATGGGAAAAAACCTGGCGGCTGAGCGTGATCTCGGCCGAATCACCTCATTGCACGGCCGTTTTCCTTGAAACAGTACGAATCTCTATATGTACTGAGCCCAAGACTCTTCATGGGTTGTAGTGGCACAGGGTTTTGTTTTTTAATAATATTTATAAATTCTTTATTTATTCTGGGACAAGTCCCTTCGAAATAATATTACAGAAAAATAAAATTACAGCTTCAGTATCTTAGATTATAAACAAAAAAAAACAACAGAAATAAGAAGAAAATGAATAACAGTAATAAATTAATAGGTGGCTTCTTATAAATAATTTAGATAAACAAAGTAGACAAGAATAAAAAAATAAAAATATGTTCATGCATAAGGTGCAAAATAAATTCAAAATGCTTGTGAAAATGTGTGAAATAATATTCATAAATCTTTAAATACAATACAAAATAAAATATGATAAATAATCGTTTCTCTCTGCTCCATTTACCGATTTTTATTGAAATTTGCAAGTCAGTTGGGATCATTTGAAAATTGGGTAGACAGGAAGTGTTTGAACAATCGGGATTTGAAGGTCGGAAGAGTATTAGAATGACGGATATAAGAAGGAATAGAATTCCATACGGACGAGGATCGGATAAGGAAGGATCTGTCGAAAGCATATGTATTTAAAAAATCTTAAATTGATTTTAACAACAGAGGTAAGTGAAAGTCGTGTGTTGCGCGCACCAAATTTTTTCTTTAACGTTCTATATCATTAACTTCGCCTAGCTAAGGTCTATATTGGAGGATCGAGCGGTCTAAAGAAGCTTTAAGGAGAAATGGCCATATCGACCGATAGACTATCGGCTTACAAGTAATTGGACAGGTCTAAATCTGTTGCAGTTTGCCATTAAGGGGGTGGGGGTTGGGATGGTATTTTGTTATGATTATTTGTAGCCTAGAAGGGGGGGGGGTGAGCATAATTATTGGATCAGGCACCAGGGAGAGCGGCTATAGTGCTGTTCCGTGTAGGGGCATTACTCTTGATTTCCTAGCCGCTGACACCTTCAGCCACCATACACACTTCCCCTCCTCTCGCCCTCTCTCTGCCCCACGGCGAAAAAATAACGTCTCTGCCTCTCCTCTTTTTTCTTTTTTTCCCTTTTTTTCTTTTTTTTTGTTCGCAGGAATTGTCTGTTTAATGCATTAATCGAAGCCAAGTGGTGGTTAAAGAATAATAATAAAAAACAAAACAAAAAAAAACATCTTTTTTTAATAAATAAATAGATGATTCCTTAATCTTCCTATTAAAAGTTCCAACAGCAATCACGAGTCAACCTTCCCTATCTTCAGGACTCACTAAAATACAATAACAAATTAGCATTTAATATTAATAAATACATGTTTTAATATATAATTAAAAATCATTATTAAAATATGGCGCGGGCAACACACGACTTTCACTCAATTCCGTTAATAAAATCGATTAAAGAAATTTCAAATACAGTTAGACATAAAAATGAGTGAAACTGATAAAGAATTAATTAAATTGAATTTCTATATAAACATGTGTTTCATTAAATAATCTATTATATTATTGTCAAAAATAATCGTTAGTTTTATCGGATTTTCATCATGCTGTATTAATTTTTTACAATCTTGTGTATAAAATAATATTTTTTCTAAAATCTTTAGCTTTCCAACGGTATATTATAAATCTATATTAGTATTCTTGTGTTCAAAAAAAAAAAAAAAAATGCATACAAATATATGCTTGCTTTTTTTCTCTTTTTAGTTGTTTATCAAATTCGCTCAACTTGCACATTTAGCTGTTATTCATCAAGGGGAACAAAATGGAATGCCATTCGTTTTGTAATCTACAAAATTAATGGTACTTTAGAGAAAGAAAATTTAAAATATCGGCGTTTAAGAGCTGTTTTTCAATTTCAATCAGAATGAAAGCTACATCCAATTAAAGTCCTGTGAATTTTAGATCCATATAGCGAGTTTAAGGGCTCTTCTGATTAGCCGAAATTGATGAAAAAGTCAGTTTCGTGTGACTTTTTTTGTTTTGTTTTTTTGTTTAGAGGAATTTTCTCTTTCAATGCATTAATCGAAGCCGAATGGTGTCACAGAATAATCATAAAAAAAAAAAAAATTTTTTTAATAAATAAGTAAACTGTTCCTTAATCTTACTATTAAAAGTTTCAACAGCAATCACGAGTCAACGTTTCCCAATCTTCAGAACTAAAATACAATAACAAATTTTCTTTGATTAGTTCAACTTGGGGAAGTTTTTTGTATTTTTACATATTTGATAAAGTATTAAATTCTTCCATCATTTCTTCATTCATATAACCAACTATACAGCTCGTCACTTTTCGTCGACGTTTCGGGGTTTTGTTCCTATTTTAAAGAGTTTTTATGTTCATTGCTATATGTCCTTTTTAGTTGATCCCATAGTCAACAATTAAAAAGCACGTGTAGCAGTAAGCTACAAAAATTAATAGATAATGACCATAAAAGAAAATGGGGCAAAAGCCCGAAACGTCGAAGAAAAGTGACGAGCTGTAAAGAGGGATATATGAATAAAGAACTGATGGAAGAATTTAATGCATGGGTTTCATTAAAAAAATCTGTTGTATTATTATCTGTAACAATCACTTAGTTTTATCCGCTTTTCGTTACTCTCCGTCCCCTTTTACAATTTTGTGTGTAAGATATTTTTTCTAAAATCTTTCTCTTTCCAACGGTATATAATAATTCTATATTAATGTTCTTATTATCTATAAAACCAAAAAAAAAAAAAAAAAAAATAATAATAGTTTTGCTATTCTCTCCTTTAGTTGGCAATAAAATTCCTTCAACTTGTATATCTAGCCGTTCTTTACCATGGCTAATAAGGTGATATAGTTAATCTTTTGAAATTGCCGAAATTAAAGGTACTTTAGAGAAAGAAGAATACGAAAATTCACCATTTAAGCACTGTCAGACCATTTCAATTCAAATGAAATTTATATCACCTTGAAGCCCATTAGATTTATATAGACATAGTGATTTTAATAAAAATAGTTTTAGCCGTTTTTGAGTAAATCGTAAAGTGCAAAATGCAAAATATAAAGTAGATCTTCTAGTTAGCCGATATCGATGAAAATGTTGCGGTAAAATCTCGGGCGTATAGTTGTCTTGAATATAAAATTTCAGTTTCGTGCGTTTTTTTTTTTTTTTTTTTTTTTTTTTTTTTTTTTTTTTTTTTTTTTTTTTTTTTTTTTTTTTTTTTTTTTTTTTTTTTTTTTGAGGAATTGTCTGTTTTAATGCATTAATCGAAGCCAAGTCGTGGTTAAAGAATAATAAAAAAAATAAAGAAATACATCTCTTTTAAATAAATAAATAGATAGTTCCTTTAATTGTCCTATTGAAAGTTTCAACAGCAATCACGAGTCAAGGTTTGGGAGCCTTCCCCATCTTTCACTAAAATACAATAACAAAAAAAATATTTCTTTTCTAATATACTGATTTAAAATCATTATTAGTCGCTATTCTCGTTGAAATGCTTATTAACAATTGACTCACATTGTAACTAGGATACGATTGAAAATAGAAGAGAACCACCATTTATGACTCGATTCTCGTTTTAAAAGGATACCAATCGAAATATTTATCTGGTAAATAGGATCACCACACTAAAAAGGACTTCAATTTTTCACATAATTTATGATGTACAAAATGTTAAATAAAATGGAAATATTTAACTCATAAATTGCTCTCAGTGGGTCCTGAAGACGGGCAAGGCCCGCGAAATTTTGACCCCTAATAATTACTAATGTAGAAATAAACTTATTAGGAAGATTTAAGAACCTTCTGTTTAGTATATTATCTATATTCTAATATATAAAAAAATCTTGTCACGGTGTTTGTGATCGTAACCCTCCAAATCGACATGACTGATATTTATGAACATTTTTTATCTATATTTGGTTGGTTTGAGAATCGGTCCTAAAGTGTATTACATACCGATAGGTGATTATCCCAACACAGATTTTTTTTTTTTTTCACAGAAATGTTGTTTATTTTGTTAACAAACAAAAAAATACATACAACCCCAAATCTTCACCCTCCTTTAAACAACGCTCCCAACCAATGACTCATATGTATTATAATTCATTAAAAAATAACTCATTTCACCCGATAAATTTGTTATTGATATCAAATTTGAAAGTTTTAAATAAATAAATAAACACTAGAAAAAAAAATATATATATTTGGTGCTGGTAATAAAATACTTTCACTTACCTCGGCTGCTAAAATTAAAAAGAACTATTAAAAGAACTTAAAGTTGAAAAAAGTTAATATAAATAAAAGGTTTATTCAGTTTCGTTGGAAAAATATGATATCGATTAAATTATATAACAATACCAAATTGTTTCGCATAATAATCAGTAATGATTTTATGGCTTATTCGTCACTTTACGTATCATTATAGAATGATAACGCAGCGAACTTCTTCTAAACCATAAGACGGATTTTGATAAGGTTTTCACCAGCATTTAGGGCATTCTTTCCTAAAGGTTTAGTAGTAAAATACATTGCAATTTAGCTTTTCTTTAAATAGAATAATAAATTTTCTGTGAGTATGCCCTCAAAAAGTTATCCCTGAAATATAACTAGTAATATAGGCGTATAATGTAATATAAACAGTTGGAAAGCCCAAGATTTTATAAAGGTTAATATGCAATAATAATAAGTAATCGTACAAGTTAGTATAAAGTTTTTGTAAGCCAACAAACTTATTAACATATGTTATTAGTAAAGTTGGAGGTTATAATAGTTAAATGTAGATGATCGTGCTAATTATAATCCTCCATTTAATCCTCAAGATTTTAAAAACAATATTGCGTACCAAATTGACACTAAGTTGTTAACATAAATGGTAAGTTGTTATAAATATATAAACTAACATTGTTAACAACTATTTTAAATTAAATACTATTTCATGAAAAGAGATTTTTCACGGTAAACTAAACGGGAATCCTATGGGTAACTATTTAAAACTATTGGTCGTTTTTTCAATGTATCTGAAATACTTATGTGAAAATTAGTACTATCTGCCCAAAAATGTTTAATAAATTGTTTATATGTTTTTTATAACAATGAAGACAGGTTCATTGCAGAACTTTAGGGTTGGGCAGTTTAATAACTTGGCCAGCTTCTTCCTGGGGTCCCGCAGGGTTTACTGCTTTCCCCCACAGCAAAGTAACTATTAAACAGGATAAACTTTTATATTTGTTCTTTATTACCTGTATGAAAGCATCTCTTATTTTATGAGTACCCATAACAAAGGCTCCCCCTTATAAAAATTACAAAATATAAAGTGAATATCCAGAGAAAAGTGGTTTTATAACAGTTGTTAATTATAGGGTCCATCGTTAAACGATATATTTTCCATTCGATTTACCAATCTTGGATTTTCAGGTATATTTTTTTTTTTAAATTAGGAAGTGAAACATAAATAAAATAAGCGGCAACTTGATGGATAGGATAGCATAAATACTTTTTATTTATTTGAAAGTTTGAAAGAAAGATACAGATATAATAAATCAATGGAAAAAAAAGAGACAAAACTGAGGAGCTCACAAACACAATATTCAACAGCTGGTGAGTGGTTACAATGGATTTGACCCTGAAAATAAAATAATGCTTTTACGGAATTAATATACAGAAAATAAAATAAGAAAGAAAAAAATTATTCAAATAAGTGTAAAACGAACAAAAATAAAGGATATGTTTGAAGTATTGACAAATCCATTTTACATGGCTTTTTTGGTCCCACCAGCTGCATATTTGTAACATCTCTCTATCAACACGAGGCCCGTCACAAAAGTAAAAATTTATGGTTTTACAAAATTAATAAATAAAGCCTGATGATTGTGAAATACAAAATGCTGTAAATTATTGCACAATGGTATATTATTTCCTAATAATTGAGACGTTGATTTCCAAAAGGTACTAAAAGACATTTTTAACGAAAATGTATATGTGTATGTAAATAATTATAAATACTGTAATGTATATGTAAATAATTATATGTTTGTGTTCTCATAATTTAGTTTTGTCTAAATCTTCTATTTGATTTTATCTAATGAACACTCAGGTCCTTTAAAAACGCGATTTAAAAATACAATTATTTTCTAAAGGTACTAAATTACACATTTGATATTGTCCCAAATCATATTCTAACATTTCATTTCGTAACTTTAATATCATGTTATTAATATTAAAAAAAAAAAACATTCTAGATTTTAATACGAAAATAATTTAATTAGCTAGTTCAATAATGTAGTAATGAGTGATTTTCGTGCCTCCTGTAAAATTCCCTAGAATGGATATAGTACATTTTGGAAATAAACGTCTTGATTATATTAGGGTACTACAGTTTCTATATTTTTTTACAGACAGTAAACTTATATGTATAGCGAAAAATTGATAATAAAAAAAAAAATAATAATAATAAAAAAGGGGAATTCTCGAGGCTAATTTCAAATTTTTTATTAAAAAAAAAGGATATAGCTTACACGATCAAAATTTCTAAAACTAGTAGTGTAATGATAAGGCTATATAAGGAAAAATAATTAAGCGTGAAAATCATTTCTAACCTCCCTTGTCATAGCGCGCCAAAGGTTTCAGTTCACTTAATTTTTAAAACCATTTGCTTTGCTACTTAGGTGATGTGTGGTAAGGACCGAAATCATATAAAATACTCTCATCATCGTTTTAGTTTGTTTTTTTTGTTCTTAAATATGAAAAATTACCGGCGTTAATATTTTTTAAAGAAAACATTATTTTGACTATTAAGAGAATTTTATAACTCCGGAACTAGCTTAGTCTCAAACACCAAATTATAACACTTCTAAACACATCGTATAGATAGGTAATCTGTATTAGTTTCATAATTTTTCACTCAGTCCATTTTGAGATATTTCCGTGTAAACATCGCCAAAAATGATTTTTTGCCAATTTTGAAAATGTTCTCAAGATCAAAATTTTTATAGCAAATAGGACCATGACAAAGTTATACAAGAAAAATGATTAAAAGTGAGTCTTGTGTCCTTTATATACTTTTATCTCGTTTAAAATCTTGTTTTTTATTCATTTTCGAGAATTTTTTAAACAACTTTCTTCACTATTTAGGTAATGAGTTTTGAGAACAAAAAGTACAAAGCATATCCTTATCTTATTGTTAATTTTTGTTTTGATTTAATATCTAAAAAATTACAGGAATTAGAAATATTTTCCCATCATATGTTTTTGTCCGCGGAGCTGAATTAAAACGGTTGCAATACTAAAATTATTGGCCCAAATTTTTAAAAATTTATATAATAGTTTTATATTCAAAAAAGGTTAGAGAATAATTGGGCAAAAAATCACGAAAATCAAAAATGTTGAGCGGCAAGGTCTGGACGATTTTGAATGGATTGACCCATATATATACACACACACACACACACACACACATATATATATATATATATATATATATATATAATATATATATATTGAGATTCTATCACGGAATATTGAAAAAACGAACCGAAATCTTCCTAATATTTTGGCTGCGATATATTTTAGTTTAATAAAATTTACTACAAAATAACATACAAAATTTTTTTTGCAATATGAAACATCATTTCTTTAAACTATTCATAATTTCGGTCTAGTAATACTTATACAAAACATTTTGTTCAGCTGTATATGAAAGAATTGTATTTATTTATTCAGATACGCGCAAATTATTTTGACCTTAATGACTATAACCATTATTTATCCATTTGTATGGTTTACGCATTTTAAATATTTAATTTTGAATAGGAAGATGTACGTGAAAAGCCACCAGGGCTAACCCCCACCAAAATCCGATCAATATTAGTGTACCTGTCTGTGAGAATTATTAGAAAACACTGATTATTCTGAAGTAAAACGTAAACATACGAACTAAATTCTCAAGTTATCTGATTTTTGACGAATTACGAATCTTAAAATAAGAATTACCAGACCTCAGACTGTCAATTTTCAAAAATTTGGTCCTACCAATATAACATTATTTACCCACAATGACGTTGATCGTAAATATACACCTTGATTACAAAATTCGATTAAAAATTAATTAAACCTATTTAATACGCAGTATAACGTTGAATTTATTATTTCATAAAAAAATTTAAAAAACCCGGTTCGCTCAACACACGAATTTTGCTTACCTCCGTTGATAGAATCAATTTAAGTTTATGTCCTATTCGTCACTTAACGTAACATTTAACAACGTTTTATATAAGATATTTAGCTTTCCAACGGCACATTATACATCTATATTACTATTCTTGTGTTTGGAAAAAAGAAATAACCAAAAAAAGTATTTTTTTCTTTTCTCCTTTAATTGGTTATGAAAATCGTTCAAATTATTTATTAAGCCTTTTTTTTGTCAATTCTAATAAGATGATATGGTTAATATTTTGGAATCTAAAATAATAATGGACCTTTAGAGGAAGGTAATTTAAATTATCGACATTTTAACCCCTCCAAACTATTTCAATGAGAATGAAATCTAAATTATATTAAAGCTCATTAAATATTACACCCATATAGTGAGTTTAATCAAAATCGTAACAAAAATGGAAAATGCATGGTATAAAGTAGCACTTGACTTAAGTCTCATGAAAGACACACAGTCTTTTTCACGCAACTTGGCTGGAACTGGCCTAAATTGTGTATTTTCATTGAAAACTGAAATTCGAAAATTTTCACCATTGCAATAACCTGAAATTTTCAAACGCGTTTTTAAAGGTTTATAAGTTTTTTTTCGACGATATTAATTCTCGACAAAACTAAGCTTTTAGAATACAAATCTAATGCTAATAACATAAATAAATTGTATGTATATAAGAATTTTTTTAAAAACATTTTTATTGATATTTACAACTGTATAAAAAAATATACATCAAGTAAATGTGATAGTTATATAATACAATGACATGAATTACATGTAGAGAAGCTTCCTATTGGAACCACTCTAAATATATCCTAAACTAGAAGTTCCCGGGGCCATCTCTTTTTCAGGTGCCTCGGAGGATTATCAGGAATTGAAGAGGAAGAAACGGTTGAAACTGGTTGATTAGAGTGAGAATGGAGTTTGTCATGAAAGGATTGATACCTGGTCCGGGCAAGTAACATAGGGAACATTAAGGTCTTTATAGATGAGTTTATTCGTGACAAAGTAAGGAGCATTGAGGATTTTACGAAGGATTGTAAGGATTGGGGTCGGGAAGAATTTGATGGTTTAGTAGAGTCCCATAGCTCTACCCTGTAAGTCCAGATTGGTCTTATAATAGTCATATAGATGAGCCTTTTGTAGTTAAGAGGAAGGTTCGACCGTCTGTCTAGTAAGTGTTGAAGTAGCCCAAAACGGCGAGCATATTAGAAATTAAATATATTTTTCTTGACTTCCGATTATATCTGCAATATGATATTTGAAGTTTATTTATACAAAAACATAAAATCGTAAACACCTCGTTTATTCTCTTTTTTTCTCGGCGATCTATGTCTGTTAATTATATGATTTAGTAATTTCAGTTCATAATGAAGCACGTGACTTTGCACTCAGATATTGCAAGAATGTATAATACTAAAATGTGCGTGGGTGAGGATATCCAGCTTTTGATGTCTAATATCATAGTAAAATTTTTAATATAAACTCGAGCACCTCTTAAATATGCTATCTACCCGTATGAGATCAAATAACCTTACTTATTACCCGATGCTAAGAAGTGCTTTATTGGTGACATGAGAGGAAATAATCAGGCGGTTGCCGCATACTTAATTATGTGTATACGGAGAAAACTGAAGCCGCCTTATAAGATTTAAAGGGTAATACATGACACTAAGCTTTTTTTTAATTCATAAGGTTATAATAATATATCATATCGATAATATACACATGCGCATATATATATATATTATTATTATTATTATTATTTTTATTGCACATTTTCTTGGTTTTACCAGAATATTTACCTACCCGGACCAAAGTCAAGGGCTAGGCAAAAAATACTATACTATATTTAAAAATTTTCTGATGATACTGGCTGTACCGAGGAGAACTGCTTTCTGTCCTTCTTCCAGAACCTTTTCGGGCAGTTTTAAGTTTTTAGTTGCTGAAATGGTGTCATCTGGAATGAGACCGTTGCATGAGATAATTATCGGATATACCTTGATTTGTTCCAGCTTATAGACTTGACGTAGTTCCTGGCACAAATCTTGATATTTCCGTATTTTCTCAGCAATAGTTTTGTCGATATTGTCATCATTCGGGACAGCAATATCAATAACATAGCCGCATTTTACATTTAGATCCATAACCACTATGTCCGGCTTGTTGTTTAATATCATGTGATCGGTAATAATGGAACGATCCCAGTATATTGTTTTTTTTTCACCTGAGAGTACCTGTTTTGGTTCGTATCGGTAATAAGGAACCTCGTCTGCTATCATTTGGTATGATAATGCCAGCGATTGGTGAATAATTTTTGCCAAGTTATTATGCCTCATAAGGTATTCTCTCCCTGCCAATGCCTGACACCCAGATGATACATGTTGGATAGACTCTATAGCCGTTTTACAAAGACGACATCGTTCACTTATATTCTCCCCACAAATGTATTTCCTATAAGCATTGGTTGAAATCACTTGATCTTGTATGGCCAAAATAAATCCTTCTGTTTCGGGAAACAAGTGACCTTTTTTAAGCCAGAAGGTAGAAGCTTCCCAATTTACTCCTGATTGGGACATAGAGTTGTGAAATCGACCATGTAGTGACTTACTTTTCCAATTTTCAATCAGAGTTTCTTCGGTAGGTCCCTCTTTATGCTCTTCTGAATTGAGGTTTAGAGCCGTGTATCCAATGTCTAACGCTTTTATTGCAGACCATATTGGAGAATCATTATCTAGGAAACTGCGTCTTAAATTGTTTTCTTGCTCTCTGCAGCTTCTCAACAGACGAACGAGTCCCCTTCCACCTTGCTTACGTGGTAAGTACATTCTTTCTATTGATGATTTGGGATGTCGTTTTCTTTCTGACGTAAACAGGACTCTAACTAAACGATCCATTTCTTCAAGTTCCGTATTAGACCATTTTAAAACTCCAAAAGTGTAAGTCAGTTTCTGGAATAGCCCATGTATTTATTGCTTTTACTAGATTTCCAGCTGACAAATACGTTCTGAGAATTTTTTTTACTCGCATTTTGAACTCATCTTTAAAATGATCTTTATTATTCTTCGTGAATTTCAAAATTTGGCCAAATCCTAAGTATTTATAACAGTCCGAATCGCTTAATTGTTTTATTGTTTCATTATTGATAAGCTCCACGTCTGCTTTGTTTGTCACCACTCCTCTTTTAACATGAATTGCAGCACACTTCTCTATTCCGAAAGTCATACCAATTTCATTACTAAATGACTCAACCATATGAATCATGTTTTTCAGCTCTTTGTCACCTCTTGCATACAATTTTAAATCATCCATGTAAAGAGCATGAGAGATTAAAGTTCCACTATTATTAAGTTTGTAACCCATTCCAGAATTATTCAATAATTCACTAAGAGGATTTAAAGCCAGACAGAACAACAATGGACTTAACGAGTCACCTTGAAATATTCCTCTGTCTATTGGTATGCACAATTTGGAACTTCTAAGGTTAGGTAAGTGCAACTTCACCTTCCACGTTTTCATTAGACGCTCTAATAAATCTATAATATTACGATCTACTTTGTAGATGTTTAATACTTCTATTAGCCATCCATGTGGGACAGAGTCATACGCCTTTTGATAGTCTATCCAGGCTATAGATGCGTTTCGTTTTTTCTTTGCTATTTGGGATGTTATGAACGAGTCTATTACTAATAGTTCTTTGCATCCTTTGGCATTTTTCTTACACCCTAGTTGTTCCTTTGTGATGATATCATACTTGTCGATATGATCTGATAATTTTTATTATTATTATTATTATTATTATTATTTAAGCACCATTTATTTGCTATATTTAAAACGCACATCATACCAAAGATATTTTTTTTGTTTAAGTGATTTCAGGTTAAGAATATATGAAATTGTTTATAGGAATTCATAAATTCAATTACGTAATTTAAGATACATTTGTAAAAAGGTTCTTGCACCACTCAACTTCCACTCGCCTCTCTACTTCGAATACATTTTAAAAGTTAAATAAAATATCTGTTTCACAAACACCTTACACCTCATGACTTACATCCACTTTTAAAATGAATTTTACTTATTTTAAATGAAGCCTTTTAATTAAATAACTATTTTTAATAACTTTCGTATTTATTATAGTATTATTATTAGAATATTATTATTTCACAAGATACAGAATGTATTTAAGTTGGCAGCAAGGATCTTATTGTAGTTACGGGGGAAGATAATATTTTCATGATGTTAATTATTATTGTTCGTGTTTCAATTAGAGATAGAACCAATTAGATTTAATATATAATTTTTTTAAATAAATCATTTTCGTAAGGTTTGAAATCCTTCTGTCTTCTTACTTGTTTCACTATTTTTTAAATTGCTATTGGATTATTTATCAAACTTTCACAATTTTTTTCTTCGATTATTTTTAATTAAAGGTATTATGGTAAAAGGAATATTTCTATGAACACATTGCACGACATATGCTACACGTTTTCAGGCATATCAACTAACTTTGTTTAGTTTTTATAAATTAAAAGTCAAACTGCTTCTCCTCTTCCATTAGAATTTGGTTAAAATATATTGGTGATTGAGGTTAAAGAGCAAGATATTTCATGAAGAGAACTGATTCTGGAGTATAAAACTAATGGTATTAGAGTTACCAAGTTTTTCGACAAAGCATTTTAATATTTTCTTTTGACCTTTTGGTGCGGCTGAAAGTGGCAGATTTTATTTTGTTTCGTCAATATCTCAAAAACTAGTTTCTTCATCGCAAACGTTGTATTATTCGGTTAAAGTACTATAAAATTTGTGTAATAATGACTATATATTATTTCCGCTAAAATTAATCGTTACCGAGGTATTTTAGGGATAAAACTTATAGGTTCTCCATTCTCAGTAGTGCTGCAAACACCATGGAATTTCAGTACTCAAGATCAACATTGTCTTGAGTTTATTAATTGATATAATATAAGGCAATCAAATTCGAACTGATTGTGGATCTTAAACACCGCGATTTCAGGAAGTTTAAACAATAAGTATTGTAGTTTATGAGAACTTCATAAAAACGTTTGCGAAATCACTACTCTATAATCCCAAAATTCCGATGAGTGATGTTATTCAGCTTACAGACTACATGCACAATATGTCGTCCTCTTACATTTGTATTGGGTTGTAAAATAAGTTCATAGCGTTTTTACTGCCGATTTCAATGAAAACTTCAGATTCTTGTAAATATTGTTAATCAATTATATATGACCCATTTTGATCTACTACATGCTGCCATCTTAATGGTAATTTTTGGAATTTGGTCATCATCAACAGTTAAGGACGACCCGTGCGTTTTGCGTCACAATTTCAGATTCTGAATAGAGCAAATCACTTACGGACGGTGCTTTTTTTTAAAGCATCACTGCCTTAAACCATGAAAATTTTGCTAACCGTCTGCCCAGCGGATTTTCCTTTTCGGAAATAAAAATATCATTACACGAAAAAAATTAATTTTTTTCTCTTAAATTTTGGGCTAACTGTAACAGAGATAAGGAATCATGGTTGATACTGATGCATAAAAGCACCATAACTAATCCTTTTTTAATATACCTAAGTATTATTGACCAAGTAAACATGGTTTTTAAACAGAGAGAGGATTAAATTGAAATATATTGAAGATGTATAGTCGACTGTAGAAATTATCATGTGAAAATGATCGGGAATTAGTCTTTTTTAATATTTTAATTTATCTGACGTTTCTGCTCAAACTTGTGAGCCACCATCAGGGCATTAATAAGCCATGCCAGCATAAACTGGTTTCTGTCTGTCAATGCTTGACATGACTCAGTAATGCCCTGATGATGGCTCACAAGTTTGAGCCGAAACGTCGCACAGTGGGCAATATCACCAATTTAGGTGGACAAAAGTTTGGAATTTTTCAGTGCTTCACCTTTTTATTATTAGTTGGCAAGACTCTTAATACTAATATACAAATATACAAATAAATAGTAAATGAGTGAATCATTCCTGTTCACAAAAGTGCCTATTAACCGGCAGTGGGATTATCCTTATTCGATCGTACTTTATTATGTTCAAGGTATATTTAGAGCAAAGCCTTTTTGGTTTTATTTAAGAATAGACATTGCTGAGACAGGTAAGACATTATATTTCCAAACTCGTTATTTAATATACATTGCAATCTCACTTGTAGAGTTAATTTAGCAATTTGTAAATGTATAGCCCTATTCAATAACGAAAAACTATATAACCCCCAAGTTACCACAAGGATTTGTTTGTAGAATTTGTTTCATCAATCCTTTTAGTCTTTAAATATTACAAAGAATTTGTAAAAACGCGATTTTTGGCGTCTTGGGTGATACATAATTTTTTTTAAAAATAACACTCCGAATCAAAAGTTTTACAATCTATAAGTTCAAGAATTATCATCAATCATATTTTTGAATGAATCATATTATCATATTTTTATGTTCCATATTTCATGTAAATTATTGATATCAGTTTAAATTTTGTTTAGTAAACATTTTTTTCTGTATAACACTTTCATTATTATTTAATACTATAGTCATTGTATTTTAATTAAGTTTTTTTACATGTATAGTTCTTCTGTCATATTTTAATACCGACGTTCTCTAGCTCAATAGGTTATATAACATTGTATGTAATGTTGAAATTGTATCTTTTTAGCCCTGATGATGACCCACAAAGGGGAGTCGAAAAGTTGGCAAACAGTAAATAGTTGAAACTATTTAGCTGTTTCATTTAATGACCGCCACCCGGACTAATTCCTTCCAGAAATTTGATTTTCGACCAATGTGCGCTCGCCAATCGTATCAAAAAATTAATTAGTTTTCATTTTTTTAAAATATTTTTTTCCGTAATCTGGGACCCTAAAGGTTAAATATATACAAGATTCAGAATTGTATCCACCTAAATCGGTCATATTGCCCACTGTGCTTCGGCAAAATTAAAATATTAACAAAGACTGACTCCCGATTGTTTCTACCTATGATTAAATTGAAATATTGTAATATATGAAAAACGTTACTAACTTATTTTACAAGCCTATATATATATATATATATATATATATTATATATATATATATATATTATATATATTTATATATATATATATATATATATATAATAAGATTCTACATTACTGTATTGTTCAGGAGCCCAGTCACAGAATACAAATATTTTATGTTCTATTCTAATAGAAATGTACGTCAAATATCAAATTTATTAAACTTCTATCATACCAATATATTGTGGTAGCTCGGTTCCCCTAAACCAGTGATTTGGAGTATTTACCGCTTTATTAAGGCATTAACAGTGGTTTTAGGGAGTGACTGAGGGTATAAGGAGATTGGACAGATAGGTGGAGGGGGATGATTCACTTGATTGATTAAGCAATATTAGTGGCTGTAATCCCTGCCTTGCTTTTTATTAGACTAATGGTTGCCTTCCCTCCAGCTGCCCTCGTACTCCTCTCCTGTTTACACGCTCTTCTCATGTCAATGGTCTTATGTACACAATTTATTGCAATATCATAGTGATTAGATGTACCTAATAAATTTATAATAATAATATGTGTATAATATCTCACCGGCTTATTATACAAGCGATTTGCTAGAAAGGTTATGTATGTACAATATTTGGGTAAAATTGATAATGTAATGAATGAATGAGAGAGAGAAACAGTTCTTTATTAAGTAATATTACGATCAGTCCAATTTAGGACATTTTTAATAGTGATAAAGTACAACATTCATACTACATTCACGCGATATATACAAAACAATAAATTTATATTATAATAATACAATATACATATATACAAGACAAAATCAATAAAAATATTATACAAAACAAAATCAATAAAAATATTATACAAAACAAAATTAATAAAAATATTATACAAAACAAAATCAATAAAAATATTATACAAAACAAAATCAATAAAAATATTATACAAAAACAAAATCAATAAAAAAATTATACAAAACAAAATCAATAAAAATATTATACAAAACAAAATCAATAAAAATATTATACTGAATGAATGATAAATAATTTTTATTCTAGGACATTTCTTCTCCTAAGAATAATATACAATAATAATATTATAATTTGTTACATAGTTATTTAGTCAAATAGTTGATTTTTACTTTCACTTACCTATATATGAAGTATATAGTAAGGGTAAGTATTGCGATCGTGAACATTTTCGAATTTCAGTTTTCAACGGAAATAAACGTTTTAGGGTCCCCTGAGTCCAAATGACCATGTCTCGAAAAAAGATCTGTGTGTTAACTCCCGTATGTGGTAAACGAAAAGTACTATGAAACTGAAATTTCATATTTAAGACAACTATCCTTCCGAGATGTTATAGGACCTTTTTCATCAAAATCAGCTAACCAGAAGAGCCACTTTATACTAAGCATTTTGCACCTTTTTACGATTTTCTCAAAAATGGATGTAACGATTTTGATTAAACTTGCTAATATCGATATAAAATTTAATGAGCTTTCATATCATGTAGATTTCTTTCTAATTGAAATAGTTTGACAGGGCTTAACTACCCGATATTTTAAAGTACCTTCAAATTTATTGATTTGGAAAAATTGAGTATTACATGTTGTTAAATTTGTGAATTTTCTTTCTCCAAAGTGCTTCTAAGTTTGTAGATATTATAAAAATAACCATATCATCTTGTCACCATTGATAAAAAAACAGGTAAATATATAACTTGAACGAATTCGATATCCAACTAAAGGAGAAAACTGAAAAAATATTTTTTTAATGCAATTTTTTTGTTTTTGAACATAAGAACAGTAATATACATGTATAATATACCGTTAGAAAGCTAAGGATTTTAGAAAAAGTATTATCTTATGAACAAGCTTGTAAAACTAATAAAGAGTGGTGAAAAGCCAAAAAACTAACTGATTATTTAAAATAATAATGTAATAGATTTTGAATAAAACGTGTGTTCTATAATAGTTTCACTCATTTTTATCTCTAACTGTATTTGAAAATTCTTCAGTCGATTTTAAAAACGGAGGTAAGTGAAAATCGTGTGTTGCCTGCACCAGATTTCAAAACAAAAAAAACAACCTGTACCACTACAACACATGAAGAGTTTTGGGCTCAGTACATGTAGAGATTCGTACTGTTTCTAGGACCAACAGCCGAGCAATTTGGATATTCGGCCCAGATTACGCTCGGCCGTCATGTTTTTTCCCCACTTGGGTTTTTGGGTACCCACTTGATTAAGGATGGGTGTGCCCCAGAACGGTCTCCATACCCCATGATCGCCCCCCGGCCGAAATAACAGAATAAATAATACTCCGCCACAGCTAGGATTCGAACCCAGGACCCGGAGCACAGTAGCCTAGCGCTCTACCCACTAGACCACGCCGCTCCATGAACCATATTTTTAAAGTTAATATAAAATAAATTTTAGATAGTTATGATATTAAAATATGGACGAAATCCCTCAGTGAAGAAACAATTGCTGAATTATTGAATTCAAATTACTTATCGCTATAGACATGTCCTCAATGCCAACCCGCGTCACTCATTCTGATATTTATCCTGTATACATGTATACGTACGTATCCCTTATTGATTTTTCGTTTTTGGTTGTCCATTACTGTTTCTTACTGTGTACTGTGTTACTGTTTTTTTCATTCAAATTTGTTTTATATTCGTTAATATTATTTAAGTATTGCATTGTTTCTTACGGTGTACTGTGTTACTCTTTTTTCATTCAAATTTGTTTTATATTCGTTAATATTATTTAAGTATTGCATTGTTTCTTACTGTGTACTGTGTTACTGTTTTTTCATTCAAATTTGTTTTATATTCGTTAATATTATTTAAGTATTGCATTGTTTCTTACGGTGTACTGTGTTAATGTTTGTTATTGTACTTTTATTGGATTGCCGCAGGTGAACTCCTTTCCCACAAACGGGCTTGCCTTAGTGGGATAGTGACTTCTACTTGCACTGTAAAAATGTCTGTATTTTGATTTTAATAAATAATTTATTTTAAAAAAAATATATATATATACAAAATAAAAATGGTTAACAACATTGAATGAGTTTAGTTATGTATATCAAACTCAATATTTATCACATATGTGCGGAAGATTGATTTTTGAGGAGGTGGATAAATAATTGGTGTTTGAAAGTGGTCATAGATGACACTATAAGGAGGGAGATGGGTAAAAAAAGTTTTAAAGTATGGTAGCACGGATGATAAAGGACTTTTCAAAGGATGCTCTTCTATGAGAGGATAGGTATAGATCTGTAGGTTGGGACCTTGTATTTAGGGTGTGCACGGAAGAGCGCGAAGTAGGGAGGTCAAAACAGAATACCAGTGAGTGACGTGTGACTGGAGAGGCTGTACATAAATCTTATAAGCCTATTCATTAAGCTTCTTAGCCTAATCTCGTTTTCGCCACTGAGTCTCCCATATACTAGGCATCCATGGTCAAAGTTGGGGAGTATGAGTGAAGAAAGACACTGAGAGATGTCGAGTACTTCTAGGAAAAGTCACGGAAACGTAGGAGCTGTTTGAATAATCAAACCAATGAATAATCATAAACATTAGGTTAGGCTAAACACATTAGCTTGCCCCCAAAATAATAGAATAGAATAGAATAGACAAAAAAAATTATTCTGGGACTGAGTTCCTTAAGAATAACAGTTGTGAACAATTAAAATACATATGTCTGGCCAACAGACAAAAGAATCATAATTAATTATTATTTACACTTAGAAGATTTCTTTCTTCTCAAATACTTAAATACAACACAAAATATATTATTATACAAAAACTAACAAAAAATTTTAAAATTAAAAAATAAACTCACCAGTACCATGAAGGGTCTTGGGCTCAGTACATATAGAGGAGAATCGTACTGTTTCTAGGCCAACGGCAGTGCAATGAGGTGATTTCAGCCGCCAGGTTTCCCCCCAATTATTTTGGGTACCCACTTTATAGAGGCTGGGTCTGCCCCAGGAGGGTCTCCATACCCAAGGATCGCCCCCCGACTGAATTAACAGAATAAATAATATTATTTATAATAATATTATTAGAAAAAAAAATTATTTTCGTCATTTAATGATTTTTTATTTCCGAAAAGGAAAATCCGCTGCACATACGGTTTACAAAATTTTCAGAGAGTCATGAAATGATGCCTTAGGAGAAACACCGTCCTAAGTGGTTTGCTCGGTTCAGAAATTTTGACTTGGAAGACGCAATGCGCTCTGGTTGTCCTTCAACTGTTGATGATGGCCAAATTACAAAAATCAAATCAAGATGGCAACATGTAATCTATTATGTGATCTATCAAAATGGGTCATATATATAATTAATTTAAAATATTTTCAGTAATCTGAAGTTTTTATTGAAATCAGTGTTTAAAAAAGAACTTATTTTACAACCCTATACATCCTTCAAACGTTTTTTTAAAGTTACATTTTAACGAATATTCTATTCTATTTTGTTGAAGTTAATTATCACTTGTTATTCCTATTAAATTAGATATATCACACCACATTTTATCTCAATACTGTCATTACAACATATAAATTACATTAAAAAATATATAAAACTGAAATATATCATCATGATGGAGTTTTGTTGACCGTAGAGAAATTAGATGAGGAAGATGGTTGGGGGTGCGGTCATAAATTAAAAACACACATATAATTTATATAATCATATAATTTATTTAAATATATCATCATATAATTTATCTGCGAGCAGTCGTTTTATTTTTAATATAATTGTAGTTCAATTTTGCATTTCCTTAATAAAAAATGATGCGTGATCATCGCCACTGATAATATTTCGATTAATATATTTCGATCGACTCGAAAATGTTAAAAGATTGTCTCGGAATCAAAGTTATCACGGATGCCTTTCGTTTTGAAACCGTTCAACGAGCAACGAAAATGAATTGAAAAACTTAAAATACTTTTAAACAGGTGAAACCACTTTAAATGTAAATGTCCTTTTCGTGTGTCCTAAATCGAAA